>JAQISU010000177.1:4642500-5242500 GCA_029339505.1 Unio delphinus | reverse complement strand
CATGCAATGCCAGATAATGGTCTGTGTTTGCACTTGAACATGACTCTTAAGTGTGCATATATGCTAAATATAAACAACTCTAGTCAAGGAAGATAACCTCGATTGCCAGCCTTCCCACACCAAAAGTTTGTCTGGATTTTGGATCCAACATTCTAAACTCCCTGATAAATCCATGCTGGATAATCCTCAATCTAAAGATCCCTTAAAGCAAGCTCTCTCATTTGTTTTTCTGTGGATAGGTCATATAGCTTTTGCAGGTACATGTACATTAAGTTTTAACCAGAGAAGTAAAAACGCGGTGATCATACATGACAACCAATTAAACAATATGGATGATGATAGTGATACAGAATTTGAGAGCTTTTTGCCCAAGGACCTACAAATTGCTATGGACAAGCTACATGAAATTGAATAATATAGTTAAATATATTACAGCATTAAATCATATTTCTTTTCATTCTTTGATATTGCTATTTATTGTGTATGGCTTAAAATAAAAATGTTTTTCTATCTATCATTTTATCTGCATACATACATACATACATACATACATACATACATACATACATACATACATACATACATACATACATACATACATACATGCATACATACATGCATGCATACATACATACATACATACATACATACATACATACATACATACATACATTTAAATTATATTAGTTCATGGAAGTTCATGATCACATTAAATAATTGGCGACCAAATGAAGCAAACTTTGTATCAGTTAAATTAACAACAAACATGCTGTGAATTTTACTTTTAAACAATGCAGCAGATCTTCCTTGATAACATTCAAAAACATAAATTGTAAAAAAAAAATATAGCGACTCAACATCCAAAAGCTTACAAGGCATTTAAATATTAAACTCTCTTCCCCCCTCCCCAAACGATGTCCGAAAACATACAGTAAATACCATATATATAAATCTTTGACTTAACTGATGAGGAAATGAAAGATTTATTGCTTAGGTATGGGATGTAGACTATGGGAGTTACTAAACAGGGGAGGAAGTCTTATACCTGTTGACACATGTAATTGCTATTTCCTGGTAGTTGGTGATTGATGATGGGAAAATGGTGGAGTAGTTAGAATAGTCAAAATGTAAGTTTTTAGCTCCTATTTTTATTTGTATTTTTGTATTTCTTTGGATGCCTTTTTAATGTATGTATGGGATTTTCTTTCTGCATTTATTACTCTAATGTCACAACTCTTTTGTCAGTCATGTGGCAATAATTTAAATTTGTGTAAAATCAAATATTAAAATCTGGTAGTCTTTAATTTGACATTCAGAAACTCTTAGTTATAAATTTGCCCATGTAAAGCAATGACTATTTGCAAGTTTTGTGTATATGTATGTGTGGTGATTTGTAAGATATTTTTTATGGGAAGTGTGTATGTGTAGATTTATAAAGTTTGGCAAAGGATTGTAAAATTGAAAGAGCCATTCCCCAGAACTAAATGTTTTCCACAATCATGCAACCTTCCAAAAACAGATCAAGTAAGACATTGTCTTCAAGCAAAGAAGGAATTTTACTTGCTATTTATGAATTAGGTAAAATCATATTTATGGGACTATATACCTTTTGCCTTTTCATGTTGATTATCAAGCAAATCTACAAAATAAGATAAAACTATAACCTAAACACTGAACTTCCCTGGTGCAGTTTCCCATCATCACTAATGTTAATTGAAAGAATGGAGACGAGCTATTGTCCCATATCATGCTCAGCCCATTTGGAGTCAGCCCCTAACAAAGTTGACAAATTACAGAATCAATCTATTTAAATTTAATTTAGAAGTCCGGAATATCGTGGTCAATTTATTCCAGAGTCAGCCTCTCTCTGAGAGTCGTTCCATTTCAGATTCGGTCCATATAAATTATTTGAATTACCTGTCATGGTTGGTCCACCACTGCATTGGTGTTTGTTATTGGGTAGTGAATAATTAAGGATTGATAATTAAATTTTACATTCATTTAATATGAATGACAGAAAACGACGTTGCTTAAATTGTATAAATAACTAGGTAGTAAATCTTTAAAATAATATTTGTAAAGAAAAATTAAGTAAAATGTGCTATTCTGTCACACCTGAAATTAGCTTGTAGATATTTTACATAGAGTCAATGTATTGGAAGGATCATAAACTTCATTGAAATTAATTCAGCCTTTTATAAAATAGAATTTAAACTTTTAAAAAATTAGATGATATTTAGTTTCAGCATTATCGCTTATGGCAGGTGCTGGTTTTAATAGGACTATCATCTTTTAAAAGAAGAGGAATTAATAAAGGCCATGTACCTCTCAACTTAGGCAAGTGTGTGGGTATAGGTATGAGTTGGATTTTTAACATAGCTTTAACAGTTTTCAGTCATATCGCTACCATGTCTGCAGTGTGACAGTTTTTTAGGGATGTCTAGCACTGGGTCATCATGCCGCAGACATGTAGCATGATGTCCCACAAAGTCACATTATCCTGACACCAGGCCGACCAGTCCTTAGACACTAACCTCTTAATGCTGAACGCCAAGCTAGGCAGCTGTTTGTGCCATTTTTGTAAGTCTTTGGTATGAGTCAGCTAGGGATCGAACCTACAGCTTCCCGCAACCAAGGTGGACAAACATAGGCAGTACAGATCCAGAAATTTTGAGATAAGAGCGTGCACTTTTGTTTGCTACACAATGTCTTTGATAATTCTCCTGATTATTCAGTAATTTGTTTCAAGTTAAAGAGGAGAATTTAATTTCACTTCCCCCATAAGTGCCTCATAATTCCAAGAGATGACATTGGTCATGTGACTGATCAGAACCACTATTAGATTGATGTGATTAGTTTGGGATCAAAATTGTAAAGAAGATAATGCCAAATACACAGCATAATTTACAATTTTCTGCACGAAAGTGTTGCAGTTATCATTCATTTCAAGTTAAGAAGGAGAATTTAATTCACATATTCTCTAAGAAGGAGGAGAATTTAATTCACATATTCTCATGATTTCAACATTGCTCAGTACCTTTTATTGTTTATTATATCTCCGTGCACTAAGGAGTTCTTAATTAAAGTGTTTGTAAGCATGGCCATGTGTGTACATTTGCATAATTAATTGTTCTAACATTTTATACTAATCAACATTCAGAGGTATGTGTAATCAAATTCTATAAAATTACTAATACTACTGAATATATTGTATTTAATGTGTGGAGCACATGCATGGGCTGATTTGGGTAGTCCTAGTTCATTATGTTATGAGAATGTTAGTGGGCTTACTGCTGTGGGCAACATAGTCCCATAATCAAAAGAATAACACAGATAAGACAAATGCAATAATAATAATATAAGATTACATTCAAGTAGACTTGGGACAGTTTAACTACCCCAAACTGGCACCTCAGTAAACCAGCATCTGTTGCATACAAACTTCATATTTTTGTATATGACATTTGAAATATGCTAGACTCTATTCAGCTTTGTTTGAACCAGTTACAAGACTACACCTTCTGCCAAAGCATTATGATCTCTCAAGATAGGTGGTCTCACATAGCAGTGGTCTTTCAAGACAGGTTTACTGTATCATGTTTATAAAACAATGTTATTAAACAGTTCCTGCCTTATTTATGGTAGTGGAACCTGTGTACCTGTGTAATTCTTTCCAGTAAACTGTGCTCCTGTGTCAATCTTGGCATGTACAGATAACCTATATGGCTGATTTTCTCATAGACTGGTACACTGTATGTCTGATATTTCATACAGATCGACTGGAAATAAGAGAATCCAGTGATAAACATTACATTACTTATATTTGAAACTCCAGTTTTGATGAGCAGTTTCAGTTTTTGTGCTTTGTCATTTTCATATGCAGTGCTTGAAATATACATGTTATTGATTTAGTGATACAGTATTATAATCTTCTGCCTATTTTTCAATGCAATCTTGCTATGTGGGTTGACAAATCATGTGATCACTGCACTCAACAGACAGACAAGTACTCTACACACCAAATGTTGTATGGTAATACAAACATTGCAATATAAGGTCTATCTCATCTGCTTGCACATTTCTCAAGTGCCTAAATTTCATACATATGAATTACAAGGCATATACCGTATGTACTTGCTTATAAGACAAGTTCAACTACAAACTGCATCCCTGTGAAATACATCATACGTGTAATACCTAAAAGCCTATTCCCTCACATTCTTGTTAAGAGAACCCACACCACCGCTTCAGGTACTGGGTGGTTACTTATTATTCTTGACTCACTCCAGGAGTTTTGAACTAGTAAATGAAACAATTTAAAATAAATGTGAGGGTATTTTATCTCTGAAGTTAACAAAAATTCTGCATGTACTTAAATGTAAACAAAAATTGTGTGATAACTGGTTTCATGTGATGACTTGTGCAAACCTGTTAGCATCATTCAGTTTTGTCCTTGGAGTCCTTGTAAGGATAATATCATATGGGAATTTGACTTCGAGCACATTCAATGTTTGATGAACAAATTATTTATGGATATTTAATATTGCAACCACTGCATTATTTTTTGTCATATTTTTTAAAAACTTTAAAAATATATAGTCTCGGTGGTGTAATTGCAGATGTTTTTGAAATGTTGATTGATCTTTAGAAGTTTATGGTTTGGGTGGGCCTGGTTTATTTTTCATTCTTTCATTATCTGAAACTAATGAATGGCTTTGAACACACCCACTAAAAGACAAAAGAATAAATATAATTTGGGGCCCTGAGTGGCAGAGTGACCTAAAGTACTTGTTTTTACTAATTACTGACATCTCACCTCTTAGTGTGAGTTCAAGTCTTGTTTTACTAATTACTGACATCTCACCTCTTAGTGTGAGTTCAAGTCTTGTTTTTGCTAATTACTGACATCTCACCTCATAGTGTGAGTTCAAGTCTTGTTTTACTAATTACTGACATCTCACCTCTTAGTGTGAGTTCAAGTCTTGTTTTTGCTAATTACTGACATCTCACCTCTTAGTGTGAGTTCAAGTCTTGTTTTTACTAATTACTGACATCTCACCTCTGTTAACGTGAGTTCAAGTCTTGGGCTCAGCCAATGTGGGTAGGTAAAAAGGCCCAGGAGGAAGTTGGCCATGCCTAGTCTAAAGTAGTCTTTTCTTTTTGCATGGATCTTTACTTTATATGCACACAGAAAGGTAAATCTCTTTGATTAATTTGGGTAATTTGTACAAGGAAGCAGCCTATAAGTGTAATTAAGATTGTGATGTTATTTTCCTTATATTTGTTTCATCTCATTACACAGTTTGAGGCATATTTTTAATGTAGATAGTTACAAAATACAATGTTTTTGCTGCAATGATTTTATATTTCTGTGTTTTAAAAAGTCATTACTATGCCTTTACGTCAATAAAATTCAGTTTGGTTTGTTAACGTGTTAATTCGCCCTGCCCTCCATGTAAGTTATAGATCATAGCCACATATGATCATGCTTTATGATGATCTTTTGTACTTAAGTTATTATCCTTGACCACTTCCAGTAATTCACTACAGGTCAGTTTATGGTCAGTAATGATGGTAAAAGAAGGTCTTTATTCATGGTTTTCTTTTTAAAATCACACCTCATACCTAATCTCCAGATCTTTATTACCTTTCAATGAATGCTTCATTCAAAACATGATCATAGACGAGAGGTCTGAAGAAAATGTGACTAGTGCTTTTGAACTTTTGCACTGAATTGAATTTTTAGGATGGAATTTTTAAGAAGAAAATAAAATTTACATATTGATTGAAGTGTGGATAGATGACGGTTGCCTGGGTGGTCAGTTGAGATTAATTTTAGTAGATTTGTGTGTGCAACTTTAGTTTTTAACGTTTATTTCCTGTAATTAACATGTAGACTAAAATAAATCTAACTAGGTGTCCTTCAAAACAGGCCATGGCAAAATAATTATTGGATATGCAAATGATCTGTTTTCATTGCCATGAACATAGCTGATACCCTGGCTTTTAACATTTATCTTGCCAGTAATACCCTGTCATTAATTTTAAAAACCTGAGGCATGTAGGTAAAAATAGTTACATGATATGTTTAAATTTTACCTTGTAAAGAAAATCTATCAGAATTGTACATTTCTCCATTTGAAAGGGTTAAGATAAAGTTGGCTGACTTGAGCAGAACAGACCACACCCTTCTCAAGATAAAATCTTGATTTAAAATATCCGGATCCATCCTTTCATCAGGTTAGTAGGTTGGACAATTTTCTGTGAACACTTATCAGAATGTATGAAAAATACCGCCCATACAAGCCATTCTTTTAGATTATTAACACCAACACCATATAAAGATGTAAATTGACAAGCTTGTGGTTCAGAGTGGGGTGTCTGAAAATGTCATTAGTTTAAAATGGAATTTGAACACTGGGAATGCCTATGGATTTTGAGTGGGTTGAATGAATAAAAATGTTTGTGTACTTTGAGCCATGCAACTGGCATGCTCCATGTTCCATAGTCCATAGTGCTTCATGCTAGTACTGATCAAGTATATGCATGTGCAGTCTCTCCTGCACAAACAATGTCTTTGACTCTTTCAGGAAATCTGTTGTTTTTGTCTCTGTGTGATAGCTTAATAATACAGGTAAGGTGTTTCCATTATTATGAACTGATGCAGAGTTAATATTTTTAGATTTTGATAAAACTTTATTTGTACAACACGTCCTAAAACTTTTTACAAAAATAGTCTTGACAATTGTCTAAGGCATGGGTGCATGAACACAGTGTTGGTGTCGAAACTAACTTAAAAAAACTAGTGCGTATGTCTGTCTGTTACCAATTTGGTTTCTGCAGAATAACTCAAGAAGTTGACCATCTGCAGTTACCAAACTCAGTGGATGGCTTGTACTTGGGGTAAGGAAGAGCCTTATTGAGTTTGGAGTCAAAAGATTGAAGATCAAGGTGACAGTTATAGAACAAAAAATGGCTTCTGCACAATACTTTCAGTTCTCCACATGATCCATAATTACTAAACTTTGTAGGTGGTTTGCACTTTGGGTAAGGAAGAACTTATTTTATGTTGGGGTCAGGATGTCAAAAGTCAGGATCACTGTGAGAAGAAGAAAATGGTTTAAGTACATTAACTTAACTTCTGCTTCACATACCTGGGCTCAGTTTTGATGTTGGCTTCTACTTGGTAGTAATTAAGGAAGAAACCCATTGATTTTGGGATCAAATGTCAAGGTCAGTGTCACTGCAAATGATAAAAGATGGTTTCTGTGCAAAAACATTATTTCTACATCACAGACTTTGACAGAGCTTTGTAGTTGTTGTAGGGTTTAATGCCTTTATTCCAAAAACCAATTGTTTTTAATGAGATTATGTTCAGAATATGTGTTCTGTGTGTATAGACCTGTTTAATAAGGGTTGTTACCTCCATTGCACGAGTTATCGTCATTTGTTAAATCTACTTCCGGTGAGCAAAAAATCTGATGAAATGATGTCTAATAAAGGAATCGCTGACCTGTGCTCTTTTGATAAGCTATCAGTTCGTGAATTGAAGATTATTTCAGAGATATACGTGTCAGGGAGAAAATATTCCTGATAAATCGACTTTAAACATCTTATCGGATAGTGATTTGATTCATTTGCCATGGTTAAGAACAGAATATTTGTACAATAATCTTGTAATGAACAGTTCAAGAACTTTTGATTTTATAATGACGGATGTCAAGAATCAGTTGAAGGCTAAAATTCTTTTTATGAACACAGACAGTTACATCACTTGCTTTCTTCTCAAGCAGTAATGTGATATCAACCTAGTGAATTATGAAGGACTAAACCATTATCCCGGTTTTTGACCTCATAGAATTGGTCACCAAACAATTTTATGATGAATTCCATTTCATTAAATAATAGTTAAATTATATCATAGGCTTCATGATAAGATGCTTTCTTAGTATGCATTATGCTCTGTTGCACTCATGGACAGCATTATAATGAGGGAATGCTGTAATAAGATCAGGTATCAAGCTGATACAGGTATTTCATGGACAGCATTATAATGAGGGAATGCTGTAATAAGACCAGGTATCAAGCTGATACAGGTATTTCATGGACAGCATTATAATGAGGGAATGCTGTAATAAGATCAGGTATCAAGCTGATACAGGTATTTCATGGACAGCATTATAATGAGGGAATGCTGTAATAAGACCAGGTATCAAGCTGATACAGGTATTTCATGGACAGCATTATAATGAGGGAATGCTGTAATAAGATCAGGTATCAAGCTGATACAGGTATTTCATGGACAGCATTATAATGAGGGAATGCTGTAATAAGACCAGGTATCAAGCTGATACAGGTATTTCATGGACAGCATTATAATGAGGGAATGCAGTAATAAGATCAGGTATCAAGCTGATACAGGTATTTCATGGACAGCAATATAATGAGGGAATGCAGTAATAAGACCAGGTATCAAGCTGATACAGGTATTTCATGGACAGCATTATAATGAGGGAATGCTGTAATAAGATCAGGTATTGATTTGCCCAGAAATCTGGACCCATGTCATAAGGTCATATTGCCCCATCTATTCAGTATTCATGAACACACTATGAAATGTACCTATTTATTTAAGTCAAATGAAATTTAAATGATTATACGAACAAGGTTGACCTTTCTTTTTATAGCTGTTTGTGACTTAAATGCTAACTGGTCAGGATTGAAAATAAATTCTGAGAAAAGTAATGTAAAAAATTTTTTTTACCATTGTGCCTGTTTTAAGTATTAGTGACAAAGCATACTATAGAAGGGAAAAATATAAAATCCAATTTAATTGGCAAAATTGTTTTGAACATAAAAAAGATGACTGTATACAATAATGGGGAAAAGTGAAAATTTTATTGTAAGGTGTAAAAATAAGTATGTATGGGATAAAACTTCATTAGGTTTATATATTTTTCTTTAAACATGATGATGATGAAGCTGTGGTTACTCATGAAATATTGCAGAATACTTGGTAATTTACTTAGAAATCACCAGAACAGTAATTACTAAGGAATGCAAATTCCAGGTAACCAGAACTTGAGAAGCTTTGTTTTTTAGGACCAGGAATGTGGACAGTATCTTGGGCAATTTAATAAGCATATTTCGACAAGATCAGCTCTGTATTATTAAATTATTAAATTGTGTTTTGAGTTTATAGAAGGTATTCTGGAACTGATTACCTGAAGCTGACCTAAATAAAGTACAGCCTAGTTAATTTGTGGGAACACTATACCTACATGATTAATATCAATAGATCAGATTTTTGCAATTCAAGCTGTCTCATACAGAAATGTTATAGGCTTTGGAGGATTTATTGAATTTTTGATTGATGAATACACACATGTGTATCCTGATCTTTTTAAGTCAGATTTAGTTGCTGTTGTCATCCAGTATCCAATGAACCTTATTTAAGGGAATTTCTTTTCAACAAAATGCCCCCAAAAGAAAATTTAGAAATGGGTCAAACCCTGACAGGCTTCAAAAAAACTTTTGATGATGTGGTTTGTTAAGCAACTATAACCAATTCTCCTCTGTGACAGAAAATTCAAACAGATATATTTTAAATGTCGTTATTTCTATTATTGGCTTGATTTTTATCATTGTTCTACGTTAATGTCTTCATGTATGCATCTAATTCTTTTAATCCCAGGGCTTAATTAGATGACAAATTTAACAACAAAAACAAGAAAGCTTAATTGTTTTAAGTAATACATTTTAGTTTTGATGTTTATCATAAGAGAACACACAGAATATTAAATCATCAGTTTGGGACACTTGTTAAAGAATATGAACATTTTTTAAAGGAAATTCTAGAATGGTATAAAAAGAATATGAACATTTTTTAAAGGAAATTCTAGAATGGTATAAAAAGAATATGAACATTTTTTAAAGGAAATTCTAGAATGGTATAAAAAGAATATGAACATTTTTTAAAAGGAAATTCTAGAATGGTTTATAAAGAATATGAACATTTTTTAAAAGGAAATTCTATAATGGTATAAAAAGGAGCTGCATGGTCTTGCAATTTAATAATCAAACACAATGAAAACAGAAAATATCTTAGTTTTCAAAGTCTAGAACATTGTGGTCAGACATGTAAAATACAATATGCTGACCACCAGACTGGACCAGGAAAGTCTCTTTCTTCTGATGGGGCTATCTTGAGGGCATTTACTATCCCACATGTCTTACTATCAGATTCAATATTTACTTTTCACCTGTACATATATCTGAATGTACCCAACAGAATGTAGACTTGACTTGGATTTTTATCAGACTGGTTATACAACTTTAGTGCCCGAGTCAGTCTTACAAACTACTTTATTTAGGTACTGTAATTTGAAATTTTAATGCTTTAAGTTACATGTATTTGAAACAGCCAATTGTTTAACCCCAATTTTCCTAATAAATTAATTTTTTGGCCTCAACGCCATTATTTTTTTGCTTTAAATTGAATTTTTGTACCTGTTTTGATTGAAAGATTTGTATTTTAAGGTCAGATATCTATACTAAAAAAAACTGTAATGGAAGATGAATCTTTAAGCAATATATAGTATTGTATATATTCTCTTATTAGTGGAATCCAGCTGCAAATGACACATACCCAGTTCTACTGGAAAATCTGGGTCTATGCAGTTTGTTAGGAGTAATCAGTAGAACAAAGAGCACAGACCCAGATATGCTGGCTGACTTTGATCTGCCATTGCATTATATATAAGAGCAGATAAAGGGTCTAAGTTGTTTGTAGTTGGTCTTAACTTATAAGTGAGTATAGATGGTAATTAATTCTGTCATGGAGCCTGGTTTCATAATTATTGTGTTGCATCTTGTTCATTCAAGATCACCATAAGCATGTTCTGTTTCCTGGTGGATTCGATTTGTAACGCCACCCTCTTAGTAAGACATGGTAGTATATTGGATTTAGCTGCATTATCTAGGGAATGACCTCCCTCGATGTTATGTCCTGGTGTGAGGGAATAGATAGAATATCAACAGAAAACTGGGCAAGATTATTGGGAAGAGATAATGCAATATGAGCCCCGTTAGACAAGAAAAATAAAAGAATTTAATCAAAGAAATGAATAATGGTGATTTCAGTTCAAATTAAGTTATATCAGCAGGATTTAATTTTGATTCATTTCAGCATAATAGTGAGTGGTGAGAAGAGTGCAATGACCACGACTGATTGCCTCACCTTCCTCTCACAACAGTGTTCCATTTCCTATTTCCACAAGTCTTTCTATTCTGACAACCTCATCCCTTCTTGGACTTCTAGTCCTTCATTCTGAACTTGTCACTTCTTCTTTTTCTGGACTTCACTTGTCATTTCTCTTTTTCTGGACTTCACTTGTCTTTTCTCTTTTTCTGGACTTCTGTCTTCGGACTGTCTCATTTCACTTTCTCTTGGAAAGCTGCATCTTTAAAGGACAAACTTATTCCTAAATCTCTATATGTACCACTTTCTAGACATAGATACAATTCCTTCACTTACATTACTCAGAACATACTAGCTAACTACACACTCTATAAATTGTAACATTATGGTAGAGCATTATCCTTGCTTCATAGCAACAGGTCATAAATTGCCACATGAACAGTCTTTAGAAAATTACCATATGCTACTGCATGTTCAATTACTATTGCGTAAAATTCACATATCATAACTCACTTCACGATTGTTAAAACATTACAAAATCAAATATAATAGGTAATTACTGTTAACACATGATAATCAATATCATAAAAACAGACAAAGGAAATTATTTCATATAACCCTATGCAATCCTACACATATGAAAATTTGGATAGCATGCACTCAATTTTACCAATGAACAAATAGCTGTCAATTAAAAAGATAAATTACATAACAACTCTAGCATCAACAAATTTCTATGAAATTGAATAAGATAAATTGCATGACATCTCTAGCATCAACGCATTTCCATGAAACTAAATAAATGATACATAATATGGAACCCAGTCATATCAAAAACATTTGCATAAAATAATTAAAAAATAGACATGAAGTTAAAATTGTGTACCTTAATCGTGTTCTCTTTAAAAATTAGTCTAGCACTAAACCCTGTCTTTTCTCACAAGAGAGGCACCAGGTGCCTTTCTTGTTTAACAAGGAAAGCCCTATTCTTTTTTCCTAGGCTTCCCAGGAGTCAGATTTAGAAAATTTTGAACTACCGGTATATATTTTCGACCAAGGTTGTCACTTTAAATTCATATTGTTTCCAAGTTGTATGCCTTAATTTCATTTGGACCAATCATAAGTAGTGGTTTCTAAAATTTTCCTAGGATAACATTTCTTTTGTCAGTCAGACTCTTTGAATTATGTTATATAACTCTTCGCATTGAAGAATGACTATTTGACATGGATCAGAAGTTTAGCTGTCTTTTTCTCAAGAGAAAACCATGCTTAGATATCCTGGTCAATTTAATCGAGTTGGAAAGCTGGCTCATTTGAAGTTTTAACACTAACCTGGGGAAATATGAAGAAGAAGGTCAAAAGGACCCTTCACAAAGACTTCTCCAGTTTGAATGTGATAAAATCTTAATGCTTAATGCATTCAATTTTAAGGTTCAATGCTGATTCAAAATTAGACACTTCACACTATTATCTCTGAATTCATAATAACCTGAAGGTGAGCAAATAGTTTTATTGACCCTCTACTCTGATAAATATTATAATTCAGTATTGATTTATATAAATAGGAAAGATTGTGAATGAAATTTGTGTGCTTTTATGATAGAGTGCATTCATCTTGTACTGTTAGGTAGGCTTGATATCTGCCATTGAAAACTTTTCTGTGCAAGCTGCATTATTTAGCTAATGTATGGCAAGGAGTATCTGTCACAAATTCCCCATAAAGTAACTAATAATTATTTAAAAATTCATCAGAAATGTACAGGTTAAAGATAATTGATTTCTCGTATTTAAAGAAAGATCAAACGTGTATGTTGGTATATGAATTATAGCACCGTTATTGATACACTACCATTTTCTGTATTGCAGCCAGTTTAAAACAGGTCATAAATCACCAAGATTTCAAAAGGTCTTACATTCTTTCCATTGACTTGATCAGTTTCTTCTACAAAACTGTTATTGATTTTACAAAAGCAGAATGGGATGTTGGAAGATTGATTCCATTTTTATTTGGTGTTTTATGGCATAGCAACACAAATTGGTTATTGAGTAGCAAGCCAGTTGGCATAAGATTGGCTGGCTACACATGGTAGCCAACCAGGCTGATCCTACGGTAGAATACAAACTCGCACCAGTTTAGTCACAAATGAGGAACTTAGACTATTTAGTCAACTCAGCTTCCACCTCTATTAATAACATTGTGTGATGTGCAGATTGATGGTGATTCATAGACTTAGTTGGAAAAACTTTGACATGTTTCTGGACCCTACCACCACCAACATCAACAAACTCTGGATCAATGTGACATGAATCTGGACCCCACCACCACCACCATCAACAAATCCTTAAGTCAGGGTGACATATTTGTAGAGTTAGTATTTATTTGAAGAATTAAATTTACTTTTATGTCTGTAGTGCCTATATATGTTTGACCTTATATGAATTATACATGAACAAAGCCTGATGGTGTATAAGTCATGTGATTCATCGGAAATCATGGTTCAGTTTATTAACCTTTAACACTGTGTCCTTTTAATTTTGGTCAGCCAAGGTGCATTCTATTGAGATGACCAGTTTAGGTGTTGCTTTTTTGTATGGCTTCAATTGACAATGGCTTTTCATGTATGACATCAGGTTTGATGTGATACATTAGAACTCTGTTTTCTTTGATACAAAGTTATATTCACATTGTGATTCATCTTTTGGAGTACTCTTTATTGGCAAAAGTAGGCCGTAGTGACCACTGAAGAAATGAGGTTTTGATTTGGGGGAAGGGCATTCAACAGGACAGTAACACTTTGCAGGTTAAAAGTCACACAGTGGAAAGTAGTTTGAAGACAACAACAATACACCTTGGTAGCCAGTCCAGGCTGGTGGGAATTGAACTTGAACCCTTCTGGTCATGAACCTAATACTTTAATCACTCTGATGTGACTGTGGTTGAGTTAGGATCTAGAATTATCCAGTCTGTCAGCAGGAGTGAGGTAGTAATGAGAGGGACTAGGAGAGAAAGATTTGTGTTGGAGAGTTTATCACAGCAGTGTTATGTAACAGTATACTAGGGCTATTAGTACTGTATTGTAGTTCCATCAAGGATCAGAATGAAGTGACCCTTGTTTAGTACAAGATTAACCTTTAAGGTTTGATTACCATATATATATGTGAAATCTTTTGTAATCCCATGCCACTAGCAATAATTTTTTTTACCCCAAATGATACATTTCTACAGGTATAATGGCTTTGAAAAAAATGTATATATTTGTTTTCCATACTTAGAGTCACTGTATGTGGATATTCATATTGCAGACACATTGGGTAGTATTTAAATTGTCTAACTTTTTTGGGGTAGTATTTACATTGTCTGACTTTTCATATACTTCTTGTCCATTCATTCTTCCATTCATCACAGTCAAGTTGATGCAACTAGTCCAACACTTTTTGATGGATTGTCATTAAACTTGGTCAAATATTATGGTTATCACCAGAAGACATGCATACATACAAATCATATTGCTCTGACATGTTTTTAAAATTAAGAGTTGCTGCCCTTTTCATATGCCTACCATAAAGAAGAACACACTACATGTAGCTCTACTGGTCGTTGACCAGAGAAGCTTAAGTGCTGGCTTATTGTCTTAATCCATTGTCCATCTGTCAGCACACTCACAGTCATCCAGAATGTCTTGTATAAATTGGCACTACTTCGACATCCAGTTTGGATGCCACAGTGGCCATTTTGAAAATCTTGTTTAATTACCTTTTAAATTATTTCCACATGCCTGCTAAGAGGACTCTGTACCAGGATTTTTGTTATATTTCCTCTTTTAGAAGTATGAATGATTTCCACATCAAATATGGCATCACCTAAGGAACCTGAAACCCATAGTTTTAAGCGACAGACTATGATAATGTGCCCCTTTATCATCCATGACCCTGTGCTCAGATTCCTTTGTTTCTCATGAATTTGCATAACCTGCTTAATCAAGCACTGCAAGTACAAGTAATATTTTTTGCTATCGGGAACCAACATAATTCTCTATCAGTCAGAATGAACCAATCAAAGTTCTTCCAAACATAATCACTTACTGATAGAGAAAACGGTCACTTTCAATGATGTGTACCGTAGAAGATTGTTACAATGTGTCGCTGATGATGTATTTTTGTTTATGTGTTCTCATAAAAAATTAGGTCAAGATAGGCAACCATGGTTGGAGGGGTATTAGGGAACATAGCAATAATCTTGTGTGGCTTGTGACATGGTAAAGAAAGAATTGGTGGTACCATAGGTTATGCATCAGGATGTTTTTTTTAGAACTTTAGACCTCCTTGCAAGGCATTTCATTTTTGTAGAACATAGTCAACTTTGATTCATGCTTTACATTGAGTTTAGATTTGCATAAGAACGCCTTGTTTGTTGTGTTCAAATATAATTCTCAGTTAAATATAGTTGATTACTATTATCATCTACTATTATCATTTTAATTATACATAAGTTAGTATTCTTCCCTTTTTTTTTGTCAAAGATCATTGGGTCCAGAGCAATATTCAAAGTGGTGTGTTCAAAGCTTAACATTAAGATGGCACACATCCTCCTTTACTTTGTGTCTGCCACTTCACATGTGCCTTTCTACCCTTTAGGATGATTCTGCTCTCCAAAAGGTTATGACCTCCCCTGTTCATTCTGATAACAGCTTGCCCTTTGCTGACTGATTGATTTGTCTTTCATCAATCTTCATTGGTCATAGGCTAGCCCAGGAAAATTTTCCTCAGAGGGATCTTCTGTCCCAACACAGGGGTTGCCTACTACACAACAGCTCAGATTTGCCTCTGTCATGCTTCCAGTATGTTGTTGTATCTCAAAGAGATTTTAACCAAAAGTGTGTCATCGTGACCTTATTTTTATACTTGAGTGACTTCTATTTAGTTCATTATTATTGGCCCACCATATCTCATACCTTATTTTGTTGATGCTCATGTACATCCATCTAATAAACAGTAATTCAGTCATTAAAAAAAAAAGAAACCCTATGTGATTTTGACTTCATGTTCATGCGTGAGTGACACTGTTAATTTCACCTGAATATCATGGACCCCATTTTCACCTATACAATCATTGAACACCTGAACATCTCCATTTACTTTTCTTTCATTTTGTGTGTAGTCATTGCATGTGCTTTATGGCTCAACCTCATACATTAATTATAAAATTACTACTTAAACCTAAATTTGTGAATTGAAGATCAATAACTATTTATCAGTAGTATTAATAGATTTTGCTTGTGAAGTTACAGTGCTCAGTAATAAGGTAAGGTTGTCTTGATATTGCCCCTGAGCCAGTAGACAGGTTATGTTTCCCTTTTATGCTATAAGGAGTGTACATGCATACAAACAAATAACTTCCAATCTATATGGGGCATGTGTTGTGCAGGATTGTAAGTTGGCATATATAGACATTGTGTTGTATTTCTGTTATCTACTTGATGCTTGGTGTCATTAAAGTGATTGTCTTCACACATGTATCTGCATTAGACTTCAGGTAAGACTGCAAAGCAGTGGAAGGTTATGCTCACCTGTGCTTGAACTATTCCCTAAATTTGATACACAATACAGTACAGAGAACAGGTAGAGAGGAAACATAATGGAAAGTTGCCCCACCTGGAGAGTTTATTCTGGTCTGTTTTTTGTATCTACCAAAAACACATGAAGCATCATCATATGTCCTTTGTTAGGGAGACAATCTGTAGAGGACAAACTAGTTTTAGCCTGAACAGTTACTGGCCAGGCATTTAATAAGACATGGTGCTTATATGATTCCAAACACAGCTGGGATAATTTGAATATAAAATGGACTGGGCTGAATGCATGGTTTGCTGCAGAAAAGGGTAAGTTATTTGAATTAAGCATCTATTGGATACATACATACATACATACATACATACATACATACATACATACATACATACATACATACATACATACATACATACATACATACATACATACATATTTGGTCGATATGGAAGAATAGAGTTTTGATTACAACTGGAAAGTGACTATGTTGTCTCACAACTTTTTGTACTGCATGTTCACAGTGTCACTAGTTGAAGCATGTCTTTTTAAATTTTTGGTATTTTATGTCTTTATATTAACATACCTTATTAACTGTGTGTGTCTTTTGTAAATATAATAGAGGGCCACAAGATGGATTAGTTTCATGCAACTATTTGTCACCCTCTTTAAATAAAATTATCATTATTGTTATTATTATTATTATTATTATTATTATTATTATTATTATTATTATTATTATTAACATTAGCTAATATAGGACAGGGAGTCCCAACCAAAGTTAAAATTAGCATGGCAGGTCAGTTTAAAGTTTGTTCAAGTTAAGAAGGTGTCCTCATAGTCAGTAAGGTTGGAATGCAAGATATGCATGGTATATTGGGTTATTTTAATGAGGGGTGGATGAGGTAAGTATCTGAGTTGAAGTGAAAAGATATTTTGAATCTATTAATAACTTATAATTTTGATAAAGAGGATACACCATGTTGTGGTCATTAGGATTTTACTATGGTCATTAGGATTTTACTATGGTCAGGTCAATCGAATATTACACAAAGAAAGAATCATTGGGTTGGATCTGGAGAGAGAGACAGAGAGACAGACAAACAAATACAAAGAATCCTTGAATGGATCTAGAGAGAGAGAGAGAGTGATCTTGGTACTCACTTCACATTTTCTGCAAGAATTTTATGCCATCTAATCTAGCACAATATACAGTATATGGAAAAATTGGAATACAATTCAATTTACTTGCTCTGTAAATTTCAAAACTCTCAGTGTTTACAAACCAATGGGTTATGGACGTTTGAGTGTGGATCTAGTTTCTGTGTTAACTTTTTAAGGAGACAAATATAATGATGATGAACTACACATTGGTGGTGGCAGATATTCCATCTTAATGTTTCTGTGCTCACCCAATAACTCACTTTGTTGTAATCAACAAAAATGTGATAGGCTTTCAGTTCACATGACTATAATGGCACCATTTGTCATCCCTGACACATGATCTGTCAACACCACTTATAAAAATAACTTGACCCTTTGCAGTCTTACTTTGCGGAGACTATCCACAAACTTGATTTTTTTTTTACAGATGATGCCAATCTGTCATCAAACAGTGTATCCCCCTAGGGGTGCAAGACCGAGAGTCAAACGTCTCCCACCAAGTGTCAAAACTGGTGGGCAGACTCGAGTAAAAAAACAAATGTTGGCATTAAAACTGGGGGTCAAATAAAAAATTGGGGGTCTCTAGCGCAAATGAGGGTAAAGGGAAACACTGCATTAAGTATGGCTCCATTACTAAGAACTGAGAAATAATTTTTAAAAATCTCTTCCCATCAGACACTGAACAGAATTTGAAAAATATAAAAGAATCCTGGCATAAAGTGCTTTAAAAATTTATATAAATGATTCCAATCTGCAATCAAAAAAGGCCACTGTTGCCAAAATAGAAATACCTTACAAGATAGCTTTTCAAAAAAATGATCAGGTGGTACTCTCCAGTTTTGTGTAATGCATTGGGTTAGATTTTTTAAGAGAATGAATTTCCAAGGTTTTCTTCGGTGGTTATACTGGCTGTTTAAAAACACATTATATATCTTAGGCATTTTAAAAGATGTATGATTGATAGGCGTACTGTGTTACATGTATATTATATACAGCATGGCATTACATCTGAATCTTTTGTACATCTATCAAAATTCCTAGCGCTGATTGGTCATTTTCATTTTCAGGACTCAAGAGGTACAGTGTAAAACTAGAGAGCCATTAGCTTTTTTCTTTTGGTATATTTAGTACTTCATTCATTGCACATTCAGAAACTTAATGGTATTATCTAGACTGGCAAAATTTGGTTCCCAATTTTAATTAATAAAATTAATGTACTTTGGACTAATTCTGGCTGATTTTAGGAAGTAATTATTTGGGTTGCAGTATGCTTAGATCATGTACAGTTTTCTAATGAAATATTAACCATATTTAAAAAAAAAATAACATAGAGGGATGCCAACATTTTCTCCATTATGCATGTTATAAATGCAAGCAACGTCACCTTACATCTATCACTCTCTCAGAAGTTAATAATATCTGTAGAGCACCCTCTCAGCAGAATCAAACCCACTTCAGTAGAAAACACGATATCATAAAGGACTTTTTCATGCAGTGATCCCATATGGCTACCAATACTAATCATATACAAATCGTTAAAGAATCTTTTAAAAACAATTAATCTGAAATGTAGCAAAGTTGTGAGAAGCATCCGCTGGCCTGGAATTAAGGGAAATTTAAACTTGTACAAATAAGTTGTCAAATAGTGTTATTAAACACATTTTTAAAAACAATCTAATCAAATTATTCACAAATTGAACTGAACAGAATTTGACCAAAATTAAAAGAAACCAACTTGACATAATTTTTTTCAATTCATGCAAATATTAGGTAAGCCATCAGACATGGCAAGTATTGCTAAAAATTGAAAAACTTTAAATGGTTTGTTTTTGAAAACTGCTAAACAGAATTTGATGTAATTTGGCAGAAAGAACCCAGACATAACAATTGCTTTAAGATTTAAGTTTTGTTTATCTACATGCAAATATGGCTGCCAGTAATAAAAATTAGATAAAAATATATGACTTCATTATACTAAAAACAGAATAAACATAAATAACTATCACAAAAAACTGCTAAGCACATTTTGACCACCATAAGTTCATTAGATATAAATGAAGATGAAAAATAAAGAGAAAACATGGAACAGTTGTTACATATAAATTTGACATCATTGCATTTTCATCCACAATTTTGTTAAATCCATTAACAATCTTTTATGAAAACAATGTAGTGCTGTTGTTTTTGTAGGGTTTAACACCATTTTTTAGCACAAGATAGGCTATACATGGCAGACAGTATAAATGGTGAAGAATGAACCCAGGCAACCCCGGAAAGAATCACTGACCCATGAGAAGCTGCTGGCAAGCTTTGTCACATACACACCATGGCCAGGCCTGAGACTTGAACCCATGCAGACAGAGGTGAGATGGCAGTGAGCACTTTAGACCACTCTGCCACTTGGGGTCACACAATATACTGTACCAAAAGCACTGAAGTTAGAATGTCATGTTTTCTCTTATTGGTAGATTTTATTATTTCACACATTTTATGCTAGTGCAGAAAAGACTAAATTAATCTAATACCAAATTAATCTAATACAGTGTACATGTACTATGAACATGTGATGGTGAGCTTGTTTTCTCGGTCAACAACTTTTACTGACATCATTCAGGTGAACAGTGTCATACTCACTTGGGTCTTTTGTATTTAAGTTAAAGTAAATTTTGTAGCAGGGGCAAAATTCTAAGTTGGCAAATATTTAGTATTTTTAATTTTTAAAAATCAAACCACTCAGAAACTTGTGAATGATTACAGATGGTGAATAATAAAGGCAGCCTGAGAAGTCACAAGATGAAATTTGAAGTGATGATGATACACATAAATCCAAAGACATGTTGATTACATTTATTGATTTTTCACCATAGTCGCAGATATACAGAATTAATAATGTATACATATTTATATCTCACAAATGTGGATTATTTTATGTTCAAGATTTACTTTTTAAAAACAGATCAATTCTTTATTATGATTGTAATATACTGCTTAATTTGGACATATGCATTGTGTCCCTGGGGTTTGACAATATTGCAGACTGGATTTACGAATTACAGATTTTTATATACTTCTTCCACCAGATCCATCACATTCTTGACAATATCATCGGAACTATACCAACTTTCCTCAAGAATCTTGGTATGCATTTGAAGCATAACAAAGTGCATGTCACCTACAAATGGCCTTTGACAGAACAGGTTTTTTTGCTGACATATATTTATTGGACCGTACATACATATGAGCAACACTGAAAGGCAGTACCCGACAGTTGTGTGGTATAAGAATAATAATTTCCTTTACTAGGTAATAAATTAGGCACTGGCCGTTTGATTTTCTCCAGTATGGGAACGAAAAGCTCATACCAATTCCAAAAAAAAAACTACCACCATTCACCAAGATATGTGTATATTGCTCATATGTTTTCATCAGTCTGCACATATATGTAGTCAGAATTTGTCAGCTATGATAGGACATAAATGACAGGTCAGTTGTACATTTCTGCATACAGGACTTAATGTCATCATGATCACCCATCTGAACAGTACGGCGAATGTACTCAGTGCAAAGGTAACAGACCACATGTTGCAGTACGGCGAATGTACTCAGTGCAAAGGTAACAGACCACATGTTGAAGTTAGCTCAAAGCAATGTGACTTATGGGTCTTTATCTACTCACTATTCATACAACTTGTAATTATTTTTATTTTTAAAATTTAAAAAACAACACATTTATATGTATGTAATCTGTGCAGGTTTGGTCAGCATTTCTTATGGAATATAATTACATAATGATTTGAATTTTATGTTTGTTGGATGTGACAGTCAATATCGTTACATATAGGTAGTCGCTTAGTGCACATCGTGTCAACTGCACATGAAGTGGCAAATAATCTATGATAGATCTGTTGTGAAATAGGCAGTTTAATTTTAGAATTTTAAATTTAAAAACAAGATCAGAATCAAAATATGCTTTCAGGAAATAATTTTTGTATTAATCTTAAATTTAGAGTAATAGTTGAAGGATTTATGGTATCGCAATATGGCACTGATTAAAAAGTAAAGTTCTAAACTATCAAGAATGGAAGAAAGAAACAAAATTGAATATATCCCCACCCCACCATCAAAACAAACAAAAAAACAAGACACCAAAATGATCATAAAGTAAAATAGTGACCAATATTGTTTTATTTAACCAGGGTTTATCAGGTAATAATGATCAAAAAGATGAATCTGTAAAAAAAAATATATTTTATTATTGTTATAATTTTGGGGAAATTGAATGACAAATGTCAGTTTTTGATATCATTAAAACTTTTCAGTTGTTGGTTAAAATATTTAGTCTTGAGAGATAAATAAAAGGATACATAATAGATGTACAGTTTTTTTATTTGAGTTTAACACCACTTTTGAGCATATGATATGAATGGCATCCTGTATAACTGGTAAAATAAGAACCAGGGAAAACCCGGTACAAACCACGAACCCACAGGAAGCCACTGGCAGGAATTCTTGTGTACCTTCATAGGTTGACTTTGACTACATGCAAACTGAGTTGAGATGGCAGTAATCATTAAATGTGGGCATTTAAGACCTGTTTGTACTGCAGATAAACAAGTTATGCAGATATTTTAGGGAGAAAAGAAATCACACAAGTTGAACATGTCAAATAAAGGGTACAAGTTCTTATTAAAGAATTAACAAAGTTGGGGCTAATTTACTGGGTGATTTTTGGGCACACAGAGATAAGTTGGTGGATAGATAGAAGTATGAGGTTGGTAGATGAGGTGGGTAAAGAAAGCTATTGCTTGAAGTGGGCAAATGAATAGTTATTTTCATAGTATGAGCAAATCATCAATAATTTAATAATCTTTCTATATTTATTGAGGAATGTAGGTACTGGTTGTAACTCAAAATTCCCAAAAAACCTGGAGGTTTAATAATAGCTGTGATGTTTTACTCAATGTCACTTAGAAATTAGCTGTCTCAGTTTAGGGTGAAAATGACCTTGTTAATACTCAAGAGTACAAACAAGATTCCAATTTAACCTTTTCTTTTATCAAAATCATCATTTTTTTTAATACTGCATTTGTGTGTGTGTGTGTGTGTGTGTGTGTGTCATGTAATGTAAAATGATCATGTAAGATTTTAATGTGACAGATTATTTTTTGCCTCATTATCATTTATTCTCATTAATGACAAAATCAAGCTATGGTTAACATATTTAGAATCAGAACAATTGTGAAAGGTCTAGTCAAGATTTGAACCTGAGACATTTCTCATCAAAATCGGTAGAATTACAAACAAACAAGGTCCAGAAATAAGAACCTTCACCCTATCAATCACCTTTAGTGTTGTTCTAATTAGGATATTGTCAGGATAATAAGTCAATAGGGACAAGTGCTGAATTTTTTCAAAGCAGATTACATGATCACTTCGTTTATCACTCTTGGAGATGCCATCAAAGTCCCGTAGAAACTTTAGGCTTCTAGATCAATCATTCCTTGTCTGTTTGATCCCACTTTTCTTCACATTATCATACACTCTTTATATCAAGAAATCTCAATTTCATTTTTTATGAAAGTTGCTAGTTTAGGTTTCCATATCTTCTGTTGTAAAAAAGAGGAAATTAGTTAAAGATTAGTTTTAATTGAAGAAGATAGATAAATTAGTTCATAATTTGTAAGATTTTAAACATTAAAAAATACCCTTGTTTTTATACAGTATTTCCTGTACTTGTTCCTTACCTGAAGCTTTACAGATAAGACTCTTAACCATGGTGCTAAGTTTTGATAGGCTTTAATGATTTGGTACATAAAGAGAAAATACTAAAACATAGACTGCTTTATTCCATTTTCTTTTCTTTGGGATGTGGGCCTAGGAATGGAAACCTGTTTATTGACAGTCAGATGAGTTGTGGCTTAATGGATAGTAGGCTGAACTTGCGACTGAAAGGGTATAGGTTTGAATCCTCCCATTGTCTCAACCCAGAATGGCTACTTTGATGTATCTTTTGGCAAGATACTTTACTTCAGTTGCCTTGGCACTGAATAACCTGTTGGTCTTGGTGTCGTGTAAAACACCAAACTAAAATCATACCATCAGAGCAGTGTGATTAAATTGTACCTCAGAACACCAAACTAAAAATAAAAACCATTAGATCAGTGTGGTTAAATTGTGCCACAGAACACCAAACTAAAATCAAACTATCAGATCAGTGTGATTAAATTGTGCCACAGAACACCAAACTAAAATCAGACTATCATCAGATCAATGTGATTAAATTGTGCCACAGAACACCAAACTAAAATCAGACTATCAGATCAGTGTGATTAAATTGTGACAGTATTTATGAGGTTACACTACATTTTATTAAAAAATGTTACTTTATAGAGACATAACGGTAGGTATTCTATAAATACACACATTTTCTTATAGTACGATTAGAAAGTGTGTTCAAACCAAGCATCACTGATAAAATTTCATACATTTTCTTATAGTAAGACTAGAGAGTGTGTTCAAACAAAGCATCACTGATAAAAATTCATACAATTTCTTAAATCATATGTTGTTTCAAGTATGGGATTTTACAGCAGCAGCACAAGAAGGAACTTGAATTCCAATATCAGAAAATAATTAAATTCCTTCCTTGTGTAGTTTGGATGAAACATTTGAATTCAGAGCCATTTGCTGTTTCATAATTCACTTCATGTATAGATTTCCCTAGCATTCACTTGCCAGTGAACTGGTAGTCAGTATGCTGCTGACAACTACACAGGTAGTTAATCTGCTACTGCTTACTACACAGATAGTTAATTTGTTGCTAACTGCTACACAGGTAGTTAATCTTCAGCTGCTTACTACTACAGAGGTAGTTAATCTGCTACTGCTTACTACTACACAGTTAATCTGCAGCTGCTTACTACTACACAAGTAGTTAATCTGTTGCTTACTACTGCACAGATAGCTGGTTTGCTGCTTACTACTGAATAGGTAATCAGTCAGTTGCTTACAACTGTTTTTGGGAGCTTGTAAAATCTTTAGGAGAACATTATGTTAAGTGAACTTTTGAATTTTGAATTTTGAAATGGGTAAATTTGAGATTGCCTACAGTCAGTACAAAACTAAAGGATCGTAATATGATGTATGAGCAATATAATCTTACCAAATTTATTTTCATATTGTTGGTTTTTTGGTTTTAATGGCATGTTGTTGGTTATTTAGGTTTATTGACACATTTGTGGTTGTTTGGTTTTAATGGCATGTTGTTGGTTTTTTGGATTAATGGCACATTGTTGTTTGTTTGATTTTAATGGCACATTGTTGGTTGTTTGGTTTAATGGCACATTGTTGGTTGTTTGGTTTTAATGGCACATTGTTGGTTGTTTGGTTTTAATGGCACATTGCTGGTTGTTTGGTTTTAATGGCACATTGTTGGTTGTTTGGTTTTAATGGCACATTGCTGGTTGTTTGGTTTTAATGGCACATTGTTGGTTGTTTGGTTTTAATGGCACATTGTTGGTTGTTTGGTTTTAATGGCACATTGTTGGTTGTTTGGTTTGAATGGCACATTTTTGGTTGTTTGGTTTTAATGGCATATTGGTAGTTGTTTGGTTTTAATGGCACATTTTTGGCTGTTTGGTTTTAATGGCACATTTTTGGTTGTTTGGTTTGAATGGCACATTTTTGGTTGTTTGGTTTTAATGGCATATTGGTAGTTGTTTGGTTTTAATGGCACATTTTTGGTTGTTTGGTTTTAATGACACATTGGTAGTTATTTTGTTTTAATGAAACATTGGTAGTTGTTTGGTTTTAATGGCACATTGGTAGTTGTTTGGTTTTAATGACACATTGGTAGTTGTTTGGTTTTAATGGCACATTGGTAGTTCTTTGGTTTTAATGGCATGTTTTTAACAAATTGGTTATATGATGCTAAGTGACTTTCCCAAGGCAGTCTTAACTGGCAGGTATTGAACTCACAACCTGTTGATTAGGAGTCTGATGTTCTAGCAGCTATAACTATATCAGTATGGAGCATGTGTTCAATATTGCCGTAGCAATGATTAATAGCCAAAGTCCAACTCCAACATTAACAGTCTTCACTTCACTATTGACAGTTGTTTTTAATTTACAAAAAATAAGTCTAGTTTTCTCCAGATCATAATTAAGAATTACTCTACTCAATGGTTATCATAACCAAAATCCAACATTAGGCCATCTTACTCAGGTGTCATTGTAGATATGATTGGAATAAACCAGTCAGATTCAGATATCTGGACATGGGAAGGACATTTTCTCATGGCAAAGAGAATATGTATGACCTCCATTAATAAAGAACTAAAGATATGTTCGAGATTAAAGTTGATGTTGACTTGTGTAGTGTGTCCATGTCACTACATGTTTGTCATTTTATAAAATTGTTTTGGCTATATCTTTATCCTGATTTAGCCAGTGGTCAAGAAAGACATGCATGCTGTGATTACCAATTAAGGAAAAGCTATTGATGTTTGGCTACTACATTATATTATGTAGGGCGGAACCCACAGTAAATACATGAGTGATAATTGGGTTGAACAGTTAAAAACATTTTTTCTATTGATTGAGTACAACAAACTGTAAAGACTCAGCTCTACCATCGTGTTGGTTTTTCTATTGAGTACAACAAACTGTAAAGACTCTGCTCTACCATTGTGTTGGTTTTTCTATTGATTGAGTTCAACAAACTGTAAAGACTCAGCTCTACCAGTGTGTTGGTTTTTCTATTGATTGAGGACAACAAACTGTAAAGACTCAGCTCTACCATTGTGTTGGTTTTTCTATTGATTGAGTACAACAAACTATAAAGACTCAGCTCTACCATCGTGTTGGTTTTTCTATTGATTGAGTACAACAAACTGTAAAGACTCAGCTCTACCATCGTGTTGGTTTTTCTATTGATTGAGTACAACAAACTGTAAAGACTCAGCTCTACCATCATGTTGGTTTTTCTTTTATTTGAGCTTAACAAACTATGGAGATTCAGATTTGCCAGAACATTATACAATGGCAGGTCTAGATCTGTGTAGAAAGATGAACCACAACGCAAGACCATTTTTAGAAAGAAACTTAAACATATATTGATGGAATGTAATGGCCCATCATAGTGCCAGAGACACCATCCATGAATTAAAAATATTACAGATGGACGGACAGTTTAAGGAATGTATATGAATTATGCTCTATGCCACAACCACATCAGTGGTGGAGCATAAAATACCACTGCATTTTTTAACAAGTTTTTTTTTTTGTTGTTGTACTGTATTATCAGGCACAGTTGTTGAGTAATATATTTGTATCATGGATTTTAGCATTTCAAGTCCTAGCTCGGCTTTTAGAAAGCTTGACTTTGAATATATATGAAATTATAACCATGCAAACACTTGTATAAAATTTAATCAAGAACTGGACCTAGAAACTCCATTGTTGTGCAGAGATTAAGTGCAGAACTACTGCACTTTTCAAGTCCCTTGCAGTACAGAATAAGCCTGCAGGTATCTATAAGAAACATTTAGTCTCTGTGAGTGTGTGTGATTTGAATTTTTTATTTAGCCTTAAAATATTCAGTCATATTGCCACAACATCATTATTGTGGCACTTTTTAGTGATGTCTAGCACTGGGGCATCATGCTGCAGACATGTAGCATGATGTCCCATCCAGTCACATTATCCTGACAACAGGCAGACAAGTTCTGACACTGGTTTTTTAAAGCTGAGTGACTAGTGAGGCAGCTGTTAGTACCATTTTTATAAGACTTGTTATGACTGACCAGGGTATAAATGCATGACCTCCTGGCCACGGGTACTAATCTAAGCATGATTTTGTTTCTTGTTGTAGTGGGGGATAGATATTATCAATCCTTTGTTAATCTGGATCCATTACCATATGTCAGTGGCTGGGTGGAAATTGATGTACCTTTATATAGGGTCAATTCTTAAATGCACGATTAAAGGATTTGTGCTGAAAAACTTTTTTTTAAAAATTGTTGAAAAATCAGTTGAATGTGTGAAAATTTTGTTATATCTTGAAGCTTTATTTCTTCATTTAATGTCTCCTATATTCAGAAACTACCCCTCCCTTTTTCAATTCCAGAACATCTATGTTGCACTTTGGGTTGTAGTCTGTAAGATGGTTCATCAGCTCCCCCAGCCTCTTTGGTACATAAAAAGATATAAAAGAACTGCTGTAGCAAGATTTCAACGACAACGACAATTTAAATAATTTCTCATAACTTCATAGATGCAGTTGGAGCAGTAGGAACTTGATATATGTGATGAATTTACATTTCTAGGATTGCTGTTTGAAAGTGGGGTTTAAGTCAGGAATGAGTGGAGGAGGAGGAGTTAGTGGGGTATAAAGGGTTTGGGAATAATATGCAAAAAGTGTGAGGATAATTTTTTTTTTATTTCTCCCTTTGTTTGAACATAATGACATCGTGTCTTTAAAAATAGGAATGGCATTGGTATAGATTATCATATTCTTAAAATTTCTTAGCAGACAACTTTTAAAAACCAAAGACCTTCTCGTAAGAACAATATTTATGAGTCCCCCATAAATCTACCAAGATAATGAACCTCACCCCTCTCAAAGTACAGATATTGTCTTTTTGTTTTTAGACAGGATTCACTGTATATATTTTGAATTAGGTTACAACTGGTTGAGAATATTTGTGTATAATAATTATTAAATTCCACATTCAATACATTAGTAAGCTAAACATAACCATACAATTCAGTACAAAATGTTTATAGTCCTAACCTGAGTGCAGTAACAATGTTTTCTAAGACCCAAGTTTTATCAGGGATCTGCTTGGTTCTTATTATCATGTGTTCTTTAGCCTTCATAAACATAAAGCATTTGTAAGATTTCTTAAATTCTTCGCTGATTGGCTTTAGATACTGGTACATTACAAAATAAAACAACGTTGAAACAGTAGTACATATATAATACTTAGAATATTAATCGTATTTGTATTATTCTTTATTATGGACCTTCCTTATTCATTCTAGTATACATCTGTATGTCCTTCCAATCCATTCATTTTGTAATCAGGTTATCATGCAGTTATAAATGAATATGTACATGTTGTAGACATAATGTAGATCTTGGTTGTACATGATATACTTTCTTGTAATTGACTCCATTTTCAGTTATGAATTCTTTGATTAGAAACTGTATACACTTAATTTGATATACATAATGCACAGAAAGTTTCTAAACTTTATTTTTTGTTGGAATCGTCATTTTTCATGCGACTGTCATTCCTTGAGGCTACATTTTCTTTGATCATCATATTATATATTTGGCATTTTTATTTTAGCAGTTTTGTAAAGTAACATGTTTTTGATCCACCTCATACTTATATCTATAGTTATTTACATATCAACACATAGGTGGTATACGTCTTGGGTGTGAGCATATGTATCTATTGGAAACATTCTTCATTATATTAGGTGATGAATATCACCTGAGAAAATTCATTTGAATGTCTGTTGACACCACAATAATGAGAAAATAATAGTATGCAGTGTCATTGTCGCTAATTATCAATTACATTAAAACTGTTATTTTTGTAATAGCAGCGAAAGACCTAAAGTGACGTATTTAATTCTTGGGATGAGGTCACAGCGCCTGTAAAGGCTTACCTACATTAGTATGTCAAGGTAGTCTGCCAAAATACTAGGGATAGGTAAATATGAGTGTGATTTATTTATCAAAAGTCTACAAAGCTTTAATAGTCTTGTTGCTGTATTTTTTAATTCATATTCTGACCGAGTTGAATTCATCCGAAAGTGAGGTATTTAATAACACTAATCTCATTACTCATGAAACATTTGTATCATACATGTGGAACAGTTTTTCCTAAATGGGTGCAAGCTTGAGAGTTAAAAATCCTCATGGTGTCAGAAGTGGAGATTAGATTGAATAAAACACAAACCTTGGTATCAGAACTGTGGATCAAACTAAATGAAATACAAGCCATGGTGTCTGAATAGAGGGAGTCAAATTAAAACCTTGGCTGCAGGTGAGGATACAAGTAACTGTCCACAGTTTGGTTTGGTGATTTACAGCATTGGATATAAGTAGGTTATTTGAGGTTAAAGCAATTACAATTCAGTGCAGAATTACAGTACACCACAGTAGTTGACTTGGGCTGATGTAGGGGTAGGATTTGAACCTATGTCTTTTCAGTTTACAAGTCTGGCATGTATACTAATTAGCCACCATGGTTTCTGCCTTCATTTATCACCTCTTACAACATCCCCTAGCCTGCAAGGGTGACAAGCAGCCAAACTGTATAAACGCTCATGGTATAAAATGTTTGCTAATTTGAAGATAAATTTTATTCATTATTTATAGTTAGTGATATAACATGGAATGTATCAAGAGGAAATAGAAGTTTAAGTTTTGTTGTTGTAGAGATGTTGGCTTTCAAGGACATGTTAACATTTGGCCTGCAGTAAACCATTTAATTAAAGTTAACATGAAGACTCACCAGATGACATCATGCTTGATGTGTCCTATTTTGTTTCTGCAGAAAATGTGGGACATTAAATTTATAAAGATTGCCCCCCTCCCCAACTCTTTCACAAACACACACACACACACATACACACACACACACACACATACACACACACACACATATACACACACACATACACACACACACATACACACACACACACACACACACACAACATTATATTGCAATCTAGAAATGCACTGAAAATTACCCTTTCATTTCTGTGTGTATTTATCTGCAGTTTGGTTGAAAGTAATTAGACATTGAAAAATATGACAGATAATGTTCAGTTGCAGTCAGTGTAAATTTGTGCATTGTTTCACTCATAAACTCCTAACCGCTCCAGTGGCCTAGTGGTTAGAGCGTCCGCCCCGGAAGCGGGAGGTCGTCGGTTCGATCCCCGGCCGAGTCATACCAAAGACTTACAAAAATGGTACTAACAGCTGCCTCGCTTGACGCTCAGCATTAAGAGGTTAGTGTTAGGACTGGTCGGCCTGGTGTCAGGATAATGTGACTGGGTGAGACATCATGCTACATGTCTGCGGCATGATGTCTCAGTGGTAGACATCACTATAAACTGCCTCACTGCAGACATCGTAGCGATATGACTGAAAAATTGTTAAAGCTACGTTAAAAATCCTAATCAAACAAACAAACATAAACTCCTGTCCTGATATACCTCTCCTATTATCCTTGAAAATAAAAAGGTTTTGACAATGTTTGGTTATATAGTTACCAGGAACGTACTGTATATACCTGATTATACAATGGATCAAATTGCATATACCCAAATCTGACATTACATAATGTGCCAGCCGATCTGAGTCTGTTTAGTTTGTTACAAGTGATCAAAAGAACAGCATAGACCCTGATCTGCTGACACATTATGCTACAGCAAGAAAAGATCTTTCATGTTTAACTTTACTTTTAATTTAGTACATACTGTAATGGTATGTCATTCAACAAAAGATTGGTTAGTAAAGTCCAGAAGAGATCATCTAGGTGGCCAGTGACAAGAAATGGGAACTATAAATTTGATTGGATTGGCTGGCTGCCTCGGGTGTCCTTAAGAAATCTACTTAGTTCTATATTATGGGTGGGCAAAATATGGCCTGCGGGCCATCCCCAGCCCATGACCTGGTTTTATTCATTGATTTATTTTATGGTGTGTGGCTTTAATAATCACTTATCTGGCCTGCACCCTGGAGGAAGTTGACCGTGCTGTTCCATATCCTTGATATATTACCAGAAATGTCATCCACTTAGTATTTAAAGAAAACAATAAGGAAATGTGGGTGTTAATGGCCTGTAATGAAATGCCAAAAAGGACTTGCATAATACCTGAAGGTGTGTTCTGTATACAGGTGGTCTAGTTTAGAGATATATGTTTGTTATAATACAATGCTTTGGGAAGGTAAGGCAAAAGCAAATTAAGTTTTTTATGTTCTTGAACTATGTTGAACTGTTTTAATTGTTTTGTGAAGTGTATTTTTTTTTAAAGAAGCTATGCTATGACTGTACATGCAAATAATTTTTACATGGTTCAAATGTGATATGAAAAAGTAAACTGCAGTTTTTCTTATATATTTACAATGATCAAAGAGATTTAAATCTTTTGGTGTTTACTTATTGACTTTGAAGCTCTTTGGTTTGTAAATATCTCTCCCTGCATATATCACTTGGATTTTATGAAAAATAACTACAGAATTAGTCAACAAAGAGACAGTGAACAAAAAAAAGAAAAATTGGTATTGTTCACCGTTAATGTTGTCTTCCAAATCATCAATAGAACCCTCAGGCTGACCACAAGAACTTCAGGAAGAAGATTGTTTATGTCATTGCAAAATCAATCATTGTACTAAATGGCTGAAGGTGTTATTACGTTTTTATGTTAATCTACAGAGATGTGGAGAAAACCCACCAAGATTTAAAAAATGTACCCACCCCACCACATCCACCAAATAAGAAAATGAAAATTCTTCAAATTGATATTTTTAAGACAAATTAAAAACCAGAAAAAAGATAAGGTACATGGTAACCTTCATAAAACCCATATCTTCCTTGAGGACATATTGTTGTATTCAGATCCTTCAGTTTACTGTCACCAACTGTAATCTGTGTGTTACACAGGCTTATTTTCTGTAATTGAATAATTTATTGTACAACTATGTTGAGGAAGGAAATTAATAAGAATAAATAGCATATTCTTTCATTTCTCCATCTATTTATGGACTGATTCATGATGTGCAATGCTTTTATAATGCCCTAACGGCTGCAATGTTAGAGCGTAATGCAGCAGAAACCCATTTTATTTTATTGTTGCATGATATCCATGAACTGAGCAAGTTTTTTTTGCTGCTATTGAGGGTTCTCCTTTTCCCTGTTTTGATGGTTTATAATGAACAGCTTTTAACTAGGTCTTTTGATTTGTTATCAGATGGCAGATGAGGGTCTCTTTTTTTGTGCAATTGGGCATGCTTTATATAAGAAAAAAATGGTGCTTTTTATTTCTGAGAGCCACAGCATCAAAAACATCACAGCATTAGAATGTAAATTGTATAGTGAGTGGATGCATGGTTACACAATAGCTGCATTCTTTAGATCATGACATATATCAAAAGCAACTGTACTGTCTTGGTGAGTGATGCATTGCATGGATTCTTGTAGGTGAGCTGCACCTGAGCTACAGCACATGACACCAGGGATGACATAAAATGAAAACAGTGGTGCAAATTGATTGTTATTTCTTTATTATAAATGGTGTTAAAATTAAAGTTCAAAATTGAATTGGTGTATTGTAAACATTGCATGTATTGAAAAGGCTCATCCTTACACATCAAAGTATGTAATGTGATTTCTGATTATTTGAATGTCAAATTTCTGGCAGTACAATCCCACTGTAAACTTTCAGAAATGTTGATGCCATTGTGATCTATTGATTCTTCCAGTGAAGGAATAATCCAGAGAGTTATGTATTTTGCTATATTTCAGTAAAATTTTTAAAGTGTCTTGGATATTTTGTATTTTCTGGTTACTCATTAACCCGTGGCACAGCATTTACAGGACAGGAGGTAGCAGCCTACTTTCAAGCTCTTTAGCATCAAGGTCATGCATGATACACTAAAATGGGTAGTATTATAGAAAAGTAGACACATTTAGCTCTACAACGATGCCAAATAATATGGACATTTTAGTTGCACTACAAAATACAGAGGGAAAAACATAATTTTTTTTACCCATAATTTTTTCTCACCTAAAATTCACCCATGGTCAGAATTTCATTTTGTGTCAAGATTATAGACTTTTTGATCTCAGCTCTAAGGCAGACCAGTTTGAACTGCACACAGACAGGTGAACTTGTGCAAAAAGTAGGATAAGGTGGGCATTTGGAGCAAAGAGTGGTCTGGATACGAAAATGATAGGTCTGTTAAGCATCCAAAAAAAAAAAAACGCTCCGGTGGCCTAGTGGTTAGAGCGTCCGCCCTGGAAGCGGGAGGTCGTCGGTTCGATCCCCGGCCGAGTCATACCAAAGACTTACAAAAATGGTACTAACAGCTGCCTCGCTTGACGCTCAGCATTAAGAGGTTAGTGTTAGGACTGGTCGGCCTGGTGTCAGGATAATGTGACTGGGTGAGACATCATGCTACATGTCTGCGGCATGATGTCTCAGTGCTAGACATCACTATAAACTGCCTCACTGCAGACATCGTAGCGATATGACTGAAAAATTGTTAAAGCTACGTTAAAAATCCTAATCAAACAAACAAACAAACATCCAAAAAAAAAAGAACTCCCAACTTTTCCTTATCTGCTCATGCTCAAGCAAAATAACCAATGGAAAACAATGTCTCTAGCACAACTAGGCATTAGGCTAATGGAAAATCACATGGAAGTCAATGTATTAGGATGTATTCAGAAATAGCCCCCAAAATGTGTTTCCTACTCACATTTCATGTGACAAAAACAAAAACCTCCAGAGGTTGATGTGTTAATGAATACTGTTCTAGACTGTTTGTTTGAGAAAAAATTCAGGATACTCTGGGACCCAAAAGAAACTACTTGCAAATTTTCTGATCAAGCCATGACTAGAACTCATGAAGACTGAGATGAGTTGTGTAAGTGGTCTGTTAAATCACTTGGCAGGCCAGGGCCCAATATGTTTGTTAGATTGAGGAAGTCATTATTGTTGTGTAGTTACACAACTGTATGGTTTTTCCAGAAATTGTACTGATAAAGTGATCTATTATCACTGTAATTGATTTTAGATCTATTTATGTCTTCCTGTTTGATATGAAGAACAATTGCACAACCACAGAATTGATATAAAACCATGTAGAAAATGGAAGACTGAAGAGGAACTACTGTACTAAGATACAAAGTCTTAATCATGACAAGGTTAGAAGAGTTGTCTCCCCTAATATTGACTGTAAAGAAGAAAAAAAAATCCTCTGATATTGCATTCATTTTAACAGATAAAAGTTTTAGTAGATATTAATATTAGGAAAACAGTACCCAGTTATTTAATTTGCTCTATGAACTTAAATTTGAACATGCTGAAGTACAATGTTGACTTAAAAAGGTCTACTGGAAATCAGCTATGGTCTAGACTTATGGAGTATAGGAAGAGATCTACAGTTATGTGTTCATATGTTCCTGGGCATGCAGGCATGAAAAAGTCACTGTTTGCATGTTTCTAGTGATTGTTCTGGTGCGTGCAAAATGTGGTACAATACATGTAAGAGAAACCCTGAACCTTTGGGTTGACTGCTACACCTAAAGTGTGTGCACAAATACCTTGGAATTTGTAAAGGGCTAGGAGGATTGGGAATGAACCTGATGGGGAGGAGGTTGTATAAGAGGAAAAGAGGAGGAATTGTGGCTTTGTTGCAGACTTTGATTTATTTTGTTTCTTTTTTTTATTTTCTATGTCCACACCATTGTGATGGTTGTTTATGTCCTTTGAATGTTTCAATGATTGTTAAAAAACATTGCCTCACTCTGGGCTCAGACACAAGGCTGTTGATTTATGTGTTCATGATCATTTTAGACCATAACTATTTTACCTATTTTGCCATAACATTGGGAAGAAATTTGATTATGTTATTGTGGTTGCTGGTGCATATATACTACTGTATGTACTTGATTATAAGACAAGTTCAACAGCAAACTACTCAAGAGTCAGACCCAGATCTGCTGTTGCATAATGCACTAGCAGATTAAGGTGTGTAAAGTTTGTTAGGAGTAATCAGTAGAAGAAACAACATACACCCTGATCAGCAGGTGCATTATGCCAATTCAGATCAGGAATTGTGTTGTTTACAGTTTAACTTGACTTATGAGCAAGTGCAAACTGTACAGTTTTTATATAGTGTATGGTGTGTTGGCTCACTGGTTAGCATGCTGGGAAGTGGGTTTAGATCCTACCATTGGAAAAGCCTAGATTGGCTACCATGTGATTTTCTTGGCCAAGGCATTGACTGCAGTTGCTTTAGCACTACATAAACAACTATTCACATTTGGTTTTGTTTCATGTTACATCACATCAACTTATGTTGTTGTGATGTAACATGAAACAAAACCAAATGTGAATCTACTTGCTCCCGATTTCATTTTTGCAGGATGATTTGAGTTTTTGTCTTCTACCGTTAATATAATTTTTAAGTGCATTATCTTACTTTTTTTTACCAGTAAAGTAAATGGTGCAGATCTGACATCTGTTAAGGTCACCATGGAAGCAGTCTTGAAAATATTCCAATCACTACTCTTCCTGAATGGATAGCCATATCAAAATATGGTTTTCACTGGAAGGCTTCTTGTGATGTTCTGCTTGGTCTGGAATAAAAATAGTGCCAATCTGAATTCCAAAATGGCAATGGTGGCTGTAACATATTTGTTCTTAGGGTGATTTGTGCAATATTTGTAAGAATCCATGCATTTTGGAAAGCGGTAATGCACAAAAACAGCATCAAGTTTTGTTTCAAGTTGCGTATTTGAAAATGTTCTTTGCGCATAACACAATTTTATTCACCCTTTGAGTGTTTGTCGCAACAAAAGTCAGGCTAAAAGAAATATGGTACAGCTTGACTCGACATGTATTTTTTCGCAACTGTTTGCACACCTGATTTCTTTGGCTTGACATGATTGGTTATTAAACTAAATTTGTTACATTGGGCCCCATAACAAGCATTCCATTGTAGTTTTAACCTTTCATCAAGGAGGTTTTACAAATGCACATTTATAAAACGGGCTATTTAGAAAACCCAAATTGGTTCATTACCAGCGTGGTTCATCTTTAAATGTCTATTTCATTCAGCTGATCGCAGTGATGAAGGCGGTTTAATTTTAATGTTGGGAAGCATATCAGATTATTGGAGCTTGTAAAATGTTAATGGAGATGATTGTACCATTAATGATATTTAAGCTGAAAGTGGTGTTACATAAGTCTGATGTACATGCTGGATGAACAAAAAATATATGGCATGCTAGTTATTTCCGCATGTGAGCAGTATTTCAGAATTAATGTAAAATAAAGATGGAGGGTTAGGGACTGATACGTCGAGATGGCATATAATCCAGAGGTGATCTTGTGCAAGTTCATGGGATACAAGGGTGGATCACAGAATATTATCATCAGGTCTATGAAGAAACCAGTCGAAAATGTGACCAAGTTTATGGGTGGGTTGGTTAACTGACTGTTTAAGGTTGAAAACATTAATGAAATCTAGGAGTTTTGATTGGTGCGAGTTTCCAGGACAGTCGAAGGGAAAGTTGAAATCTCCAAGAATAATTAGGTTGCCACCTATTGAATTTCCATACTCCAGGAGATTTGGAAACTGCTCCAAAAAGAGAGATTTAGTCAGCTTGTTTATTTCTACCAGGAGGAGGGTGGTAGAGGCAGAAAAATGGACTCACCTTTGTTCCATTGTGAGTGTTGTTTGGACTAGTTCAAACAATGTGAGGCAGAAATTGAAGGTTGTGTTGTACTTAAGACATTTTATCATGGAATTCTTGTTGTTGTTTTTTTGCAAACATTGCTTGATGGATATCTGGCATTAGATCCTTGTAAAATATAGTTAAATAAATTTACCTTAGCTGATGCTTTAGTCATTAAAAATACCTGCACTTATAATTGTAGTGGTATCAGAACTAAAGCTACCTGTAGTATGTAATGGGGAAAACAACATAACATGTAGCAAGGGAGATAATCGTTGTCAGCATATCTCATATTCACGGTTTTACAAATTTTACTTCTTTTTTTTTATACCTTCAGTTTGGGAAAAATGATCTTGGACCTCAGTTTTCAAAATCTTTGATTTTTTTTTATTATATTGAGGGATGTTCTAACAAAGCAGGATTTTGATATAATTTTTTAAAAAATATTTAATGGTGTGAAATAACATAAATGATCTTCATGAACTAATAATTATAGAGTTGATAAAATAAGTCAAACAGTAGATTGTGGCCAATGACCATATTCTATATAGACTTTGCTTATTATTGTTTTTTTTCCCATTGTATTTCTTGCAGGAGCCAAACAGTGATGAGTGGATCAGCCACTAGAGGAGGGGGGCAGGTTAAGATCCCCCCTTCTGGTGTGGGAGGGAAGAAAGCCGTGGCTACCAATGGCAGGGGACACCCACCACTGACTTACAACAATGAACCAGCTGATGATGAAAACATGAATGAAGTAGTTGAAGAAAATGTGGATTTAAGCGTGTTAATGCCAGATGGTGCAACAAAACTAGTTACTGTGGACCCAAAGTTAGTATTTAAAGTGTTAAACACGTTTCATTGATTTATTATGGCAGTCTTTATTATATTACCTGATATTTGATTCCTGTTTGTTCTTTTAAAGTTTTTGTTTTTTTTAATGGAAGCATCAACTTAGCAGAAGAACCAGTCTGTCTAAATATAATGGTCTCTCATGATGGGTCATAACACGATACAACTGTATAATCCATAAATATGTGCATAGAGAAGCTGGTCTCACGAGACAAATGTTCCCTAAAAACAGGTTTTACTGTATCTAGAAAATGTTATGAAACATGTATTGTCATTTCTTGTTAGAATCTATTGTTACATTTGTCTTGAAGGGGCCTCGAGTGGCTGAGTGGTCTAAAGAGTTCTCCACTCTGTCTGCATGGATTGGAGCCTCAGATTCGGCCAATGTGGGTATGTGAGAAAGCTTGCCAGTAGCTTCTTGTAGGTAGTGGTTCTTTCCAGGGGTTTTCCCAGGTTCTTCCTCCACCATTAATACTGGCCGCCATGTATAGCATATCTTGTGCTGAAAATGGCATTAAACCCTAATACAACTACAACAACAACATTGTCTTGAAGGAAATAGCTGCATGAGTGAAGTAAAACTTGAAAGCTCACTCAGCATGCATCCAACATATATGTACATTCTTTCAAGCAAATGTGCTGACATGTTTGTGCATAAACTACAGAATGAAAGCAGATGAAATTTTGTAACATGTTTTTGTTTACATATTTAGGTAACCTTATTAGATCTGCATTACATTTACCTCATCCTCTGAATCAAGAGACATTTGTGTTGTTGATACAAGATTTATGTTCTCACAGCAGCCAGAGCTACACATCATGTACTTTTGTCATATGACAGAGGTGCAATTGGTTGACAGGAGGATATGACAGACTTGATACAGCCCAGATGTGACTATAACTGGGGATGAAACAAATTTTATTTTTGGTATTAGGATATAAAAACTAGGCGACTGCTGCAGTGGCCTAAATGGTTAGAGCATCTGCCTCAGATGTGGGAGGTTGCAGGGTCAAACCCTAGCAGAGTAATACCAAACACCTATAAAAGAAATGGTACTTGGAGCTGCCTCGCTTAGTGCTCGGCATTAAGAGGTTGGTATTAGGAATGGTCGGCCTTTTAACTGGATAATGTGACTTGGTGGGACATGATGCTATATGTTTGCAGCATGATGTCACAGTGATCGACATCACTAAATACTGCCATGCTACAGATGTCATAGCGATATGACAAAAGAATTGTTAAAGCTAAAATTCCAGATCACATACATGTACATACATGCACATGCACATTCAAAACTTAGTAATCAGAAATTTGTCTATGATTGTTTTTTAAAGAAGAAATTAATCAGAAATTTCACCCGAACATTTTAACATTTGATAGTGTGGATGAAACATTTTTGATGTTATTGGAGTTGTGGAGACCAGCTTCTATCCAAGGTTCATCATTATTAGAATCCTAACAGTTACAATATCCTCACAGTACAATATCCTCACAGTACAATATCCTCACAGTGCAATATCCTCAGAGCTACCATATGTACTCGTTTATATGTTGAAGCAAGCTGCAAAGACCCAGATTTACAGTCACCCAGCAGATCAGGGTCTCTATTGTTTGTTCTACTGATTGCCTCTAACAAACTTCACAGACACAGAACTGCCCATGCATTATTGTTCAGTTTTGCAGTTGGACTCTCCTTAAAGGCGAGTCAATCAATACCTAAAAAACTTACTGGTCAGACCATTACCCATACAGAGGTCATTGTTTGAATTTTTGTACATTATTGAGCTTACAAATACATCACTTATACATATGTATTGAAATTTTAACCAGACGTTATATTTAGTAGCAGTCTGATGAACAAGTCGATAGTCATGCTCCAACACTAATTTTAAAGTGTAATGGCATTGACCTTGGATTTTAGCTGTACTTGCATGTGAGCATGACAACATTAACAACTGAGAATGGATTTTTATCTGATTCAAGTTGTGGACATTATCTGAGTCCATTAAACAGTACATAACTGCTTCTGTTTGAAAGAAAAATACTAATGATAGATTTAACAAAAGAAATTAACATGTAGGTACATCATGACATGTGACAAGCTGAATGTTTCTATCAACAATATAAGGTTTATGGCCAAAACAAAGAATTTGGTCTTATCATGTAAACATATTAATTCAGATACGATATCAGAAATTATTTTGTTATCAAATTTGGTATGTTGGAGTTTCTTTTGAATGGTAAAGAGGATTTTGATACTCTGCAGTTAAAAAAAACAAGAAATTGACTTTTCATGGATTTCGGGAACTGCTTTTCAGCCACTAGAGCTTCATTCCCTATTTTGACAACTGCTGTCCTGAAAATCCTAGCATGATTGGCCAAACTTACAAAGGCACATTTCACATTAACATATGCTATATATAGTATGAGTCACATGGGTCATGTATGCGTATTTACTCATTTTAAATTAAATATAAATTCTTTTAAAATTTAGCACTAAATTTCTTTAACCAAAGTCTATTCAATCCTGATTATTGAATGATCTGCACCTTAACTGTCATCAAAAACATTCCGGACAAAAATTATCTATTGCTGTGGACTTTAAAATGGCTGTCACATTACTAAACTTTGGTCAAAATAAGAGCATGTCTTGTGGAATCATCACATTAGGGGATAAAACAAATTTGTTTATCAATATGCATAGTTTTCATTGTGACATCTCAGCGCATAACATTCAATCCAGACTGTACTGGATCACACCTTTAGGTTAATTTCTCCCAAAAATGTATATCAGTTCTTTTATATACAGTTCTTTTATATAAATGTCTACATGGAATTGCACAAGAGTATTTTCAGGACTTATTCAGACATTTTTCAACACAATGCCAGTTTAGATACATATCACGTGAAACTTTCTAGCACCAAAACCAAGAACATAGAAATTTTTAAAAAATATTCAATACTCTGGTATAGTTCTGTGGAAAAAGCTTAATTACATCTGAAATCAGCTGAAAATATTAGAGTATTCAAGAAGAGATATCATGAGCATGTATGTGTTTCTATTAGATAATGGAATTTAGTATTTTATTGCTAAACATATTAAAATATACAGTAATTATTGCAATCTTCATAAATTGTGAATTGTTATACTCTACATAAGAGGGCCGCTAAGGAGTCACCCTTTATAAATATAGCATTATTATTATTATTATTATTATTATTATTATTATTATTATTATGTACTCTGACATTGATTTTGCCATATGCACCTCGTGGATCTAAATAATGACCTTCCAAAGGAATATGGATATATACGAATCTAAATGAAGTGAATACTTGCCACTTAAAAGTGTTTAGAATTTAATTATAAACATTTACACCATTACTGAAACGGTCTGTTGAATGCCTACATGACCTGTGTGACTTGTACTATAGTAAATCACCCCAAAAGTGATTTTTTTTTTGTTCTTCTTAATCTAACATTTTTTTAAAAAAAAAGTTGAATGTGGTACAAATATCTTTCATTTTCATAACATTCATTTGGAAGGGGTCCCGAGTGGTCTAACTCACCGTTACGGATCACTGCTGTCTCACCTCTGTCTGCATGAGTTCGAGTCTCAGGCTCAGCTAATGTGGGTATGTGAGAAAAATTGCCAGAAGTTTCTCTTGGGTTGGTGGTTCTTCTTGTTCGTTTTCAGGGTTCTTCCTCCACCAGTCATACTGTTTGCCTTGTATAGCCTATCATGTGCTGAAAAATGTTGTTAACCCCTACAACAATAACATAACATTCATTTGGCATACACATTGACACTTGACATGTGTTAATCATGTGGCTAAAGGATCTTAAATATAATTCTGTTTGTAGATTGAATTTGTGAGAAATTCAACTGTTTTATCAATATTTTTTTTATTATTTTGTCATGAATTATGAAAACATGTGTTATTATTCATTTTTGTAAAACTGGATTACTTAGGGAATTTTTTTTCAGTCCTTGTTAAGAAAAACTACTGAAGTACCAGTATTGTTTTAAAAAAAGCACCATGTTTTACTACCAGAAAAAGAAATACTAATGTAGACTGGCATACTGTTAATAGCCCACACTTCAACCCATTGAACAGTTAATTCTCTGTAAGTTGTATTATTTTTCTGGACATCTAATTATTCTAATAAAATCCACGTCTCCAAATGAATCCCAAAAAGTTTAAAACAAACATTTTTTATTCTCCTGTCTTTTATGGCATTTTAGATCCAGTCATATGTCCATCCATCCATTTACATTTGCTTCTCTGGTCCGTAAACATGAAGAGATTTTCTTGAAACTATGCCAGCGTATATATTTTGACTAGATGGTGTGTTGTGCACTATACCAAGGGTCCCCAGTCTCAAGGTCACGGTGACAGGTAGACTAATTATGTGACTTGTATCCTTATCCATCATATAACATTTAAACCCCTAAACATCCAATTTCGAATTGGCAAAGATAATTTAATGAAATTTTACCCATTTATAGACTATGTATAGATGGTGTGTCACATTCAATAGTTACACCCCTATCTCAAGGTCATGGTCAAGGCCAAGAAAAAAGGGAATTCTGTGACCTTTCTGTGCCTGAGTACAATTTTTAAATCACCTAGAAAACTTAATGAAGCTTTAGTTGATTATATATCATATACAGCCTGTGGCACATACCATAGCCTTGCCTCCTGTCTTAGGTCAAGGTCACAGCAAGGGAAAATAAAGATCTTTGATTTATATCCCTTTTCAGAGAATACTTGTTTGAATCATTAGAGATTTTAGAAAATTATAATATGTATAGATGATGCATCTCATATAATGTCTCTCATATCAGCTATTAACATCTTTCTCAATGTCAAGGTCACAGCAAACAAAAATAGTAATCTCTAATTATGTACATGTGTAATTTTTAGCCCAGTTTTGTTTTGGTTTATATATCTTTGGTTATCAGTCTTATTTCATGTTTTAATGTCAAGGTTTTAACTATGGATACTCTTGCAATTAACCAGGCTGTCAGTAAGGTTATAAAATAGTCAAGTCTCTAGCTAAGATGTCAAGGTCATTAGCAGGGAAAGGTCAGTGGAATGGTATATCAAAAAACAACTGGATTACTTAGCCAATAAAAACAACTATGTGAAAGTATGAACATAACCGATCAGCTATAGTGATTGTAATGAACATTATATTACCTTAAGAATTTTCAGCTGACAACTCCTCCAATATGCTAGCCTCCACACACTAAATTTTGCCAGTGTCAGCTTATCAGATACCTTTACTTAATTTTTGTTTATAAAGAGGTCTGGGAACAATTAAGTATGATAACAAAAAGCATATTATAACATGCCTAATCCTGAAGGCATGTTTGTGATTTGCCTGACTGGACCCTTAAATGTCAGCCTTCAACAGAGACTTCAATTACCTCACCTGGTTTATTGATAGCTTCTTAGTTGTTCACATCACCACACTCTGATAATGCAAACTACAGGTATGTGGTCATACTTGAGTGACTATAGCCATTTTGTTGAACAGTACTGATCTCCCAGAATGCATAGTCTGTTTCATAAAACAAATCAATTTTAGATACATGTAAACATAAATCAGTAATTGATATTATTGATATTTTTGGATCTTAGGATATGACTATTTCTATCAGAACAAAACGTAAAGCAAAACAATTTTTTTTTTTCTCCTGCCTGTCAAGGTTGTATCTAGCAGAACCCATTTTTCAGTAATCTTTGTCAAAAAAATTAAAACAAAATAATAGAGACCTTTTATCACATCACATTGTATGCCCATACATTGTATAAACTGTATGCAGATATTCTTAAAGCTAATGAGAAAAATGGATCAGTTTTATAAAATGTGATTGTTGCAGAGGTGAATAAACGGCAAAGCGATAAAAAGGGAAACAACTTCCCAAGCACAGATTACCTAATTAATTGACAATAGCAAAGGTCATGATGTGGTAAGACTGGTTTGCTGGAAAACCAATTAGGCAAATTTGCATTGGTAAAGTACAAGAAGTGGAACAAGCAGTTTGTTTAAAGTTAAGTAAATCAAATGATGACTTGTTAAAGAAAGAAAGACAGCAACAACAGTTCAGGGAGGGATAAGGCTCAGTGAAATGAGTAAATCCCCCCCCCCCCCAAAAAAAACGAAATTTTAGAAGCATTGGATGAAGAGCAACAGCAAGGGGGACCATTTTTTCTATGCATTCTGCAGACAGTGTTGACATCAGGCATAACAGTGTGCATCATCTGTTACAATACAACATTTGTACATGATGGGTTAGATGAAAAATTGAATATGCAGAATTATCTGCATCTGCAGAAAGACTCAAATGATGTACCATAGCTAGTATTGCTTACAATAGGAAGAAACATGTCTGAAGAGATGCTTCAAGATTTTACTTCTGTAAAAAGATAATATGGAAGATAGAAATAAAAAATTATACAGATATATATTAGGACAGATCTGAATGATAACCTGGGCAGGTATTGAACCTAGACTCTTGGATTACGAGTCTCATGCTCAGACCCCTAATTTCCATATCTTTCTATTTATTAATTCATTGTCTACTATGTGTATCTCTTGTCTAATGTTAATTTGAAGTGATTTATCCCAAATACCAAATTGGAAAGCAGTTTTTATAATGAATCATAACTGTATAATCCATTATACTTGGCTGTAACAATCTTCAGGTGAAAAACAAATCAAGTGCCTTAATGTACTTTTTATGACAATGAAGAAGTAACAGCAAATCAACTTGTTCCTCTAATGGATGACTATCAGATTTTCTTACCAAGGTTACTATAGTAAACTTGCATGTACAAGTTATGTAGGTGTACAGTGCAGGTTATATGTACATGTATTTCATTGATAGGTGTCATTTTCAAGAGTTTGATTACACATACCTTTAATAGGCAGTTTTACAGTTTATTTCACAACTCATTGATCAGTATTTATTGAAAGATCATTATACAGTTAACCTAGCAAATACATGTGACTAAGTGTTCAAGTATATCAGGATATTTTAAGAGGTGTGATCCATTGGAAACTTGATTGAATGTCAGACACTGTCACAATGAAAACACTGTCTATTGGAGAAATGTTTTGCTACCCTTAGCATTGGGAAGGATTAGATCTGACCTCTTTTCTTGACCCAGTTTAATGCCCAACAACAGATGTAAAACTCCACTAAAAAAAAATCAACTTTGTGATGATGACTAAAGTGCAGATCACTTGATAATCAGGAATAGACAGACTTGGTAAAACAAAGGTAGCAGCTATTTAGTATGGCAAAAAGTAATTTACATATTGACGACAATTTATATCTGATTTTACAACTTGTTAAAATTTTAATTGTCTTTTTAACCTTGAAATTGTTGATAGATACTCAGTATATAGTGAGGCATATTTGTTAACTCTTCAAAATGTTATTTACAGTTAAAGGAGTCATTTTATGATGCACTGTAAAATGGAATAATATGAGTGGGACCTTTTTGTCAGACACGTTGCTTTGAGACATGACTTGGACTTCTAGTCTTACATTTTTTTTGACATATGATAGGAACTTTTCATTTAACATTGTTTTGACATGGATGGGACTTTCAGTCTAAAATGCTCTGATCATGAATGGGACTTTTAGTCTAATGGAACTCTATTAAATCTTGTGTTATCATGAATGGGACTCGATATTAAATCTTGTGTTAACATGAATGGGACATTGTTTTATATTGTTTTGACATGAATGGGACTTTTAGTTAACATGTTAATGTTCTTTTGACATTTGACTGGATATGGGTCTATTAGTCTAACAATTTGTTCTGACATAGATGGGACTTTTAATTTAACATGTTGTTTTGACGTATGAAACTTTTAATTTAGCATGTTGTAAATTTGTTAATTGGTTGTATCAAAGTAAGATGACTCGGGTCACATGGTGAAAGTAGAATAAAGTCTAACCTATTTCTATTGTGCATCCATTACTTAATGTATATTAGTTATTCTATTTTAGGCATAGTGTCCTACACATTTTCTTTGCTTTTGGAAAGCTTAGATCAATTAAAAAGATGTCTGCAAAGTATTTCAAAAACGAGAATGTAAAAATTAGGTTAGAAAGGAATTTGTTAGATATTTCATCCAGGGCAAAACCTTGTGTAAAATGGGACCCAAATAGAATACATACCAGTATTACAAAATAACACCTACCAATGAAACAAGAGACAGTACCAGGGCTGAAATATGACTATGCCTGACTCAGATTCCACAATCCCTGACTCAGTTTAGATATAACCCAAAATTGCCCTATTTGTTTAAAAACCAGTATTTGTCATACAATTGCTGTACTTCAAATACAAAAGGATACAAAATAAAATCATTAAATTAACTTGTGTGTTTATTCAGATCTCAAAATATTTCACTTCAGGCATGGTTTTCTACTCCTGAGGTCAGCTATTGTCTAATTACTCCGCGTCATCATGACATATTGGATTGGCATTGCTGATTTCATTACTTTCTGAAGCATGTCTTGCTTTGTGGAGTTTCCCATTTATACTTTTATGGGAGGGTTGCATTACATTAATTTAAGCTTGAGCAACTGGGGACAGCTCAGTTATTATTCATGGAACTTTAAAATGCAGTAGCAAAACAATATAAAATTTAAATTACAAGTGTTTCTGCCAAAATCTCTTTTAGGTGGTCTTTTTATTTCACCTACACGAAAGGATGGATGATATAATCCAAGTCTCAAAAGCCACTGTGGGCCACTTTTGATCCCATATTTACTTATTTATACCGCAAAAAACAGGATACAATTGACCTATGCTTCACAGATTACAACAGATTTACGACTTCATACAAAAGACTTATAAAAATGGTACTAACATCTGTCTCTCTAGACATTCACCATTAAGAGGCTTGTGTTAGACTGGTCAGCTTGGTTCAGGATAATGTGACTGGGTGGGACATGATGCTGTATGTTTGCATCAGGATGCCACAGTGCTAGACATCACTTATCAACTGTCACACTGCAGACATCATTGTGAAATTACTGGAAAATTGTTAAAGTTATGTTAAAAGTCCAAAATTACAAACACACAATGAACAACTTGTTTTGTACATGCTAAACTTAATTACATTACTTAGCCACACATCATTACACCAGTTGTAGTGACTGCTGGAACAGGTCATGTACCCATTAGACTGATTCTGTCTAATTTCTCTAATTCACATGAATATCCAGTATGTGTTTTGTCCTACCTCCACTAGAATCACAAATTAAAGTCAATATAAGTACTAACTATAGTAACCCTGTCAATTTGTTCTCCTTCATCAGTGACACATTTCACACTCTGTACACAAAGTTTTCAGTTTTCGATAGAAGTATGGTTAATAGACGATCTTTGTAAGGGTAATGAGCATATGTGGAGAGAAATAATAATTCACTGGCCTATGAACATTTCCTCAGATGAATTAAAATAAATTTTTGGCAAGCCCTTTGGACACCTCACTTGGAATACTGGAGGGGCCCAGTCTGAAATAAGAGGGGTCCCAGCTACTGGAATTGTTTGAGTACGGTAAAGTTGTTAAAGTATCAGTCTTTAACACATGGCTGCATATCAGCTGCATCTGTGCTTCCCAATGAGATACACTTTTGGTGTTCCATTTTCTGTGCTTCCCAATGAGATACACTTTTGGTGTTCCATTTTCTGTGCTTCCCAATGAGATACACTTTTGGTGTTCCATTTCCTTTGCATATTTGTAATGAATTGTTCAAAGTACTGTTCAGTTTTTTTTTCAACAACTCAATCATTTAACTTCATTATTCACATTGTATGATCTCTCAACTTCATTTTAAGGTAGACAAATTTCTGATTGTAAATAGTTTTGTTTAGTCTTTTACTACTTCACACTTATCAAACCAGTAATGTTTGATTCCATAATGTACCACAATGGACAAAAACACTTATAATTCTAAAACCCTGTTATTTAACATTGTGATCAGTATTTTCTGCAGGCTTGTACCTTTTAACACTATAAAAATCTGAAGGGTGCTCAACAGCGCATCATCACAGGCCCCCAAAAATTATATTTCATTTGTGGGAATTTTGGCTGCATCCGAAGTTGTGTAAAAGTCAGTAATTCATCAGGAGACTTGATTTACCACAAAGGCCACGCAGCATGCTTCTCAGTCTTCAGTATCACCATATGCTTTGCCAGAAATCAAAGCAAGTAAATCGTAACAAATAATTTTTCTTATTGATGGTTACTTGATTTTTGTTTTTCAAATAAATAAAAAAAACATATCTGAAGGCTACAGGAAGCAACGAAATAAAACTTGATGACTCTGACAAAGGGGGCATTTCCTCAGTATCTGATCCACTACTTTGAGAAATAATTTAAACAATCGATCATAATTAATCATATTACTAATTACTGATGCCAAATAAAAAATATAAATGTAACTGGGCCAAAATGAAAAAACGACACTAATTCTTTTCGTTTTTCTTTCTCCAATTTGCAGTAGTATAAAATAAAATTCCAGATTGGTTTATGGAGACACCATATTATTTCAATATTTACATATTGGTATGTATATAATGAAAAAGAACATGTAAATTATTAATAATTTTACATTAAGTACTAAAGAAAATATTAGTATGAAATTCATGTAATAATTTCAAGGAATTTAATGTACGTATTCATAATAATGATTTCAAAATAAATGATGATTTAATAGGCAGTGTTAATAGTGAACTATAAATTCCATCCATGAATCACAAAGGGTTTGTTTTTAACTGAAGGCTGAAGATAGCACTGCATGATAATAAATTTGTAAGATGAACTCTTATCTCATTTGCCATCAATCATATTAGTGCTTTGACCTTTATCCATCAATAATTAAATGCCTCCTATGACCTATTTAAATTGTTATTATTGTTATCTTATGACCTATTTAAATTGTTATTATTGTTATCGAAGAAACTGTAAACACTCCTTTGAACAAATAATTTTCACCTTGTTGAGCATAGTCACACCTGTACTTGAGGTTAGAATTTTTATATACATTTCTACAGCTTTTTGCATTTTTAAAGTCAATTATTGTAAGGTACATACAACAGTTTGTTTGTGCAATATACTTTCATGTGTACTTGATATTTATATAATAACTATCTTGCTTTGAAATGCTGCCTGACATTTCATATGTGATAGTGTTTTGGAGGGTCTTATTTTTTTTTTTCTTATGGTGGGATTCATTAATTATTATAAAAGAATGTTGAAACATCGACCCTCATTTGCCATCAGTATAAAATCATTTGTTACAAAACTCATTATAAAACCATTTGTTACAAAACTCAGTACAGGACCATTTGTTTTAAAACTTAGTACAAAATCATGTTACAAACTTAGTACATACCATTTGTTACAAAACTCTTTTTGGTAATTAATTAAAGTTAATTAAATTAAATTTCCTAAAAGGCTGTTTTGTATTTTTTTTAAACTAATTAGGCCGAACTCTTATCTGTTGGCATCAGCTTGGATTATTTGATTGCTGATTTTTTTTCATCTCAAATCGAAACCGATTAATGGTTAATTGGTAGATTTCATTATCCATAGGTTCTGTTAGAAAAAAAAGGTGTTCTCTGTGATGACATAAAAAGTGCGTAGGATATGGACAGAATGAACCTTATCATGTTATTTCTTTTTTAACTCTACCAGCTGGCATTATGTTATCCTTATGTACAGCCTCAGATAACATTATTACATGACAATCCCCAATTTACAAACAACCATACCAGATTACACTCTCTTGTCAGTACAATTAGGAGTATGCTTGTGTGGCCTTGTGTAAGTGCTGCTTTCACTAAATGATTCTTGTCAACTTTACTCATAGAGACAATGTCCATATGTGATTATTTTAATTATTTTGAAACAGACTATACTACAGAACCTGTCAACTGAGTCTAGTCATGTGACCTTAATATGTATAACAGGTGAAAACTGTTCTGTTAGCATGATAGTGTTGTATACAAGGCCCATGGCAAGATTCAAGAGGGAGAGAGGGAGCCATTCCAACACAGTTATGAACTTTTAGAACCTCAGAGTTAGCTCTAGAACTCAAAAATTTGGTTTAGGGAATTTTACCATCTCTAAAAGTTACCTGTCAACTTCACAATAGGAATATGTACCCTGATTGACAATGTTCAGCCTTAAGAAAAAGCAGGTGTCACTCAAAAAAGAGGGATATGTCAAAGGAGATGAGGTGAGAATTGTTACACCTGTTTGCATGCTTACATGTTTGTTTGTGTACTTATTTCAGCACACCTATGATGGATTTGTTAGTCAACCTGGCAGGTAGCAGTCGGTTAAACCCTTCCAAACATGCACTGTGTGTTTTGTCCCTGGATCGCAAAAAATTGGTAGATTATAAGGCCCACCAAACAGTGGGGTCACTGACAACTCCAGAAAATAGGACTGTCTTTTTGAAAATTGTTCCCAAGAAAACGGAAGAGGAGAAAAAGAAGTCCAAAAGTGCTCAGCCATTTGAGGTATTTATTTGCTCATTGGGATTGAATTTCTGTACATGTACCTGGTATGTATTAAACACTAGTTATACAATCACAGCATATCACACCAGTCATAATGTAAATTAGGTGTGAACTTGTATACTTTAATCAAATTTTTTTAAAATTTGTGATAGAGACAGAAATTTCATGTCATTTCCTAAAAGTTAGAAAATGTCTCTTAAATTTTTCTTTCTTATCACACCATCCATTCAAATAAAAGTGTACCATCCATTTAAATAAAAGTGTACATCCATTTTCCTTGAGGTTTCCTGGTAACAACTGAATAAGCCTGACACTTTTGTCATGCAAAAGGAAGTAACTTACATTTTATGAAACAAATTTGCTTCAGGTTCCAATAACTTGTCTAATCCCATTGTAAATAAATCTAAAAATAATGCTTTCATTTCTGTATTTAAAGTCCCTGTCAGAGTTATTTCACAGCATCCTGCCAGAAACAGTTCAATCACTGTTAGCTTATCCTTTATGAATTTGTGTCACTAAAGGTGAAAATGATAATTGTTTTACGTGTTCATTCATAAACTGCAATATTCATGCTCATATCATCTGTTTAATATGTAATTAAATTCATTATTTGGGATTTAGTTGAAATGTACAGCAGTTTGTTTTTGTTTTTCAGTCAAGTATAGTAAATTTTATTAAATTATTGGAAATTTGATAGGTGTATATAACAAAAATATTATTATAATAATTTGATCTTGATTGCTTGATCACGTGTTGTTCTCAGCATTAGGAAATCCCTATCATGATTTGATAAACAATGATCTCAATTTTCTGATGTAGAAAAACTAGACAAGATCGCAATATGAATATAATATATATTTATCCTTGAAGATGTTAACAGCTTTAGGACATATTTTGCAGTATTGAATATATTTGCTTAGATAACATTTTACAGTTACAAAAAAGGTATTTTTCTTAAATTTCAAGACATGTTGCAGGATAGATTAGTTAATTTGTTTACCACATAATTTGATTTTGACAGTCAATTTTCATGAATGTAAGCATTTTACATTTTGCAAATGCTGCACCCCACCTTCCCTGACATTTCTTGTATAGCTCACACTCATCTGTATAGACACTCCCACTGATACTGTATGTACAATAGACATTATCCTGAAAGATAAAACAGACATGGATTTGATATCTTAACTGTTGCCATATGCATCTGCCATTTCTGCCAAAAGCCATTAGAATTCCATTAAGGTAATAATAATAATAATAATAATAATAATAATAATAATAATAATAATAATAATAGACTTTATTTAGAGATAACTTTATAAGTTACAGAACAAATTTGCCTTGAGGACTGTTATGTAAAATAGATATAGAGAATCTCAAATTATTTAATATTGAGTTTATAAATACAAGTTGAATATTATTCAACCAGTTTCATAAATTTCATATTAAATCAGAACCCATTTGCGATTTTGTTTATAACTGGGGTTTTTTAATGAAAAGAAGAAATGATTTCATACATTTTGACTAGGAACATTTTTTTACTTGTGCTGTTTTATAACTAGTAACCTTTATTGATTTAATTTTTGCCATTTATAATTCAAAGAGCAACTATTCTTCTCAATAAATGGAATATTTAACTCGAACATCACAAGTTTTCAACACAGAATGTATATACAAGTTCACTGTGATGTCACATAAAGAAATGGTTAACAGCAAGAGTGTGTTATTCCGAGTTTCGCTTCTAAGCATTCAAATTGTTGAATATGTGAATGAATAATTTTATAGATGCAAATATTCCAGATTTATAGTGATGTATTCGGAACTGATATTTGCATTATTCAGTTTGGAACAGTAGACATATAGACATGGTCAAATTCGGAATTGTTGCACAATTGTATTAAGTCATAAACATGCTACGGTTGGCTAACATTCTTTCAGTTTGGAGGTTTATGTCCACATTCTTTTGTGAACAGAAGCAATTTTATTTTTCTATAAGTTAATATTTGAACCACTTTTGTATATACGATGGATTCATTGTTAAAGGTATAAAAAGCTACCACATTTCGCTTGAACTTACACATATCACTTGAACTTAGTTTTATTTCTTCTCCCAGTTGTTGTTAAGGATTTAATGTCATTATGTAGCATATGATATGCAAATACAATCCTGTCAATTCCATAAAACGGTTTCCAAAATGTTAGTAGTAATAGTAAAATGAAAAAGTTCAAGTAGATAATGTAATGAAACTTTCCTATGATCGCAGCCAATCACTAAAGAGAGTATTACACAAGAATTATATGGTTTATTTTGGACCAATCACAATCACATTACCGTAAGTGACCATACCAGTGTTATATGAGGACTCAGCTAATACGAGATCCATATTTATACTTTTTGCGTTGTATATGGACCATGCTAACATGAAATCCATGACCATACCCGTGTTGTATGAGGACTCTGCTAATATGAGATGAATGGCTATACTTTTTGTGTTGTATATGGACCATGCTAACATGAAATCCATGACCATACCCATGTTGTATGAGGACTCGGCTAATATGAGATGAATGGCTATACTTTTTGTGTTGTATATGGACCACGCTAACTTGAAATCCATGACCATACCCGTGTTGTATGAGGACTCAGCTAATATGAGATGAATTGCTATACTTTTTGTGTTGTATATGGACCATGCTAACATGAAATCCATGACCATTACCCTGCTAACATGAGATCCATGACCATACTGGGACCCTGTCATGACATGATACATGATCATTCTTTAGACTCTCATTTCTGTACTCATGTTATATGATGGACCCTGTTATAAAATCATTTATCATACTCTAGTTTTTCATTGCCATTCTTATGTTATATGATGGACCCTGTTATAAAATCATTTATCGTACTCTAGTTTTTCATTGCCATTCTCATGTTATATGTGGGACGCTGTTATAAAATCATTTATTGTACTCTAGTTTTTCATTGCCATTCTTATGTTATATGATGGACCCTGTTATAAAATCATTTATCGTACTCTAGTTTTTCATTGCCATTCTCATGTTATATGATGGACCCTGTTATAAAATCATTTATTGTACTCTAGTTTTTCATTGCCATTCTTATGTTATATGATGGACCCTGTTATAAAATCATTTATCATACTCTAGTTTTTCATTGCCATTCTCATGTTATATGAGGGACCTTGTTATAGCAAGACCTTCATATTCCTGTCTCTCATTGCCATACTTGTGTTATGTGAGGGATTCTGTTATAACATAATCCATCATTATACTCTAGTCTCATTAACATACTTGTGTGTTATGTGATGTTATTAAAAAATCATTTATCATACTCTAGTCTCTCATTACCATACTGATGTGTTGTTGTTGTTGTCGTTGTTGTAGGGTTTAACACCATTTTTCAGCACATGATAGGCTATACATGGCGGCCAGTATTGTTGGTGGAGGAAGAACCGTTGAAAAATCCCAGAAAGAACCACCAACCCACGAGAAGCTACTGGCAAGCTTTCTCACATAGCTACCTATTAGCCGAATCTTGGACTCAAACACACGCAGACAGAGGTGAGATGGCAGTGATCTGTAACGGAGAGCACTTTAGACCACTTGGCCACTTGGGGGCCCCGTGTGTTATGTGAAGAACCATGCTATACTGAGACACTTTTTAATCGGGGACTTTGAATGCAATTTTGATTGTGGGGATAACTGTTTAACTATGTTTAAAAGTCACTCTTCTTTGATAATGTATGACAAAATTGTAACTATTAGCTCCTATTCCTGTTTGGACCATCGATTCATTACATGTATCAAATCAAATCCCAGAAATTCTGGGGTTGAAAAGCTAGTCCTGAATACCTCAGGGTGTATGGAACATTGTTTTTCGTTTACTCATAACACCAAGATTTGTTAGACTGTCTGTAATCAATTCCATATTAAAATGACAAATTTATGAGGCTTCTCCTCATCTCATATCACAGGTGAAATGCAGTATTATTTACAGTATATAATTACTATGTCATGTACAGCTATATAGTTCATTCATGGTTATAGTAATAGTTTTTACACATTGTACATGTATATATAGGTCTTTCAGATTTAAAGTTATAGTTTTTTTTTAAAATTGTACAGGTATATAGTTATTCAGCATTACAGTAATACAGTTTTTGTACATTTTACAAGTACATGTATATATAGTTCATTCATGGTTACAGTAATACAGTTTTTATATATTGTACAGGTATATAGTTCATTCAGGGTTAGAGTAATACAGTTTGTATACATTGTACAGGTATATCTTTCATAGAGGGTATAGGTATGCAGGTAATATATTGTTCACATATATTCCATATGCAATGTATGGGAACATAGTTGATGTAATTAAACCGTGAACAAATAAATACACAGTGACTCATTTACTGGAATATAGTTCCTGTATATAACCTCAGTAAAAGGAATACATTTGGATTTTTCCCTCCAGCAATAGGTGCAAAATTATTGCAATTCTCTGCATTACATTTATTTTGATTTCATCATGCACATGTAATATATTTTTATCTTAGGATGTTTTTGGATACAGTTTGTAATATGTTATTTTTTTTTTCATAAAAATTACTAAATTATGCACGAGTGAATTCATCTGCCTGTGCAATCTTTTTTTTTTTTTGAAAATTAATTTCATGTTCTCTTGACTTTGTAATGAACCTTGCCTGAATATCGAATAAGAAAATATTATATAATACACTAAAAACTAAATAACTGTATGATTTGTAGTAAAAGAAAACAAAGTGCAAAATTTAAGCAAAATTTAGTTTCTAAGCTGCTACATGTATTCACATGCATATTAGTGGCTTCTGTGTGTAAACAACAAAGATCATGATCTCCTATAGCATATTGTACCTGCAGATCAGGGTCTATGATGTTTGATCTCCTATAGCATATTGTACCTGCAGATCAGGGTCTATGATGTTTGATCTCCTATAGCATATTGTACCTGCAGATCAGGGTCTATGATGTTTGATCTCCTATAGCATATTGTACCTGCAGATCAGGGTCTGTGATGTTTGATCTCCTATAGCATATTGTACCTGCAGATCAGGGTCTATGATGTTTGATCTCCTATAGCATATTGTACCTGCAGATCAGGGTCTATGATGTTTGATCTCCTATAGCATATTGTACCTGCAGATCAGGGTCTATGATGTTTGATCTTCTGATTACTCCTAACAAACTGTACAGAACCAGATCTGCCAGGGCATTATGGGATGGCAGATCTGGATCTGTGCAGTTTGCAGTTGTTTTCTGTAAGTGAGTATATACTGTCAATTTAGCTGAATATGTTTGTCCCACATTCTGCAACACAAAGCAACTTGTCCTGGTATGAAGCAATATTTGACAGCCCCCTCACAGGCAATGGGGAATTAGATAACTCAGGTGATAAGTCCCAATGGACTGTTTACTTTACATCAGTAAATTCATTTGCACATTCAGTTACAGGATTAATTTAATTATAAGCATTTTATTGTATTGAGGAACCCTGAGGTAATGTGCTCGGTTATTACACAAAATTTGGATACACATGTCAAACGCTATCATTTTATGGCTCCTGATGTTTCTTCTTTGTCTTCCAAGTCACTATGGCCATGCTGACAATTGGATACAGATAATATAACAGATCAGAGTAATTCAACATCCAAATCTGAATAAATGTTTTTGATGAACATTCAAATAAGAAATTGGTGTTTGTTTACCAAGTGAGTTAGGTTGCACTTTTGTATATGAAAAAAAAAAAAGACAAACATGGCAAATGTAAACTATGCTGAACTAGAATGGAAGGGAACAACGTTAAACCTACTAAATCATCTGAAATTAAAAATCGGACTCGTATGGTGAACCAAATGTCAAATTTCTGAACAGTCGCATGGCCTGCCTTGTATGAGATTCTTACTGCATAGCAGAACTACTCAGTGTCTGATTTGGTCATTGTAAAGTCCATCACAAGGACAGTTCTGGTGGCATATCTGATACATTCTTTAGACCTGGACTCCAGGCAGATCCAAATTAAAGTGGTCACAAGTAGTTTTAATTGTGAACAAAATGACATACCAGAAAGCTATTTGAGATGGCTCTGCATTTCACTGAATGGGGAATTGAGTACCGGTATATGGTTGTACTGGGTTTAAAAATAAAACAGGGAAAATAAAACCTAGTCATTTGAATTTTAGTAATAATTCTCCAAATTGTATGATCCCTGAACTGTCATTTAATTGGATTTAACTGACATTGTTTGCATTGTTTTCAAAACATCATGTTGGGGGGATTTGTTTATCAATGCAGGCTTTGTATAAATACCAAAATAGCAAAGAAAAGTGAATGCACGGTATTTAATGCATGTATGTAGACCCATCAAAAAGTGGATGTATTTGATACTTGGATTAATGTTGACAAATATTCCAATCATTTTTGTATGTGTTTAACAAATGTTTGAATAGGAAAATCTGATATTTGTTTCAGTCCACCACCACCCCACCTCCAATAATTTATTTTGGTTTCAGAAACAACTTACAGATTATAACTTCTCTTCTTACACAGCTAGGGATTCTGTTTTGTCAGATTGGATGCTGATTGATTGTAAAATTATGCCTGGCATTATGTTTATACTTACTACCATCACTCAGCATGCATTCATCAACCATTTAGGTTGGCCTTTGATGCAGGAGGTCGTGGGTTCAAGTCATTCCAAAGACTTATAAATATGGTACTATATCAGCTGCCTCATTTTGTGCTCAGGTTAGTGTTGGAACTGGTGGCTTGGTGTTGGATAATGTGCATGGGTAGGACATCATGCTACATGTCTGTGGCATGATGCCCCATTGCTAGACATCGCTATAAACTGCCTCAATGCAGACCTCATAGCGACGTGACTGAATTTTTTAAAATAAAAGCTACATTAAAATTAAGTCTCACACACACACGCGTGCATTCATAAGTGTTTTATTCTTGTTACTGTACTGTTGGTTGGTTGGTTGGTTGTTGAGTTTAACTCCATTTTTCAGCATACAATTGGCTATACATGGCGGCCACTATTAATAGTGGAGGAAGAACCCAGGAAACCCCCGCCCCCCCCGGAAAGAACCATCGACATACGAGAAGCTACTGGCAAGCTATCTTACATACCCACATTGGCCAAATCTGAGACTGGAACCCATGCAGACAGAGGTCAGATGGCAGTGATCCATAAAAGAGAGCACTTTAGACAACTCGGCCATGCGGGGCCCCTGTTACTGTATTGTGATGTGATATGTAATATGATTGTCAGCTATGGACATCAGCTACCTCATTATAAATGGGTTCCCATTTACTACATTGGTCAGTGTCATATTTGCAGCCAGCTACAAAGTAGACCTAGATCTGCTATCATATATGGCAGGTAGACTTCTGAAATCATGCCATATAGACCCTGATCTAAATTCATTACATATAGACCATAATCTGAAATCATTACATAGAGACCATAATCTAAAATCATTACATATAGACCATAATCTGAAATCATTACGTATAGACCATAATCTGAAATCATTGCATATAGACCATAATCTGAAATCATTACATATAGACCATACTCTGAAATCATTACATATAGACTATACTCTGAAATCATTACATGGAGACCATAATCTAAAATCATTACATAGAGACCATAATCTGAAATCATTACATATAGACCATACTCTGAAATCATTACATATAGACCCTGATCTAAAATCATTACATATAGACCATACTCTGAAATCATTACATGGAGACCATAATTTAAAATCATTACATATAGACCATACTCTGAAATCATTACATAGAGACCATAATCTAAAACCATTACATAGAGACCATAATCAGAAATCATTACATATAGACCCTGATCTAAAATCATTACATATAGACCATACTCTGAAATCATTACATGGAGACCATAATTTAAAACCATTTCATAGAGACCATAATCTGAAATCATTACATGTAGACCCTGATCGAAAATCATTACATATAGACCATAATCTAAAATCATTACATATAGACCCTAATCTAAAATCATTACATATAGACCATACTCTGAAATCATGCCATATAGACCCTGTTATAAAATCATGCCATATAGACCCTGTTATAAAATCATGCCATATAGACCCTGTTATAAAATCATGCCATATAGACCCTGTTATAAAATCATGCCATATAGACCCTATTATAAAATCATGCCATATAGACCTTATTATAAAATCATGCCAGATAGACCCTGTTATAAAATCATGCCATATAGACCCTATTATAAAATCATGCCATATAGACCCTGTTATAAAATCATGCCAGGTAGATGCTGATCTAAAACCATTCAAGGTAAACCCTAATTTAAACTCGTGGGTTTAATAAAAACACCATATAAACTAATAAAGTCAGGTCAAACTGCAAACAACAAAGATCCAAGCCTGCTGTAGTGTAATGCACCTGCAGATCACGGTCAGTGTAGTTGTTATTCCTAACAAACTGCACAGACCCATTATGTGATGGCATATCTGGGTCAATGTAGATTGCAATTGGGTTTTTCTTTTAATTGAGAATATAGTATATATTTGGTTGACCTTAATCAATAGGGATGTGATGCAACTTTTTGATTTTGGTCCTTGTTTATTGATCTTGGTTGGGTAATAAATGCTGGGACATCTGACTTGAAATTACAAATGTAGGCCATTTGATTGTCTAGAATAGTTGGAGTGAAGCTTTGATGGGAGGGCATGGGGTTTATAATTATTGTCATTGGGTGGGAGTTGTATGCAGATAATTGTTACTATTGATGCTTAAGGCATTTGATAACAGAACCCATCTCTTTATTCTGTGACATGACTAAGAAGCCAGAGGTTCCATGCAGAATAATTGTTACTGATATTGACACTAGCTTGATTTATGAGCATGAATATGAGACAGAATACATCATCCCAATAATTAGTCATTAAAGCCCGGAGAGTTTCATTTCAGCTGTTTCTAATTAGAGCTATGGTGCATAATTTTTATTTGTGGGCACCTCTCCTGATCCTATTGCTATATGGAGCTATTGGCCTTTGAGGGGTTTCCTCATTGCATTTGATAGTTTAACCGTGCTTTTATGTGCTTTTGTATCCCCCACTTTATCATATGTTAGTTCTTTAAAAATAAAATCAGAATTGGGATAGACAAATTTAGATGTTTGATTGCAGGAGTAACTCTATAATTTTTCAGTTTGGTCCTGCTTAGAGCAGCCCACACTATTTTCTCTCACTCCATAACTTTTCATGACTTGTACTTCTTTCTGCCAGCATTATATCTTTGGCTGGATTTCACATCATAGTTCCTATGTTTGTGATCTTGGTCCTTTTCTTTGTATTATCTATATGTATGTGCTATAATGTCGGTGTGTGCTCACTGGTGTTTATGTAAGCCGCGTACACTTTTAATTGTTTGATATTTAAAAATAAGGAAAGTTGATTGTTAGAATTTCTTTGGTAATTCTTTTTTGAGTATGAGGAGACCAGAGTTGTGTTGCTCATGTAGTGCATGCATTTAATATGATACACATGTTCATCACAATCCTTGATTTCTGGGGTTTTTTCCCCCTCTTTTCCTCAGACTGTCTAATTTGAACTCGGTAGACCAAGAAGTCAAAGGTCAAAAGTGTAATTTCATAATTATATATCCATAGCAGTTATTAACTTTTGAGAAAGTTGCTTTCAAATGTTTCTTTAAAAAATTTAATTATCGGATCATATTACATGCTAATCTTGACCTTGCATTCTAGCATCTCCTGAACTCGAGGCTCAACATTTGTTTGGTCTTGTATTACATTATGCCAACAAAATAAGTTGATATGACAGGCTGTATTGACATTCACAACATTTTCTATGTGGCTGTATGATACAATATGCCAACAAAATAGTGAACGTCATAGGCTGTATCGACTTTCATAACATTCACAGTGTGGCGGGATGAGTTCTATAATATGTGGACTTTTAGCAGATAAAGCCTGAAAGTACTTTCCTGCAACATTCCCTCTAAGCTGCGTGCACAGCTGCTCAGGCATCCCCGCACAGCTGAATTGTCAATCCAATGTTAAATTTTGCTCAATCCAACGTTAAATTTTACTCGTCTCCGTAATGCTTGCACATTGCAGCGAGCACTGCGCGCACATCTACCATTCGCTAAGAGGGAACATTGTTTCCCTGTCCAATCCATTTGCTCAACAAAACATCAACAAAGCAAAGGCTTTAAACACAAAAAAGATGTGACACACCTTCCTTTTTTTGAAACTGTTCATTTTGCTTATTTATTGAATTTTTATTTTCAATGTTCATTTTCAATATATATTACTTTATCATTTCAATCTTAGATTGAAAATATGGACATGTATATGTGTTATAAAGTCATATTATTCTGGTTTAAGTAGTGTAAATGAAATACTGCTGATTTCAGTTAGTCATTTATTAGTAGTAGTAGTAGTAGTAGTATTATGTCTAATGGATGATCTGTTGTCAATTTTCTACTGTCTGTTGCTGTCACAAACAACTTTTTACGATTGCCATGGAACGCATTCATTCATTCCATGGTCTAGTTAATCCTAAATAAAAAAGACCACTCTAGTGGCCCAGTGGTTAGAGCATCTGTCTCGAATGTGGGAGGTCACAGGTTTTTAACCCCGGCAGAGTCATACCAAAAACTTTTAAAAAACGGTACTACTGTAATAACTGCCTCTCTTGGTGAGGTTAGTGTTAGGACTGGTCGGCCTCAGGTGTCAGAATAATGTGACTGGGTGGAACATCGTGCTACATGTCTGTGACATCACTTTAAACTGGCACACTGCAGACATTGTAGCGATATGAGTGAATTATTGTTTAAGCTTTGGGCATTCAATACCAATCAGATATCTTAAAATATTATTATTGCTGATCCACCTAAATGTATGGTCATGTTAACATTGAGTTTTTAGAATGTTTACTACATGATAATGTCAAGCTGGTCCTAAATGAAAATGGTGTTTCTCAGGTGACTTCCACTGTTCCCATCTTATCAGTCTTTTATCACAATATTTCCAGAATTAATGGTCATGTTAGCATGATGTTTTCACTGAAAAACTTTTTTTCATGTCTGGTTTGTTGTAAACGATGGTGGTGCTCAAATGTCATTATGGCTGCCTAAATTGCCACCTTGAAACTCTTGTTATTACTACTTTTTCTGAATGGTCACATCAGCATAAGTTTTACTTATAATGATTTCCTGGTATTATGATGTATGTTTGGTTGCATCTTGAAACTTTCATCATTACTTCTCCTGAATGAATCATTATATCAGCACAAGCTCGTCACTGAAGGACTTCTTGTATGGTTTTTGTAAATGAAATGGTTACCAATAGGGCCACTGCAGTGGCCAGTTTGAAAATGTTCTTGTCACTACTTGTCATTGATGACTTGTCATATTGACATGGTACTTCACCAGAACAATTCTTTGTTGCTGTTCAAAATAGAAATGATGTCAGTCTGCAATCCATCATGGCCACCATAACAGACATCTTGAAAATTGTGGTATTGCTATTTCTCCAAAATGGAAAGTCAACTTCATATTTGGTTTCCACTCGAAGATTTTGTATGAAGTTTTGCTTGTCTTAAATGAGAATGGTGCAGATCACGCATTCAGTGTGTACTGAAATCAGTATCAACCAGTCCCATATTAGTATCAACCAGTCCCATATCAGGCCATATGGTACTGAAATTAGTATCAACCAGTCCCATATCATGCCATATGGTTCAAATTTAGGATCAATCAGTCCCATGTCTGGCTATGTGGTACTGAAATCAGTATCAACCAGTCCCATTTCAGGACATATGGTACTGAAATTAATATCAACCAGTCCCATAATAGTATCAACCAGTCCCATATTAGTATCAACCAGTCCCATATCCCATATCAGGCCATATGGTTCAAATTTAGTATCAACCAATCCCATGTCAGGCCATATAGTTCAAAATTAGTATCAACCAGTCCTACGTCAGGGCATGTGATACTGAAATCAGTATCGACCAGTCCATGATGACAGGCCATAAGGTACTGAAATCTGTATCAACCAGTCTCAAGTCAGGCCATGTACTGAAATTAGTATCAACCAGTCTCAATGTGGTAATGAAATCAGCATGAACCAGTCCCATGTCAGGCTATATGGTACTGAAATCAGCATCAACCAGATCACTCAAAAAAATTTGAAGGTATGTATATTAAAGAAGACAATTGTATATTATGTTGTTTATTAAATGTTAAATATAAGAATATGAGTTGATATTCTCAATAAAAATAAAATGGTTGAATTTATCTGCAGTTATTAAATTATCTAAACATATTCATAGGATGTCACATTGACACCTGTGGTCACAGCTGAAATGGGTTTTCTTTTAAATGAATAATGCATTCATTGCAGTTGATCAAAATGTCATACAAGAGGTGAAGTAAAAATGTGTCATTGTTCTTTTTGTAACTCCAAAAGGACACAGTGTTGGATTACTGTCTTGCTCACTAGGCATGTGTATTTATGGTATGAGTTCACTTACCTGGCCGATTTTTTCACCTTGCTTGGGTAGTGGCTGTTTATAGAATTGAACAAGGCCCCTATCTTTTTACCTATGTACAATATTGCTTCCTCAAATACAATATCATAACTTTCAGGACCCATTGTCCATATCCAGAATTCACGCTTGACTCAAATTATTAGTCTAGTGACTTCCCCCTCTCATCTAGCCAGAATAAGGCCAAGTGATGGGAAAGAAACATGTGAAGAAAGGTCAGCATGTACACCAGAAAAAGAATCACATAAACATAGATTTTAGACAATAATATGAAGATAGAACTAATCTAACATCTGAATTGGCAGATATTTTGTTTTTACAAAAGGATATGTTTATAAAAAATTGGATAATATAAAAAAATTGTTGCTGTCAAAAATGGGTAACATTTGAGATACAGGTCCTTAAACTTTTACCATCACAAAATGAAATATGAAGTTTACAATCAGGCATTGATCTTTGCTGTGTGGATTGTTTCTTAGACTCGTAGACTCAACCTGAATTGCAGGCATACAAAAATCATCAAACATACACTAAATTTTGTAGAAGGCATGAAAACACGGTATACGACAATTTTACATTGCTCTGTGAAGAGAAATAAGATGCAAGAGTTGATACTCACAATATGAAAATTTGGTGAGGTGGACAATATTGACTTAAGAAATAGAGATGTCAACTTTGACATTTTTGCATATCTGTGCAAAATAACAAGCAACTCAGTTGTCTCATAGCATGAATCCTGGGGAAACATATATGTTTTTGGTTGTCAGCATAAATGATATAAAAAAGTCCTTTTTTTTCCTTTGGTACATGGGTAAAAGAAGTAAGCATGCATGCTTCATTAAGAAGCTATGCAGTAATCTGCTGATTCCATGCAGAAATTCTTACATGTGTTAATCCCATTATCTGCCATTTCCACTTGAATAGCAGCATGCTTCTGTCTTGTAAAATATGTTCTTGTCATAGAATCATGATGCATTGGCTGTCTATGATGTAGATGTATAGATATACTGATTTGAAAGTTGTGCAAGACAATTTGATCAACTGTGGCTCACTTGGGGTAGGGGTAAAACCTTATTCTGATATGGTGTTTTTATGGAAACATGCGCTGTATTGTTCTTTCTTCTTTATTGAAACATGCATTCCTTTGTTTTTGTTTTCCGACATTTGTTTATACAACAAAACATTTAATTGGTATTTATGGTGATTGTTTGTGGAATGAAAAAAGACTAATGTTAAAAGTTGAGTATGTAAATTGACTGAGGTTTCACCATTTAAAATGGTAACAGTGTGTTCACAAGGTTAATCTGTATCTAGGATTAATATATGCAGAGTAATGAATTCGATTAAATAAAGCTGTCACATTCATGAATTGTTTTACTTTTAAGGTTTTATACATTTATTTAGTAAAATTGGAACAGTAGATTATTTTAGTTCTATTCATTTTGTCAAAGTCTCGCGGGTCATGAGTGTTATTTGTATAATATTGTATAAGCCCCACTTGTCAAAGGGTAAGCGTTACGTCCCACTTTGTCAAAGGGTATTGCACAACATATAATAACAACACTCTAACCCACTCCCCTCTGATACTCGCTATCTAGGAGATGAACACCCACAGTATAATTGCCCAGTTCGAGTATAGAATGTTTGGTGGTAAACTGAGTTAATATATTGAACAAAAAATTACGAGCCCCCATAAAGATAGATAACAATTTAATCAAATACATACACAGTGCAATTTCCTTTCATTCCGAATACACGTGGTTTTAGAATTAACTTTCACCAAATTACAAATAGATTGAAAATAGAATTAAACAAATTTAGCCGTTCTATTACTGATAGTTAACTTCATCAGAGAATCGAGAGTTCAATCAAATTCATCCGCATTGTTCGATTTTCATGACCTGTTATCGTCGAATTGCGTTCTCTGCTCACTCAAATGTTGACCCAGAGTTTCCTATCTCACGAGATACTTTTCCCTTGTGGATGCTCCGCTCGAACTCAGACTTGTCCTCTGTATCGATGTATGCCCTTCGCAACTTCTACTTCATAATATTCTTTTCCTGTCTTGTACGTCCTCTATTTGGTACTGCTCATCCCTCCAAATAAAAAGCTAATTTCTTTCTTCCTTTCAAAAGAAAAGTAAAATATCCTAAGTCTCTTGTTACACGGTAATAACTGAGACTGTCCATTTTGCTAGTTCAAACAATCAGATATTACTATCAGTGATAACAATTTTACGGCAAGTAATTAACAACACGTCTTCAGATCAATACAGCTAAACCACCTGTTAATTCGGTTTGCCTTGACCTAATACATTATACACTGTCGCTAAATTATCCACAACATCAAAATTCGGTGAATTCACATGTATGCCTGTAATTCATTAATTAAAGTAAGATATTAAATCTTAGAACGCAACCAATATTCAAACAATATGATAAATTCAAGAATTAATGTAACACTTCCGATCCATAACTCCACATAGTGTTTTTACGACATCATTTAACACTACGTCATTCTTAACTATGAATTAAGGTAAGAATTCTAATTCATAATTCAAAAGCACATTACTAAATTAATGTAAGAAATGAAACTAATCATACAAATGTATCAACAAATGCAGATCTGTAACAAAGAAACATTATATTAATTACATCATAATAAGAGTGGATTTGAAACAAATACCTCATGTTTTTGGTGAGTCTCTTAACCGTTGGATTTTGGCGGTCTTTCTGATCTATTTTTTTACGGAGGTACTTCTCTAAAATTCTCTCTGGAGTCTTTAATCCAAAAATAATACAACACTGTCCTCTCTTGCAGAGGAACTTTCAGACTGAAGTAAATTCTAGCTAGAAGATATTATATTCTAAAGAATTCTCGTGTCAAACACACCCCTTATTCAACAGTGGCCAATCAGAATAAATACATTTTCTCGCGCTTTCCTTTGAAAGTTGTTTGCATCACGCATGTCAAGATGACACACATTGGTTTTAAATAACAACTATGCCTGTTCCAAATCAAACCCTGACACGTTCGTGTCACGGCGGTCAGTACTGCTCTAAACAAAAATAGCTAATTGGCGAACTGGTCACATTCTATTATACCAGTATCTCTCTCTGCAGAATGTGTCTCAAAAATCTAACAAATGGCTGCTGGCTAGAACTAATAGTTATTTAATAGATTCGACCGAAAATTTGGCACTTGTCACATTTCCTGTTAGTATCATGTCAGATACATTACTTTAAAATCACTCAGTACCAAATTTAAATAAAAATAATTTTCCAATGATCAAGTTTTATGGCTCCCAACTACCTCGTTACAACCGGATCACATTGTACATACAAAGGGAATAATTACGTTCTAAGTCTTAATCAAATGATAGAAGTGTCTGCATACCTCGCTTGAAAGACAATGGGGGGAAGGGGAATGAATGGTCTTAAAAGACATGTCTTCTGTGAGGAAATACAAAGCCACCAGCAGGAAGACTATAATCATTCATTTCCAATCCAATTTATGAAAAAGCTAAAGTGAAATTTCCCTAATCTGAATATAATGGGATGCAATCATATTTATTGCAACTACACTTTTGCATGTTTTTTTTCATACCATTAAGAAGAAAAAACTATTTTTTCATGTATGAGAAAAATTTGTGTTCTGTTTCATTAGGCACCCAACAGTCATCTTGTATTATTCATACATGATCTCTTGCCTAAAATCCTTATAAACTTTATAATTCTTTTTGTACTTTTCAGAAAGATATTTTTTCTGTGTACGAGAAAAATAAGTGTATAAAATTTCAGGAGCCACGTCACGACTGTGTTATATCTGAATTCCTGTTATAATGGAGTGGGTCACACTATATAATCATTTTTTATTGTACATTTTGTACTATAAATGATGGAGCTTTGCAACTTTAATCACATACCAAGACACTTAATACCTCAAAATCATGAATGATGGGATGACTCTTGTTATTGTGTCGTAAGACAGTAAACAGACTGACTCAAGGGAAATAAAATAACGTTGAATCTGGTGCATTCCTTGTAACGTGTATACTTCTAGCATTAAGAAATAATTGGTGCAGCTGTGAATTTGATAAGAAATGTGCTTCATGGTATATTTACACACAACTGCTGCAGGTGTATTTACTCTTTGCCTAAAGAAGGAAGATAATATGTTTCACTATCTGTAAGGATGCAAGATACTTTGTTAGTTTTGTATCTGACCTACCTACCTGTAGTTTAACATTTACGTTATGTATCTGCATAAACATAGTTTTTTTTTAAGCTGCAAAGAAAAGGGTTTATTATAAGCATTGTGCACTCTGTAAGTCCAGGTTTGAGACCTGGGATGTATATGTCATTTAACATTAACCTCTGGAGGTTTTTGCTGTTTCCGCATGAAATGCAAGTAGGAAACACATTTTGGGGACTATTTCTGAATACATCCTAATACATCGACTTCCAAGCAATTTTCCATTTGCCAATGCCTAGTTGTGCTATTAAAAAAATTCCATTGGTTAGTTTGCTCGCTCATGAGCAGATTTAGGTGGAAAGTTTTTTGGGTTTTTGTTGTTGTTTTTTTGTTGCTAAATGAACCTATAATTTCGTATGGAGAATACTCTTTCTTAACAATGTCCTCCTTATTCTACTTTTCACCTGTCTGTGTGCACTTCAGACCGGTCTGCCTTAGATCTGAGGCCATAAAGTCTAAAGTCTGGACATATAATCGTATTCCGACCATGGGCAAATTTTGAGTGGAAAATAAAACGGGTCCAAAAAAATTAGGTTTTTCCCTCTATATTTTGTAGTGCAACTAAAATGTCCAGATTATTTGGCATCAATATAGAGCTAAATCTGCCTACCTTCTATAATACCACCCACTTTAGTGTATCATGCATGACTACTACCTCCTGACTCCGGCGCTAGGGGTTAATGTGTTAAAATATTTGCATAATTCCAGTGTGATGCGGATAAACAAGATTGCATGTAGATCTAGTTACTTGTTTTATAAAAATATACTAATGTAGAACTCACACTGTGTTGGCCTAGATGTAAATGAATAAAAACATTGAGTCTGTAATCAACTGTACAGCAAGGTGTTGATAATGGTTTTCTGCTGGCCTGGTAAATTTCTGGTCTCATTTTAGCCTCCATTTATGAAAACTGATCTACGTTGTAACATCATTCAGAGTACCATAGGTGTATGCCATTTAAATCAATGGAGATATTGTTTTAAGCAACTAAAATCCCATATTAAATTTTGGTATGGTACTTTTAAACTTGCAGATAAGACGAGTCCAACTTAAATGCACAGACCACTCCAATGGTGGTCAAAGGTCAGGTACATTACTCAAAGGTCAGGTACATTACATATATACTGAAACATTAACTGAGAAGTAGTTACCAACATGACCTAAATCTTTGTTTGAAATGTGTGATGATAGAGTACCATTTTACTTTATTACTTATGTATTTACATTGATTTATAGTCCAGACAGCTTTGTGTACCACATATAGGAGAGATGAATCGCAACAAACAACGCAATATTATGGTACAAACATTACCTTTATTGATAAGATCTCTTTTGTTTTCTTTCATGGTTGTATTTTTATTGATATGACTTATTACCTTTTATATGTTATCTTGCCCTTCTTTTTTTATATTTTTGGGAGGATTTCATCTTTCTGAGTTTATTACTCCATTAATTTTTACATTTGTAAAAAAATTTAAAAATTGGTGTGATACAGCCATTATTAGTATCCATGGTGTTTTTTGAACTATTGATTATGGGCTAGAAAAGCTTAACTGATGGCATTTTGTCCAACCATTATTCATTCATCAGTTACACAAGATTGTTATAACTTTTCTTAAACTATTTCATAAAGACCGGACTCGTGGTTATAGCATTAATCAAGCACTCTTATTGATAACATTTATACCAACCTACCAGACAATGCGGCTTGTTTTAATGTACTTAATGTTGGTCTTAGTGACCACTATGCTACTTTTTTGACAAGAAGTTAAATGAAAGAGAAATAAGAAAAATGCACACAAAACTATCACTTACAGATTGTTGAATCAGGCCCGCACCTAGGAAATTCTGGGCCCCAGGCAGCTGACAGAGTTTGGGCCCCTTTTGTGTTTCAAATATGTGCGTATATGTGCCTATCTAGCTCGGGCCCCTGACAAGTGCCATGGTTGCTCCCCCCCCCCCCTAAGTGCGGGCCTGGTTGAATTGTTTTTAATGCAGAACAATTTCTTAATGACCTGTATAAAGTTCCAGGGAATATTATCCAAAATCTTGATATAGATGAAGTTCTGAGGGTGTCAACTGATTTATAAATGTAGTCTCTAAGCAGGCACCACTGAAGAGTTAATTCGCTTGCTACTGAAATCCGAAATGCTATGAAACCATGAGACTGATTTGATTCAATGCTCTGAGAAACCATACACAATATAACTTATGGAGAAATAAAATAACAAGTATGAACTATGTAGCTATAAATAAAAGAAACTTATTATCAATCATTGCTTGAAAACAAAAAGAGCAACACAAACTCCATTTGGAAAGTCTTGAATGAACTCACTGGAGGAACACACAAAGATCAGACAAATAAAATACACTCACTTTTGGTAAATGACACTATAGTCACTGATGACACTGACATTGCAAATGTTTTCAATGATTGTTTTCACCAACATTACCACAGAATTAAAAGAACCAGTGATAGAAAATAACTTAATGAGCTTCAAAAGTTCTGCAGCAGCAAAATCTCTTTTTCTCTAGAATCCACCGGTATCAAAACAATTTGTCAAAAAATGTCTAAGTGAATTTGATACCAAGAAAGCTACAGGACTTGATCAGATTGGTTCACTGACTCTGCTATTTTAGATAGCATAACATTCATAATCAATTTAAATATTGCAACCTTATCTGTACCCAAAATATTGAAAACTTCAAAAGTAACTCCTATTCACAAATCTGGATCTAAGGATGATACTGATAACTACTGGCCATTCTCAATACACCTTGTCAGAATTGATTGAAAAACTTGTCTATGACTCGGTCATGTCATATTTAATCAAACACTTGCTGTTACATCATAATTAATCACCCTTTAGACAGAAACATTCATGTGAGACTGCCGTGATCTCCATAACTGATAAATGGCTTCAAGAACTTGACCCAGGTAGAATAATAGGACCTATATTTGTAGATTTCAGGGAAAATTTTGACATGGTGGATCATGAAATCCTTTTGAAGAGACTGAAAATCTACCAATTTGATAAAAGCACAGTTGGTTTAGTTTCGACATAGACAATTGTCTCACATAATAAATGAATCATGAATCATGTTTTTGAAGAAAGAAAAAAAACCCGCAATCCTAAGGATTACAACTCCAACACTGTACTAACATGTCGACTATGACTCCATTTCTATCGGTGTAATTTTATATCAATAATTTTATCATCATCATCATGTATTAAGCAAGAAGTCAGTATTTTTTTTTTTTTTTTTAGTACCCTTGTGTAGGGTTCTGGCCAGAATCAACAATTTCGGCATCAATAATTTTCATCTTTAGCAATACTTTTCATCATGGGCTTGATATGCTGTCTATGTCCATTTTGTTAGAGTTATTGCCCTTTACGTCTTGCAACTGAATGCAGTGTTTGATGAATCTTGTCCTTGAAGGATCACTGTGCAACTTGGTATACATATTGTGCTCATTATCTAAAGATGAGCTTTGAAAAATAACTTTGTACCTGACATTTTTGCTCTTGCACTTTTTGATGTGTGTGAAATAATATTGCAATTGACATCTGACAATGCACATACCTGTACACCAAATCACTCACAGTGCTTTTAGAATTTCTAATGAGTTATTGCCCTTTTTGTCATTTAACTGTCAGATTTTGTGAATGCAAGAAGTCTTACTGTTTTGTTAGTAATTGGATATGTGTGTGAAATAATATTGCAAACTTTGTACATCCTATGGTCATCATTCATACATGAACATACCAATAAATCTTTGTGAGTCATTGCCACTTAATATTTAGATTGACAGAATGCTGCAGTTTTCAGCAGTAACTTGTACTAATATCATACCAATCCTTATACTTCCACTATTTTCAAAAGAGCTCTGTACTATTTCTTCACATTCCTGAAAATGCATGGCAAGGCACAGATATTTGTCACATTTGAGTCCATGAAAGACTGATAGAATTCAAAATGAACTGGTTAAGGGTTGATTTAAGATATAAATATTAAATTTATTGGTTTTGCTGGCTTTTTTGTCTGGTTTGGCAAGTAACATGAATACGGCATTGTTATATTGATATCCCAACTATTACACAGGTCCTAAAATTTTATCTGTTGACTAAATCCCCAGTTGATTTTTTGTGTGCTTTAACTCCAGGACAAACCCTCTGCTTGTAGTTCTTTGCAAATAGAAGGAACAAAGCTCAGTTTGTCAAAATCCTATTGTCAAAAGCTCAGTTTGTCAAAATCCTATTGTCAAAAGCTCAATTTGTCAAAATCCTATTGTCAAAAGCTCAATTTGTCAAAATCCTATTGTCTGTTGTTTTTAAAACTTGGTATTGCTATGATCCAAAAATTTAAAATATAACAAAATCATTCTCTGTCAGCTTCACTTGTATTTTCTCAGCTTGCCCCTCTGCAAAGTAGAGGAAAGCTATTGTACATGTTCTATGTATTGGTATTCGTGCATACCTGATTGATTGGGATCTATGCAACAGTTAGGAGTGCTATCCCCAGGACAAGGGAAAACTTTGTAGATGTATGTTCAAGTACTCTTTCAGTTTAATGTTTGCATTTAGATTGAATTTCATTGCCACCTATGCATACCTATACCTGGAATGTGAAACCCCCATCACAAGAGTAAGTAAACTACTCATATTTCATGCTTCACTGACTTTGGTTAAATTTTGTGTGTTTTTGCATTGAGCTTAGGTTCAGATACCTATTTGTACTCTGTATACATACTGTTGTACATGTACATGGAATCCAGAAACCTGGTGTGTGGGGGATGCATATTAATGAGAATGTCATCACACAAGTAGGTCACTATGAGCCATAGTTATGACTTGTTTAATTTTTTGCTTCAAACATGTGTACTTGAATCATTAAACTCTTAAGCATGCATAATACTTGACCGGTACCAAGAAACCAAGGTCACTATGACCCATATTTCGCATTATACATGTACCAGCTAAGATTAGTGCATTTAGCTGATGACCATATAGGCTTTTACATGCAGTATACATATCTTTAATCATCACCCCATCATGAGAATTTGTCAGAGATGCAATCTGATTGAAATCCTCCACTGTCCTTTGTGAAGATCTACGGTGACTGCTTAGTGGTCATGTTCTGTTTACCTTTGAATTAGCCATTGGAAATGCAGCTTTCAGAAATCAGAAAGTGAATCAAATCAGTCAGCACTGATTAATGCTCTTCAGCCATACAACTCAGTCTCCCAAACACAAAGACATAAGACTTCATCTGGTTGGCTGATCAAGTTAGTGATTATAGTCGTGAAATAGGGCATCAGAAAATGACCCCTAAGAGTTTGCTGTCAGATCTTCACATAGGACAGTGAAGATTTTATTTTAATCAGAATTTAAGAGAGGCATCTCTTAAAAATACTACTTTTAGTTCAAAGCCGGTCACTATGAACTTTATTTTATGCTTAATTCATTTTGATGAGAAGACAAAAAAATTAAAATTAAATTTATTGAATGCTCTTTGGTAAGTCATGATCTTGTTGTTAATTGAATGCCTTTCTGTTTCTGTTTCTACACCCTTACAGCAAAAGATCGTTGTGACTTAAATTTTATGCATACAAACTTAGGTTAGATATTCGAGTTTGCCTCATGAATATATAACTATTTCTATGCTGTAAATCCAAGCCTTCACATTAGACCTTTATGATGGGAAGAGAATGAGCATGAACATTCATGGTTATTATATCAAAAAGATAAGAAAACATTTCACTGACATGTAGTTATACAATGTTTGTATAGGAACTACCAATTCATTTCAAAGGGGTGGTCAGCACAAGTGACATACACCAGCTTTTTATTGAGTCCCAGTATCACTCTCTCGTATCTCTGCTGGGATGATCAGGAGAGGCTCATTTACTTAATTATGGCCTCAAGGTTTTATCTGGCTTTTAAATGGAAGAATTCAGGGTCAAAATCATCTTTTCCTGCCTCTTGAGCATTTTCCTAATATTTTGGATGCTACTATTTCAATTTGGATTGTCCTCACTGTCAAGATAGATTGTTACTTACTCCCTGAGTAGGACCTTCTTTAGAAGAATTAAAGTGCATGAAGTTCCAGTTATTACTATATCTTTGGCCTGTTTGAATTACTCATCTTCGCTTCCCAGAGGATAATTATTAAGAGCCACCTACTGGTGGTAATGCACTACCTACTTTTCCCTTTGAACAGATAGAAGGCATATTTTTGTTGGGTCCTGTTGTGACAAGTGGCCCAACTTAATACCAACTTACAGTAAACACTTGTACCATCAGTGTAAATAGATTAGTTTTCTATACCATAATAGTTCATGCAATCAGCTGAATTCAGCAAATCAGTTGTAGCAGGTAACATATTACTGCTATTAAAATATAGTTAATGGAGTGGTAGAACTAGCTGCAAAATATTTACTACTATCGCTTTGATCTGTACTCAATGACCAAGTCAAAGAGGATGGTATTCTGTATGGTGGCTGGACTAAGGAGTCTGATTGAGATCATCATTTTCATTTTTTAATTCTGGCCTTCCATTACTAATTAGAATGGAGAAGAGTTAGCTTGGATTGGGGAATAGATGCCCGGAAATGGAATGTAATCCAATATGAGAAAGTAAATAATACATAATTGAAGCTAGCATATTCACCACCTCACCCTCCCAGTGTTTCCCTTCTCCCAATTACATTTGTGTGGTACACATGTGCTGTGTATTAAAACCTCTAATTATTAATAATCTTTCAGATAAACATTATTTTAAAAAATTAAGATAATTTATACAGAAAAGGGAAGAAATTGCTTAGAAATTGCTAAGAAAAAGCTCTTTATTGACAGTTATTCCCAACATGATTATAAATGGAGTATACAACCATTTACCCACTATCCTGCCCTTAAAATTGATATTCATCCCAGTTTTAATTTTTGAGAGATTCCTTAGTACATGTATTTCAAATGTTTAAGATCTAGATCTGTTGCCATATATAGTGTCAATAGGTTGAGGTCAAAGATGTTGACAAATGTTGGACTCAACTTTTGCTTTCAAATGGTACATTTCATAACAAAAGAGGGAGGGACAGCATGTGTTTCATCTTTGAAACTGACATCAGATGCTGAGTGCATACGGAAACTTGTTCTTACTACATGTATTTTAACAAGTGTGCATTCATGTATTGCAGTTGATCATGGATATTGTGCAAAATTATGCAGATAAGGTGATCCATTGAGCTTTACTATCTTGGATATTTCTCTCATCTCCCTCCACCACCATGCCAAGCCATCTGATGGTGGATTAAATTTCAGTATTTTAATACTTTGGGGCAGATTCATGAATAATTGAAATTGAGTTTTAATCTTAAATTGAAAATGTGTTCATATCCTAAACTATGTTGCCTTATTTATAGCATGAATATGCTTGGATATTTCACTCTGCTCCCTCCACAATTGTTCCTAGCCATCTAAAGGTGGACTAAATGGGTTTACATAATCGTTTAATCCTTGTATTTTCTTCACTATATAGTCAGAGTTATCCTGAGGCACTGTAAAACCCTGTACATATCCATCCGATTCAAAAGAATAAAGACTATTAAGGGTAGTTAAAACAATGTCTTTCCATTTATAAAATTGCCCATGGATGTACACTAGATTATTTCATCCCTTGATTTTGTTATATCTGGTAATGTTTCCACTGCTGTTGTTGTGTACTCCAGCTATGATATTCTAGAGTGCAAACATATCTTTCTGTAGTATATTTCCTTCCTGTTCTGATAAGTGTTGAAATAGTTGTATTAAATTATATTGTGCCTGCTAGCAAATGTACAATGGATAAAATTTAAGATGGGATGTAGACTTGAGTGAAAATTCATTTTTTTCATTGGATCTAGGCTGAAGTATTAGAGATCAAAATGAATGTACTAGATCTTCTGTGTTGTAAATATAATGTAAGTACTAGTTTTATATGACAGAATCAAAATTATGTACTTATTCAAAAAAAGGTACTGATTGAAAATGACTGTCCACTCAATTATGCTTTGAACTTCCTTAAACTGCATTCATGAAAAAAGGTTTAGTATGAGAAAGGAACAGGAGGCAAAAAAAACCCAACAAAATTTGGTGTGTAATCCATGAAAATAAACAAGAAAAAAAGTTACAAAATAAGTTTTAGATCACCCCCTACCACAATAAAAAAAGACTTTGTACACCCTGACTAAATCTTAACCATTCTTTTTTCTTAAATTCTACACTGCAGTTTGGAGTACACTTCATTGCATAAACACACGAACACACACACACAAACCCACCCAGATGGAAGGGGCTGAGGAAGCTAACTTTTCACATGTAAATTGATTATTTGTATCTTCTTGATTTTTTTTTTTTATACCTGAAATTGTGAAATTTAGTGAGAAGATGAAAGCTGCACCTTAATCACATTAGTAGTTACTGTGGCCCATATTTTTATATTTCAATAACTTTGCAGAAGTTTTATTTTAAGATTGTTTCTTAAGCTTGGTTAAGGCTAGAATCAGCAAGTTTGAAGACTTTTGGTATCATATCCATACTTATAAAAGTCACAGACTTGCATTTCACCTTTTACTGCTTTTGCAGTTCTTGCATTTAGCAAAGCAACTTACCTTCATATTAGGGGCCCTGAGTGGTCAAGTGGTCTAAAGCTTGTACCGTTACGGATCACTGCCATGTCACTTCTGTCTGCATGGGTTCAAGTCTCTGGATCGGCTAGTGCGGGTATGTGAGAAAGCTTGCCGGTAGCTTCTCGTCAGTCGGTGGTTCTTTCTGGAGGTTTTCTGGGTTTTTACTCCACCATTAATACTGGCTGCCATGTATAGCCTATCTTGTGCTAAAAATTGTCATTAAACCCTACAACAACAACAACTTACCTTCACCCTGTGTATATACTGTTAAGTCTGGAATCATGAAATTTTGTCAGTTAATGCATCTTGACAAGTTGTACATTTTTCGTACAAAATGAGGTATTCATGATGTGTCAGATACTTTGTATTTATTCAAGGCTGTTTACATTCCAATGATGAAATTTTATGCATCCCTCTTACTACTACAGCCATACAGGGGCCCAGAGTGGCCGAGTGGTCTAAAGCGCTGTCCATTACGGATCACTGCCATCTCACCTCTGACTATGGGTTCAAGTCTAAGATTCGGCTAATGTAGTTATGTGAGAAAGCATGCCAGTAGCTTATCGTGGGTCGGTGGTTCTTCCTCCACCATTAATACTGGCCGCCATGTATAGCCTATATTGTGCTGAAACATGGCGTTAAACCATAAAAAACAAAACAATCAAACAAACTACACCCATACAGCCAAAGGTCACTGTGACCTGTTTTGTTTTACTTGCAGGATTTGGTAGTTGTGTTGATATCACCAATTGTTGCATGTTATATACATCCTTGACTTCTCAAATATCTCTTTCTGACCAGTTCAGTTGGAAGTAGGAATAAATATATATTAAATTTTCCATATTAATAAGTGGCTCCATGGTGGTCAAGTAGTCAAAGGCACTCACTTCTACAGATTGCTCATCTCACCTCAGCATGAGTTCCACATCTCAGCTCAGCCAATGTTGGTATGTGAGAAAGCTTACTAGCAGCTTTCTGTGGTTTGGTCCTTCTTCCATGGGTCTTCCTCCACCAAACATAAGCTGACCAACAAGTATAGCCTAACATGTACTGAAAAATGAAATTGAACCCAGTAAAATCCAAACCAAAGCATAATGATTATAGAGTGAACATTTGGATAAGTTGCCCTCAACATGTTAGATGTGTAGTGTACATGTAAAAGTCAAAGGGAATCTGACAGTGGCTGCATGCTTTTCATGTAATGCCTCAACTCTGTAGTGGTTAATTAGGCTGATTGATTGATTGATCTATTTATTCCTTCATTTATTGAGGTTTTGTGGTGCACAAACACTGCAAGACTATTTAACACCACAAAAAAGGTTATGTGCCTGAATATTCACAGCTGAACAAAGGTTCATTCTCAGCCAGCAATAATAAGACCCAACAATTTAAATCAAAACAATGAGGTGGTTAGGGTAGTATATACAGGTTGCCGATCAATGGGGCGTGGGTGGGGGTGATTATAGTCTGGTTGTTGTCAGTGTAATATATTGAAAACCTGTGACTTTCACCCATTAAAATTAAGCTCTTGGAATGGACAGTAATAATTGCTTTTATGTGTGTCTCTCTCTCTCTCTCATAAACTTTAATTTTGCAGTATCTTGATAGAATTTTCCATATCTTTTCAGATGACCTATCGGTTTACAATAAACTTACCTCATGGCCAGAAGAAAGTTGTACGAATGAGTCCAAAAACCCCACTTAGTGAGATTCATCAAGCCATCTGTCAGGAGAAGCATTTTGACCCTACATGTTACACCTTCCAACTTCCCCAACACCCAGATCAACGCCTAGGGCTTCACCTGACACTCAAGGATCTAGATCTGAAGTCAAATGAACTAGATTTCGTCAAAATGGGTAAAATACTATGAACAGGGTTTATATTAGAGTCGTGGAAATATCATGGCCTGAAATTGTACTAGAAAATTTTGTATCAAGATTTGAATGATAAGTCTTTTTTTTTTTTTGCTTTGACAGTTTTATTTGAAATTCAAAGAAATGGATTATCAGCATCATTGAGAAAAATAAATTAAAACAGGTGGTTGATAATGTATTGACAGAATAGGTAACAAATGGAGGGTCTAAGCATTTCATTTTTTTATGAACGTATTTTTTGGGTTATGCAGATTGAAAATTTGTCCTCATGCTGGAAACTAAATTTATCCATTCAGTTGCACTATAATGGCAAATGGTATTGGTAGTGAATTTTTTTAAATACTTGAAAATGGGGCCCTGAGTGGCCGAGTGGTCTAAAGAGCTCGCCTTAACGGATCACTGCCATCTCACCTCTGTCATATTCGGCCAATGTGGGTGTGTGAGAAAGCTTGCCAGTAGCTTCTCGTGGGTTGGTGGTTCTTTCTGAGGGTCTTCCTGGGTTCTTCCTCCACCAATAATACTGGCCACCATGTATCGTGTGCTGAAAAATGGTGTTAAACTGTACGACAACAAAAAATACTTCAGATTTAGTTAAGAGATTGCAATGAGATATTTTAGTTCATCTGGCCATAAGACTTAAAGAGTTTAGGATATTGTCCTGTATAAATTGTGCATGCTTTTTGTACTGGCCAGCATCCTTCAACAACTACTGGACCAGTTTCAACTCAATCAAAATTGACTGAGAGCATATTGATATGAAGACCAATAAAGTTTTCACAAATGATGTAAATCAGCATTCAAATATTTCCACTTTACACAGTATTAAAGGGAGAAAAAAACAAAAACATTTTGTTAACAAAACTTCCACATGCCAGATTATGACCAAAGTTTACACAGGATGCTGGCAAGAAGACTTTTTTGTTTTAAATTCAGGTGGTACCAGTCCACCGTCCAAGAAGACTCTTTTGTTTTAAATTCAGATAGTACCAGTCCACCATCCAAAATTTGACAGAAGGCATCTGTTTATATTTTTTTAGAAATGATTCCAATATGCTGTCAGAGCACAGCCTACTGTAAGAAGACCCTTCCATTTTTTAGAAATGATCCTGATCCACTGTCCAAAATTCGCAGAGAGCAGCATAAGGTCTTTCAAGTTGGTACAAATAATGCATATCAGCCGTCTAATATGGCTGCCATTACAACAAATATAATAACCTATAAATTTCAGAAAGCATCACTCAAACTGTCCTTGAGGTTTGTTTTTATATTGATGTCAGCCTGACAAGTGATCTGGGGCCTCCTTTGGTCTCTTGATTACTTAAAATGGTAAGATTTGTACATAGCTGTCTCTCATTATTAAACTATCATTAAGAAGATTTTGATTTATCCAGTAGTGGTAGAAGCTCCCAGGAAAGGTCATAGCAAGTCACATGGTCACTGGAGTAGAGCTGTACAGATGTTATTTTTTGCTGATTATGCCGATACCACATATAGCCAATTATTAAAATTGCCAATACCGATTACGAGACCGATTTCATTATCATATTATATACTCTCATATAAGCTGAATAATTTAGGAAAAAATAAAGGCATGGAATAAGGAGGGGGGAGGGCAGTTGGCTTATCCACGGACCAATATGTAAACTTTACCGTTTTTAGGTCTTTTTGTTAACTACTGTAACGGACGTAATTCTTGGGACATGAAACAATAATTTTTTCCGTGTCTTAAGATATAGGCAAGTTTAAAAAATAACTTTCACTGACCCGACAGTTATTAAACTGTTATAAGGTACTATCATTGATTTAAAAGAGAAAAGTTATTATTCGTCTGCAAAGGGTGACCCGTCGTCAGTGAGTAGCATTTACACTTTGAGAAAAAAATGGAAATTTTGAGTACATTAAGAGAGAATCAGTGTGAAATACACTTGTATATTGACAAATTGCATTCTGGTTACCTTTGTGTAATTATATCCACAATAAAATATTACATAGATCACATCCTTATACAAAAAACAGTACGATATTCAAATTAATGTCGGCATTAGCACATTGTTGGATAGTTGTTATTTACATGCTTCATATACAGGTACTTAAATTGGCCTTGACTTTGGTCAGTCTCTTCCCATCCTATTGAGGCTTACAATGGGATGGGGCTATTCACATGGAAATGAAAAGCTGTCAACAGTACATGTATTTTCCACAAATACTTTTGCATCAGATATGACGAACATTAAAGCGACTAAAATTTTTTTTGCAAATGTTTCATTGAACCATTTTGTAGCTTCCTCCACATCTTCAAATGTAGCAGTCTCTTGCTTCTTCCTTTGAGGAGCACAGTTACCTTCAACATAGTCTTTCTTTATAGACTCTGCAGCTTTCATCATTCCAGAGACTGTAACTATAATTTGCGTTTTACACTGCTGTTGGTAGCCATCGTAAATGTAAATAAAGTTAAAAATGAAACTTTCACAGCAAAATAAACTTGTTTTAATCACCGATCACTTTCAAAGGTCTCGGAAAAGTGTAATCACACATATTTGGATGCATTTTTATATCTGGGATTCAGACAATAACGTATACCAGGTACAGGAGTTCTCAGTATGCATCAGTTTGCTGGACGGCAAATTTAAGGGCTTGCTAGTCCTGCTTCGACCACCTGTTGAGTGGGAAAATGTGTTGATCAATTGATTATTTTAGCTGTTTACAATCAGAAAATTCAGTGACTGAAAGACCAACAGATGTACATGTTGTCATTATAAGAGTACATCTGAAGAACATGACCCACAAGATAGGCAGCAAGATCAAAGACTTGACTAGCTGCAGAGTGGTGAGAAACTGTGCGATATGACTGATTTCAGAGGTAGAATGACCCATTGATGTACTTGTGTATAAGAAGAGTACATCAAATGAATCACTTTCGCCTTCATTATTGTATTCATTTCCAAGTGTAGCAATCTAAGTAGTGCTTGTGACCTCAAAATCAAGACATGTTGAGAGTTAGACAAAATGCTGTTTGCAAATTTTAACAAGAAGGGTTAAACGGCTAATTGGCGAATATTGTGATGAAATTCAACAGAGTGTTAGAAGTTGCTAGAACTGACATTTCACGTGGAACACTATGTATGATGCCTAACTTAGTGCTTGGAATAAGACCTTATCTTGACCTGACAATTCACTCTCACTCTAATGGACAAACAAGGGCTACATGTCAGTGCTGTAAAGAAGTTTGAAAATTAAACTTGATGGCAACTGCTGTTTCTACTCGTATGGAAATATAGCCAATTCAGCTATGCCCAATTTGCTTCTGGTAGGGGACTGCAACGTTTACTAGTGGTACTCTTGAACTAGTTTTAAAATCCTAGCTATACCTCTGTGCATTCTTTGGAAAATGTTAGAATTGATAAATTTTCACTTCGTTTAAGTTGCCGCGAGAGGCCAGCTTTAGGGCCCAAACAAAAGTATAGGGTGGTTGTATTTTAAAAATCTGACAGCGACATTAAAGCCTGGCGGCAAGAGCAACTAATTGTTGAACAAAGTATGGGTTGCAACTGGCAGCTTGTCAACATAAATGATTAGAAAACAAAGGATTTGTTCAAGCTGGGACCAAGGACTTCTGTCAACATATAAGTTTATCTTTTATCTCAACGTAGACATAAGCATGACAATTTGGATGTGATATATAGTAGACCAAGGGACTGGGACTTTGTTTTTTTGTCGACATAGGCGGCTTGTCAATATAAGTGATGTCAATATAAATGGGTTGGACTGTATTTAATTCTGATTTAAAATTCAAAGCTATGTCAAGATGAATGTTATGATTGAATTTATATTTTGGAAATTTGTTATTTGTTTTAAAAAAATTACATCGGCACCAATTATTTCTGCCGATACCGATTATACTGATTGTTCTAATAATCGGCCTGATTATGAGTACGGATGATTAATCGGTACAGCTTTACACTGGAAAATTAGAAATTTGTGAATTTCAATGACTAGGGTTTAATTCTGCTTTCATTTTCAGCAGTGGAAGATGGTGGTAAATCCATACAAGGTATGCCTCAAAGCAGTGCCTCACATACAAGCTATATGCCTGATGCTGGAGAGAAAAAGTCCAAACGAGGCTTCCTTTCATTCCTTAGCAAAAAGGATAAGAAATTTAAATTGGTAAGCTAAGCACAAACATCATTACCTGCTAATAAATGATAATTACTGCACTTTTTGGAGAAACGATTAGGATTGTGTAATGCCACTAGTTGGTGACTGCATGCATTTTTTGGGTAAGATCCAAACACACATCCCACAAAACAAACTTTAAAGACCGGTATGTAAATGTGCACAACAGCTTTAGCATTTTTATTGGGGGGTTTGGGGGGGTGTTAGTAGTGGGATAAGTTTGCATATCTTTAAAATAACTCCCAAATTATGAGACCAACATGTCTGAGAATTGGTGTATGTGGTCATGAAGGTTGTAATGTCTTCCCGATGACCATTGACAGTTTGAGTATTAGGGCTGTAATGACTACCCAGGTGACCCTTGACAATGTGAGTATTAAAACTGTAATGACTACCGCAATGACCCTTGACAACTTGAGTATTAGGAATGTAATGACTTCCCAAATGACCCATGATAGTTGAGTATTAGGAATATAATGACTTCCCAAATGACCCATGACAGTTTGAGTATTAGGAATGTAATGACTTCCCAAATGACCCATGACAGTTGAGTATTAGGAATGTAATGACTTCCCAAATGACCCATGACAGTTTGAGTATTAGGAATGTAATGACTTCCCAAATGACCCATGACAGTTTTTTTTTTTTTTTTATTAGGGTTTAACACCATTTTTCAGCACACGATAGGCTATACATGGCGGCCAGTATTATTGGTGGAGGAAGAACCAGGGAAAACCCGGAAAGAACCACCGACCCACGAGAAGCTACTGGCAAGCTTTCTCACATAACTACATTAGCCAAATCTTAGACTCGAACCCCCACAGACAGAGGTGAGACAGCAGTGATCCGTAATGGAAAGCGCTTTAGACCACTCGGTCACTCAGGGCCCTTTATCCCATGACAGTTTGAATATTAGAGTTGTAAGGACTTGTCCTTAATAGTTTGAGTAATAGGACTGTATTGACTACCCAGTTGGCCTTTGACAGTTTGAGTATTAGGATGTAATGACTACCCAAATTACCCTTGACAGTTTGAGTATTAGGACTGTAATGACTTCTCAAATGACCCTTGATAGTTTGAGTATTAGGACTGTAATGACTACCCAGATGGCCTTAGACAGTTTGAGTATTAGGACTATAATGACTTTCCAAATGACCCATGACAGTTTGAGTATTAGAGTTGTAAGGACTGCCCTGACCTTGACAGTTTGAGTATTAGAGTTGTAAGGACTACCCAAATGACCCTTAACAGTTTGAGTATTAGAGTTGTAAGGACTACCCAAATGACCCTTGATAGTTTGAGTATTAGTACTGTAATGACATTCTCAATGACCCATGACAGTTTGAGTATTAGGATGTAATGACTACCCAAATGACCCTTGACAGTTTGAGTATTAGGACTATAATGACTTCCCAAATGACCCTTGATAGTTTGAGTATTAGGACTGTAATGACTACCCAGATGGCCTTAGACAGTTTGAGTATTAGGACTGTAATGACTTCCCAAATGACCCATGACAGTTTGAGTATTAGAGTTGTAAGGACTACCCTGACCTTGACAGTTTGAGTATTAGGACTGTAATGACTACCCAAATGAATGACAGTTTGAATATTAGGACTCTAATGACTTCCCAAATGACCCATGACAGTTTGAGTATTAGGACTCGAATGACTTCCCAAATGACCCATGCCAGTTTGAATATTAGAACTGTAATGACTTCCCAAATGACCCATGTCAGTTTGAGTATTAGGACTGTAATGACTTCCCAAATGACCCATGACAGTTTGAATATTAGAACTGAATGACTACTGCAATGACCCTTGACAATTTGAGTATTAGGACTGTAATGACTTCCCAAATGACCCATGACAATTTGAGTATTAGGACTGTAATGACTACCCAAATGACCCTTGATAGTTTGAAAATTAGGACTGTAATCACTTCCCAAATGACCCATGACAATTTGAGTATTAGGACTGTAATGACTTCCCAAATGACCCTTGATAGTTGGAGTATTAGAGTTATAAGGACTACCCTGACCTTGTCAGTTTGACTATTAGGAATGTAATAACTGCCCAAATGCCATTTGACAGTGTGAGTATTAGCAGTTACAGGTTACAAAACTTGGTAACTGGTTGAGAAATTTCCCTCTGCATAGCTTGCCTCTCAACACCAACCTTATTTACTAACCTAAACAAATTTATGTACCAATTGGAAATGTGAATGAAATATTTCAGTCCCAGACTTCAAAATACAAGCTTTAAACATGAATTGAAACATTGTTAATACAGCTCAGATGTAGCCAAATGTTGTACATGTACTATGATCTATAATATTACAGACAAATATTATACATGTTTGGGGCCCCAAGTGGCCGAGTGGTCTAAAGCGCTGTCCGTTACGGACCACTGCCATCTCACCTCTGTCTGCGTGTGTTCGAGTCTAAGATTCGGCAAATGTAGTTATGTGAGAAAGCTTGCCAGTAGCTTCTCGTGGGTCGGTGGTTCTTTCCGGGGTTTGTCCGGTTTCTTCCTCCACCATTAATACTGGCCGCCATGTATAGCCTATATTGTGCTGAAAAATGGCTTTAAACCATAAAAAACAAAACAATTATACATGTTCCTTAATCCACAGTTTAGGATATGATACAGCCAAATGTTATGCATGTACCTTAATTTGCAGTTCTAGGATATGATACAACCAAATGCTATACATGTACCTTGATCTGCAATTGTAATATACAACCAAATGCTGTACGTTTACCTTGATCTCCAATTCTAAGATATTATACTTTTCATTTTATACACTCCACCACTCTCGTATCATAGATCATCACCCAGTGTCTCACCAATTGTACACTGATGACACCCAAATATACAAGTCTAGCCACCCAACTGAAGTTTATGTTACCATCCAGTGAGTAGAGAGGTGCATTTCTGATGTAAAATCATGGATGACATGTAACAAGCTGCAGATGAATGATGATAAAACTGAGGACATTCTGATCACAACACAAAGTCTTTCTTATTCACATCCTTTACGTAAAACAATAACACCAGCATTAAATTCACACAGTCAGTACTAAACCCAGGTGCTACCCTAGACAGTACTCTCACATCGCACCAACATGTCATGAACATATGCAAGGCTGCATATCTTTAGCTGAGACGCATCATCTCCATTCACAAATATCTTTCAGTTGATGCCACTAGAACACTTGTGTTCATTAGTAGTTTAAGACTGGAAGATTGTAACTCAATTCTGTCTGGTTCATTTCAATATCTACTCCAGAAACTTCAAAAGGTTCAAAACACAGCTGCTCCGGATCATCTTTTGAGTACCTCAATCAGTGCACACCTCACCACTGCTCTGTACCCTACACTGGCTATCCATTTGATCCAGAATCAAACACAAATTTGTTTTCTGTGCTACATTTCCCTGACAGACTCACCAATGTGTACACATCTGCAAGATGCTTACACTCCTCTTCTGACAATCGTATACTCATTGTTCCCACTATGAAAACGAAGGCATATGGACAATGTTTTTTTGCATACCAGGGCCCATCAACGTGGAATGAATTACCCATTGATATTAGACACAAAGACAGTGATCCCTTTCAAGAGTGCTCTTAAAACTCACCTTTTTCGAACTGCAAAAACAAACTTAAAGACCTAATAATGTTTCCTACCTTAAATATTTTCAGCATTTTAGCAATTTTTGTTTTCAATTTCATGTTGTTTTTTTTTTAATTTTTTTTTTTTTTTTTTTTTTTTTTTTTTTATCCATATCATTATAGATATTGTAGATATTGTAAAGTACTTAGAGTTTCTAAAGATTAGGCGCTATACAAAGTCCTCATTATTATTATTATGATACAACCAAATGCTGTACATGTACCTTGATATGCAGTTCTAATATGATGCAACCAACTGCATTTGTTTTATGACATTCACACTGTTCATTCAGACACATGCACATTCACAAACATATGGATCCATATTTTCCCACAGGCATCTTATAGTTTTGCATCAGTCATTTACATGTTAGTGCTGCTCAAGTTTTATATGTGACATTTGAGTGATTCAAACAGTTTGCCTGATTAGTACTGATTACTACATAAAATGGTTGAAAATGTGACAATAATTTATGGTGGAATTTTGATCTAGACCTCACGCAGAAACAGGCAGGAATTATTTGTTTCCACAAATATAACATGCAGGTTTCGTACGATTTTATAAAATGGAAGTTATGAATGTGCTGAAATTATTACACACGACAGTGCAAGAATTCTTTTAGACTGGTTAAGCAGTTTTGGCTCAGTTAATGTTTTATGGGCAGTTTGTTCAGGACTCAACATTTCAGCCCTAGTGATCACTGTGTATCAAACAGGAATTTAGAATAAGTTTTCTACCTCAAGCCACTGTTTCCTTACACTAACAAATGAACCATTGACAATAAAAACCACTAAACACTAACAACTGAGTTGTTGACATTGCAACAAATGGTCGAAACTTGTCAGGAAATTACATATTTGAACTGATAGCAACTAAACCCCACAAATAAAACAGTCTTGTTATAGCCCGTGACATCCAGCTCAATATCTTGTCTGTCCTGATTTTGGTTTCCATGGCAGTTTTTGTAAGTTTTGTTGCATGGCAACCAGATTGGCATGCATTTTTATGTTGAAGTTTTCAGTTTAAAAATTCCACAAAATCATTTTGATAGCCACTGTATGCCTCTCTTCCAAACATTGGATTTCCAATAGAATGTAGATAGCAGTGACCTTTCCATTGCACCTATCACTGCTTGCTCTAGTTAACTGATGACTTCATTTTGATCACAATATTTTAAAATAGAAATTTGATACTTTTCCTAAAAAATATAATCTGGTACTTATTTTAGGAAAAAAGACACGATTGTCATTATCGATGCAGATGATGGTAGCACATGATTGTTCAAATGCAGCCAACCATCCAGATTTGTACCAGTTTCTACACACTCCTTGTGGTTGCTGAACATTTACATTCAAGGGTGAAATTTTTGCCTACTATATGAGGTTAATGGCGAAAAGAAAGGTGTGAAATAATTGAAACCAACATACAGAACTCTTTTTATTTCATTTTTTTTCCATTAACGCATTTCTAGATGCAGCAATAACTAGACTGTCACCTGTACAGTTTAAAATTTGACTTCCTTGTATAATCATACTCAGTTAATGATGTTAAAACAGTATATTAAATAAATTCAGAAATTATTATATTGTTCGGAATTTGAAATTTTTAAATTCCCAAAAACTTATAAAAGAATAAGCATAGCATGTCTTAACCTATACCAGAATAAGGTTAGAAAGTATCATGTTATTAAAAAAATACAAGACTAGGTTGTCTTTCCTTTTCCAGAATAAGGTTAGAAAGTCTAGTCTTATACAAGAATAAGAATAGCATGTCTTACCATATACCAGAATAAGGTTAGATATTATAATATTATTATAACATTATACAAGCTTAATATTAGGATCTCTTAATGTATATCAGAATAAGCATAGACTGTCTTACCTTATACCAAGATAAGGTTAGACAGTATAATGTTATACAAGTATAATATCATGGTGTCTTATATTATACCAGAATAAGTAAAGAATATCTTGCCTTATACCAGAATAAGGTTAGAAAGTCTAATCTTACCCTATACCAAGATAAGGTTAGATAGTATCATATTATAGGCATAGCATATATTACCCTATAAAAACATAAGCTTAGAATCTATATTATACATGTAAAATCATACAGCATTTTACCCAATACTATCAATAAAATTGGTTTTTGGGAATTGAAAAATTTCAAATTCTGAACAATAGAATAATTTCCGAATTTATTTAATATACATGTACTGTTTTAAGCATATTATTGACCATAGTGTCCTCCCCTTACAGGTTTGTAAATAATTTAGATTATGGTTAAGGTAACTGGAATATATATATTGTACAGCGTATAAATCCTTCTTATCAATCTTGTTTCTTATTTACAGACTGACGTGGCTATAGATATTGATCCAGGTCCTGCAGGTGGGAACCAACCGGTTATGCGACAAAGGGGGACACAGCAAGCTCGACCCAAAACTATGATTGAAACAAGCAGCTCTTCTCGAGAATTCGTGGGAATGGATGTAAATTTAAAAGGAAATACTAAAATGGATATTGTGAAGGAAAATGTGGCACCTCTTCAGTCTGTCGCAAAAGCAACGGGAAAAAAGAGACCAGCTCCACCACCACCTCAAGATAAAAAGTCAGTAGCAGTGTCTGAAACTGTTCAAGTGGAGATTACTGTGGAGTCAAAGATTCCTCACAAAGACAGCCCAAGAAGGATAGAGGAAATTTCAGAGACAAAATTGCCCACATGGGCAAATAAACTTCATTCTAGAAATAGTTCTGATTCTAGTGGCTACCATGAATTGACACTTAGCGGAGCAGATTCTTCACCGGATAATATTAAAATTGATGGTGACAAATTTAAGGGTAGTTTTGATTCAACTTCCATAGATAGTGGTGAACATTTAAATGGAGATAGTGCCGTAAAAGACATGTCACCTCCAAGGAGAAGAGTGTGTGTTCAAAATAAAAGTCCACTGCCTGCCTCAGTGAGCACTGCCAGAAAATCAACAGAATCTGATGATCTGGAAGAAGCAGGGAAAAAAAAGAAGCGTGCTCCATTACCACCTGGTATGAAGTGTATAGATACAAGATAATCTTAGGTTACAAGTTACTAAACAACTGCTTTTTTTTCCTTCAACTTTTAGCTGGTCAAAGATTATGCTGGCACATTGCACATTTTTTGTCTTCCATCTGTCCATTGGCATAAGCTTTTCATTGATACATGTCCTAAACTACTTGTAGGATTCCCATAAAACTTTACACACACATTCATCCCAAGATGGTTCTGCTAGGACATCTATTATGGCTGATTTTAGCAGCCATCTTGAGAATCTTGTTATTGTTGCTTTTCCTGAAAGGGTAACGTTTTCATGAAATGATTTCTGATAGGTCCTATATGAAAATGGTTCCAATCCGATATCAATATGGCAGCCATCATTAGAATCTTTTATATCGAGTTGGTCCTGTATGTAAATGGATTTAGTCTTACATTGATTATGGCCACCATTTTGGCCATCTTGAAGGTCTTGTTCTACCTCAAGAATGATGGATTCAACAAATATAATAATTTGGCATATGCAGTTTAATTCACATCATAACACCTTATCAGTTGTGAGACTGTGGGTTCATACATTATGTCACCATCTTTACCTGTGAGTATAAATTACCCATACACAGGACCTCAGTTAATGGTATTGATCTGGAAAAAATGTGGTGATAGAGACATAAAGACAATTTAGATTTGTCTGTTGTTTAGGGGACTTACTACCATTTTCAGCACATGATGCATGATGGCCAGTAAATTTGGTGGAGGACAAACCTGGAATAAAATGAGAAGGAACCACTGACCCACAGGAAGCTACTAACGGTTCAGTACTTTACATGAATAACAGTTTTGGAGTACCACATGATAAAGAGGGAGGACTTAACTGAGGACTAACATTGATTAATGGGATACCAGTTATATTGTATATTATACTTACTTTAGATCAATTATCATCGATTTATCGTTACTGTAGACCAAAAATATACCAGGGGAACCAAAGCACCAACAAATCGCCCCGTTTTTTTATAGCAAGCACATAAGAAATGATACTAATGAAAATAAATGAATTCACAGGAATCACAAACATTTGCCTTTTTCAAAGCTTATGTAGCATTTTTGAAAACATATTTAGAAAAGGGCTTTATAATTTCTTTTACAGGGTTTAATCGTTCCAAATTCTTTATGTAGTATCTTTCTAGAACATTCTGTTGGAATTCATTTTGATTCTTTAGCCTCCAATTGTTACATTTGATTTTAATATTTGGTACTTCTGCACTTTTTGGCTTTGTAGTGGGAGTAAATATGGATAGATCGTGCACGTGTGTTTCTATTGCTATTAGATCGGCAAGTCACCACCAATATTTTTTATGTCTGTTCATGATTGATTACAAATCATTGGTTGGTGTGGGGAATATCCATTGGAGGAATAGGATAGAAGGGCAAAAATGTTAATGACACTCCTGTTCAAGAATGCTTTATTTATTTATAGCTTCCTCTCCCACCCACCCTTTTCCTAAAAACAACAAAATGTTGGCCTCATAGACTTTTCACAGGAATGTACTTATCATACACTTTCTTATGTTTATAGGTTGAGTCCAGCTGCAAGCTTCACAGACACATATCAGCCATTGCGTAATGCACTAACATATCTGGGTTTCTGCAGTTTTTTAGGAGTAATCAGTAGAACAAAAATAAACAGATCCTGATCTTCTGATGTGTTATGCATTGGCATATCATGAATTTTGTTGGCAGATTATGATCTATGTTGTCTGGATTGGCAGATCATGATATATGTTGTCTGGATTGGCAGATCATGATATATGTTGTCTGGATTGGCAGATCATGATATATGTTGTCTGGATTGGCAGATCATGATATATGTTGTCTGGATTGGCAGATCATGATATATGTTGTCTGGATTGGCAGATTATGATCTGTGTTGTATGCATTGGCAGATCATGAGATGTGTTTTATTCATTGCCAGATCATGATCAATGTTGTCTTCATTGGCAGATCATGAGATGTGTTTTATTCATTGCCAGATCATGATCAATGTTGTCTTCATTGGCAGATCATGAGATGTGTTTTATTCATTGGCAGATCATGAGATGTGTTTTATTCATTGCCAGATCATGATCAATGTTGTCTTCATTGGCAGATATTGATCTGTTGTTGCATTTGTCAATCATGATCTGTGTTTGCATTTGGACTCTTTAACTTGGAAGCATGTACATATGTATATAGGGATTGGCCTTTATACATGTCTTCAAGTTATTATTTCTTTTGCAGGTTTTGGTATAAAATAAATTAGATTGTACTGTCTCAGTACTGTGGTGCCTAAAGTTAGTGGAATAAAGATGATTTCAGAATGGGAAAAGGGAAATGGGGAGGGAATACTTTTATTAATTTAGGATAATCATGGCCTAACATTTTAATTCCATACAATGTTGCCTAAAATACATTTCTTGTATGCTAAATTTACAACGCTGTGAAATCATTATGAGCACATGAATAAAGAAGTCGATAAAAGTCCAGTTTGAACTATAAGTTGTCAATGTACGCAGTCTGTATACATTTTAACTTCCACTAGCTATGCCAAATTCACTACTGAGATTGATAAGGTTTTTTTCACATCTTTTTCACTATGGTAAATAAATTGTAGGTGAGATTAACATTTCTGATTTGAAGAGATTTTACTTTGTCCCTACAATGTTTGGAGTTCAGAACACATGTTGATATTATCTTTTTCTTTATAAATCCACCGTAAGGTGGTTCATATTATGTTAATGCAATGTCCATCTGTCTGTGTTACCAATTTTGTTTCCATACTGCATGCTAAATTTGATTTCTATAGTATCTTCTGTTACCAAATTTTGCAAATAGCTGGCATTTGGGGCAAGGAGGAACCCTGTCAGCTTCAGAGTGAAAATGAAATAGGCAGAATCACTGTGACTGAAAGAAAAAAAATGTTTTCCTTACGATAACTCAGCTTCTTCACCATTTGCAGGTACCAGATTTTGTGGATGACCTGCATTTTTTAATATGGAAGAACCCAATTAACTTTTTTGTCAAGGGTCATGTTTGCTTGAGTAAGAGAGAAAAATGGTAACTAAGAACTCAAGTTCCCCACCATCAACATCACAAATGTTGTGAATTGCTTCGTCTTGGTGTAGGGAAGAACTCCATCAAACACGTCAAAGATCACTGTGATTAAAGAAAGATCAATGGTTTCAACAAAAATATGTCAAGGTCTGCACCAGGTACAATCACCAAACATTATTAATGGTTTGCAAATGATATAAGGAAATTGTGATGGAAAGAAGTAAATTGGTCTCTACACAGTTATATGAGTTCTCAAACTTTGTGTGATGGCATACACTTGGTGGAAGAACCCAGTATGATTTTGGGATCATTGACTGTGTGATGAATATTCTAATTCATTTACAGTATATTTTAGGTTAGATCAGAAGTTTAATAATGTGTTTTGAATTCCACGCATATAAAGTATTTGATATTTAATTCTTTCTATACCTGCGTGTTTGGCATACTAAAAATAGTGGTTAGAGCATTTAAAAATCACAGAAAGAAGAAATACAGTTAAAAAATATGCCCAGTACGTGCATTTCTAATTTCAGCCAGATACATGCAACTGGAAATGTTTTGTCATGGTCTCTTTAAATCCAAGTTACCTGCCTTATTATTTACTACCTTTGCTCTTCAGGACAATGTATGCCAGTTGAGCAATGTTGGACCCACTTGGGTCACTTGCTTCTTGTAAATTTGATTCTCAGTTTGGCATAACATAATCAGATTTTTCAGTGTGTATGTGTGTGTGTGTGAGAGAGAGAGAGAGAGAGAGAGAGAGAGAGAGAGAGAGAGAGAGAGAGAGAGAGAGAGACTTACAGCTATTTGGAATAGTTGTCAAACACCAGGTTAGTAAATTGCTTCACATGTAGAGTGTACATATTGCTGTACAAGATAATTTATGTTAACATGGCTATAACATCAGTTTTATTGGACATATTTATTCCTGGCGTCTTCAAATTTACTCTGAAATTTGTCACATTTCATTAAAGCAAGGGAAACTACTCATTCAAGACACAAATCTGTGACAGATGGCTGCTTTGTTGTATAAGTTCATCCTCTAGCAAGCACTTGTACTTTTGCTGTGAATCATATGGGATGGGGTGCATTGTGTTCAGTTGTATGTACACTGCATAGGGAAATACTGTAGAAAATAACACGCTTTTATGATTGCATTTTTCTCACCCTTGATAACAGGTAGTTCTAGTAAGGTGCTTTCTACCTCTGAAAAATCCCTTCCCACCAAACCCAAGTCCTTTGACAGTTCAATCCATTCTTCACCTACCTCCAAAAGGACAAATCTTTTCACTAAAAAAGGTAAGTTCTAAATGAAAAGTCATGGAAACAAATGAACACCGGTCATGATTGCAAGGAAAATCTAGGTCTTAAATTAAAACTATTGTGAAATAGCAGCAAAGCCTTTAATTTGTAAAGTTTATTAATGATACAAGGATTAAATGGATGTAATTTTTTAATTGTTTTTTATCAAGGTAAAACTTGTTCGTTAAGTTCAGTAACAAAGCAGTTTGACATGTTTATGAAATTTTAATGAAAGTAAAATTAAAATTGAAATTTTAATGAAGATTTTTAAAAATGTCCATCAATATTGAAAACTCATCTGATACACAAATTTTAGAGAAAACACTGCTGACACTGTAAAGAAGCATTGAAACAGTTGCATCATTGATAGATCTTCTTTGCCCATACCACAACTGCAAGGGTGCATATTATTTTGTATTGCATAATTAGAATGAAGTACTTATAATTATGTGAAGATATTATTATTATGAGAAAATTAATAATATTAATTAGTTATACATGTTGACAAGAAATTGAATTTCTGCACAAGAAATAATGTCATTCCATTCAGTCTTTCCATGTTTAAATGAACATGTAATCTTGCATACCTTACATGCTTACAAACAAGCTGAAGTTTTCCAGAGAAACCAATTATTAGAAGGATTTACCAGTCAAATGTAAAAAAAAAAGTATAAATCCAAACATTACAAATCTTAAAGTTATTTTGTACACCAAGTAAATTGGTGATTCCAATGCATCTGAAAACTCTGTTCTGTTACTTGTGAAATAAAAGCCAAATATTAGGCCAAAAGGTCAGAAGGCAGTGTATATTATGATTCACAGATGTAGCAACATTATACAGTACTAGTGCAGATAAATGATTGTTAGGTTGTTTTTTTTAGCTTATGACGTATCATGCAGTATAACTTAATGTTTTCTTACTGTAATGAACAGCCATGGCTTAGTTCAGTAGACATGGATTATTGGGTTAGAGATGTTTATATCTCTAAAGTCCATTTCATACTCAGTTATAAAGAACATTTGATATTTTTAATAATAAGTATCTTTTTACATTCATAATAGGTACCTATTATTACGAATATAAAATGTTCTTTTATCCCTTTAAAACCAGCCTGGCATTATAAAAGAACAGAATTCAAGGAGGAATTGATCAGTCTCTGTGATTACCTCCCTTGAAATAAATTGACAGCTTCTTTATATAATTGTTTCAGTAGACATGCTCATAAAATGTAATATTAAAACTATTTTCTATCAAAGTATATTATGAAATAATAAATCCTCAGTTATCATTAAAATAGATAAAAGGACTTACAACATTTAAAAACAAAACTATTCATTTTTGATATATTTGTATTTGCTTGTTATTATAATATATATATATATATATATATATATATATATATATATATATATATATATATATATATATATATATATATATGAAAAATAATTTTTTTCTTAAAGAAATCATGTAATTTTGGAAGAAATATTGTTCACTAACCATGAAATGTCTCATGATAACGTAAAAACATGCATCCCTATTGTTTATATCAAAGATATGTAATGAGGTAGACAGAATTTCATACTACTTTTCAATTTGGTTTGTTCTACAAACTTTTAACTAATTATTGAGATTAGCAGTTCATATTTCTTATTTTAATTTTACCATATATCAGTAATTAAAGTATATTGATGGCTTATGTGACATAGGTAACTCTTGCATTATCAGATGAAGACGAGGATGATGCACTTGATTCAATGGAAGATGTCACAGCAGAATTTGACAGTATTATAGCTGAAGATGAGGGTATGATAATGATGGAAGATGCATCCGTAAGAAGCGAGGACATGGACGCAGAGCGTGTACGATCACTGCGACCATGCTCATTTTTTGCTCCACCGCCACCTACAGAACCACCACCACTAGACAGTGAACCAGTCGACTACACTTTTGCAATTTCGAAATGGGACAGGAAAGATGTAGGTGTTGGAGATGACTCTACATCATTTGGTCCAGAGAGTGCCAAGAGCTCACCATCAAGCAGTATGTATTGCAATAGTTCTATTTTTTAATGTTACAATAAATCTTCAACAAAATTTTTATTTTTTATCCAGAATTGTCAGAGTTGCTTCAGTGAATTTTAAAATGGATCCTTTAGATATGTTTCTGTGTAGAATATGTGGCAAAATGGCATGGGTATCAGTGGTGTTTTTACAAAAAGTCAAAATATATACCTAAAAATAAATGGTAGAAGTTAAGGGAGACTAATCTAACTGGTAATTTAGGTTACATGGTTGCTTACATAAAAAGTTTCACAATAGTAGCTAGGAGGAAACAAATATCTCTATTATGGAAAAAATAACATTGCAATTTAAAATTAAATAATTGAATTACTGAAGTTCTAAATTCTATTGTATAATTTTTTTATTTTTTTACGGAGTTATATTGAACAAATATATGTATCATCATCTATCATTGAGATGTTTGAATTTATCTTTTCATCATACCCTAATATATTCTATTAATGAGATGTTATGTTAGAGTATTCCTTTTACCACACTGTCATTATCTATATATCATGTCATTGATATGTGTTAAGTAATCCTTTACATACTCTAAATATATTGCATCATCTGTCATTGAGATATGTTGGAGTAATCCTTTCACCATACTCCAAATATATTGCATCATCTGTCATTGAGATATGTTGGAGTAATCCTTTCACCATACTCCAAATATATTGCATCATCTGTCATTGAGATATGTTGGAGTAATCCTTTCACCATACTCCAAATATATTGTATCATCTGTCATTGAGATATGTTGGAGTAATCCTTTACATACTCCAAATGTATTGCATCATCTGTCATTGAGATATGTTGGAGGAATCCTTTCACCATACTCCAGATATGTTGTGGAAATTTTACAGTAATCCTTTCACCATACTCCCAACATGCATGGTCTGTTATTGAGATGTGTTTGAAATATTGAAATATATTAGTGATTTTTTTCCCACACTCCAAGTATATTGTATGATGAATCATTAAGATATATCTGAATAAACCTGTATCCATTTTTCAAATATATACTGTCTTCTATTGAGATATGTTTCAGTAATCCTTTCCATATTCCAGATAGATATATTGTATCGTCTTTATTGAGATTTGCCTTAGTAATCTTTTCACTATATTCCAAATATGTATCATTTGTTTTTGAGATATATCACAGTAATCCTTCTGCCATACTCTTATTTACCATATGCCATTGAGATGTTTGTGTCGCCTCTTCACTATTGTCAAAATATACATCATATATCTTTGAGAAATGTTCGGGTGATTATATCATCATATAATATATCAGGTGATTGAGATATGCTACATTAATCCTTCACCATGCTCCATATATATCATCTGTTATTGAGATATATCACAGTAATCCTTATACTCCAATTATGCCATCTGAGTAATCCTTTCACCATATATATATATATAATGGAGATATATAACAATAATACTTTCAGTACACTACAAACAGTATCAATTTCATTCTAGCAGTTCTTGTTGTTTGACATATTTAAGTAATGTTAGCCAGGTAGTACCTGTGTTTTTAATGGTGAATTTGTAATAAAAAATTGAACTGTGAAATAACAACATGCTGTCAGTGAATGCTGTATACCAAAAAATGCTATTCTGCATCGTGCCATATTGTTTGTAGTACATGCATGTGATATAAACAATATGGCCACATTTGTTACATAACATATCTAAAGTTATGCTTGAGCATCTTTATTTCAGCAGCCTGACTGGAGTTATATGCCATTTGTTACTCTTTTAAAAGGAAGGTTAAAGTGTGATTGTGCATTGAAGGCAGAGGATATACATGTAGTAATATAATGGGAACTAGAGTAAGCAATGTAATGCATGCAAAACTTGATTCTGAGTGTTCCTATCCCTTTAAAAGATTTACAGTAATTAAAATTAACATTTACAGTAATTAAAACATTAGTCTCTTCTATCAATTCTTGAACTTGAATTATAATTATTTGTTGGTGGCAGTGTTTTTGCTCCCTTTCTGTGAACACGTGAGCTTACAAAGGTCAGAATTTAGAATATTCAAAATTCTAGCATTTAGCATCTATTTTACTTAAACCTTTTGACTAAAACCACAATTTAAATATATTAAACTTTATAAAAAATATTTTTAAAAATTCTAATCCTGAGGTAAAACAATTTGTATGATTGTTTTTGCAAAAGACACTAAGAAAATAAGTTACAGTTGTAAACGGCTAACATGTATGAAGGTATAGCACCTTCCCAATTTGCAGGTCAAATTAAGAACTAAACTTGTTTATATTTACTAGTGATTATTCAATAAGTTGCTATAATTTTATTGTGTTTGAACATACAACTAACCTCAGCCTGGTGTCAGAATAATGTGACAAAGGGGGAATTCATGCTACATGTCTGTGGCATGATGCCGAAATACTAGACATTACTATAAACTGCCAACTGCAGACATTGTAGTGATATGACTGAAATACTGTTAAAGCTATTTAAAAATCTAAAACACGCATACTCAGTTTATGTGCTATTTGGGTGGGGTGGGGCAAAGTAATCTTATAGAAACTTGATGTCAGTTTTTTATTGACACATAAGTAGATAAGCTTGAATATACTGTATTAAAAATATTGCTGTGTTAAAAGGAAAAAAGACAAAACAAGTTGATATAGTATTCAGAGTATGAAAGTATTCAATGGCAAAAGAAATGATGGGGAAAGTCAACTCAAGATAGACGATGTTAACTTCACTTTCTCCATGTATTTGGGCAAACAGGCAACTATTTCATCATAAATCACCCAGCTATTATAAAGAAAGGAAAATCAAGCAAGTTATTTCTACTTTATTTTCTGCCCTCCAACAAACAAGACTTCAGTTTCAAGCCTTATATTTGTACAACATAAAGGTTGCATGCTAATTGTTTTTCATGATAGATATTTCCAAGAAGTTTTTCATCAGGAGAACTGAACATCCTACCTTTTGGTTGGGCCCCATTTTTCTAGAAGTAAGGGGGCATGTTGCCATGATTGACTTATATCAGTAATGATAGCAGAAGCTAATGGTACAGCTCTGATAAAATGGGCATATAGTACAAATATGGAAAATTTAGTTGGCAGTAAAATTAGGCTAAGGCTTTATTAATATAAAAGAAAATGAAGGTTATGTCCCCTTACCACTGAATTTGAGATTAGGCAATATATAGAGTTGAGTCCCATTGTCAGTGAATTGGAGAACAGTTTGAAGATAGATTGTTTAGACAATTCCAATACTGAATTTCAATGGTTCGTTGACAACTGTCGACAGTTCTGATAATTATACTATTAAAAAAGACTCAGCTTTTTCATTTTACTGTTCTGTTTGCCTTAAATATAACGTTTATTTTTTGCCACCTTCTACCATTCATTCCTATAAAAAATTATTTTTGCCCTTTTTATCTGTGGCAACCAGGACACTTAAATATTCATGTCAATTTAACTGTGGCAACTAAAGCTTCATAGATACTTGAAAAATGTCAACAGGAAGGCAGTATTTTATTCAGTGTAACAGGAAGGCAGTATTTTATTCAGTGCAACAGGAAGGCAGTATTTTATTCAGTGTAACAGGAAGGCAGTATTTTATTCAGTGTAACAGGAAGGCAGTATTTTATTCAGTGTAACAGGAAGGCAGTATTTTATTCAGTGTAACAGGAAGGCAGTATTTTATTCAGTGTAACAGGAAGGCAGTATTTTATTCAGTGTAACAGGAAGGCAGTATTTTATTCAGTGTAACAGGAAGGCAGTATTTTATTCAGTGTAATGGTAACCTAAACCATAGGGCATATTCTGCCACCATTAACTTTCACCTGCATGTTCTTTCTTATTCATTGTGGGGGGTTTTCTTCAGATTCGAGCCATTTTTACCTCAAGTGAAAAGCATTTATAATTATAGAAAACATTTTCTTGCTGGCTTTTCGCGTGTCTTAATCAAGTTTACATATATGTGTGCGGTGCTTCCTCACTGTTGCATACTTCATTTTAACGTTTTCTTTCATAAGCTATGGATGACTTGATGGATTCCATGTTCTTATGCAAAATTACATTTATATATGCATACACTATAACATTTATATGTATACATTATTACATTTATATCCATACATTTTATATTTATATGCAGAATGTACTACAATTTAAGAATATTGTTTAAGACTCCCATTGGCAGCACCATAATGAGGTTGTGCAGTATTTTATGTAAATGCCATGTATAAAAAGGATCATAGATATAAAATAGGAACTATTTAGAATTTCATCTGTGAAATGCCATTTACCATGTGTACTCACTTTCTAGTCAAGTCAGTTTGCAAACAATATAGATCCTAATCAGCTGTAGCATAACGTGCCTGTAGATCAGGGTCTATGCTTTTTATTCTAATAATTACTCCTAACAAACTGCATAGAGACAGGTCTCCCATTGCATAATGCGCAGGTAGATCTGGGTCTATGCAGTTTGCAGTTGGACTGAATTACAAGTGAGTATATGCAGTAATGTAATGGACCACTGGTCTTTTCAACTGACAGGTCTGGTTTTATTCATTTATTTTTGTCTTTTCTCTGACTACTGTTATAAACATAAAAATATACAACTAGTTAGCATATAATCTTTTAACACGTTACCAACAGCCAGAAGCCGTCCAGAAAGTCGGACAAGCTTGACTTCGGTCAATACGCTAGAGGATATAAGCATGGCTTTCAATCTTACAATTGCACTTGCTGAGGAAGCGTGGGGTCTTGATGGCAAATGCAAATCAGCAGGTATATGGGATGGCTTTATTAATTAAAGAGTGTCATCTGTCTGAAACCATTTTCTCAGCACTGCAAATACTTTGGCTTAATTTCAGGTTCCAATCTAGTTCAACAACATCAAATTGTCTGTTGAAGTTTTCTTAACATCTTGTGCTTGATCATCCACTCGAACTTTTCATGGATTGGTTTGTACCATTTTTAGCTCACCTGGCCATCATGCTAAATATAGGAAAACTTTTAAATGATTTCTTATCATGGCATACAAGTCTTTAATATTGGTAAAAGTGATGATACTCCACCATTAAATATGGCCACTTAAAATTGAAAAACCTTGTAGTGACTTTTTAATAACCCCTCTACAGAATTTTACTAATTTTAAAGAAAATATCTTGTCATAGAGGTCATTAAAATTATTACAAGCTATGCTCATGCACCATCTGATATGCTACATTTAATAAAAATAAGACAAAATTTTAAGGTCTTTTCTTAAAAACTTGAGCAGCTTTGATAAGAAACATGCCAACAGAAATGTATTAAAGTATATATATATATATATATATATATATATATATATATATATATATATATATATATATATATATATAGCCAAATAGCCATCCAATATGGTCACCATTACTAAATACATAAATTCCTTGAATCAGATTCTCAAAAACTACTTGACAGAATTTAACTAAATTTGACATTGAGCATCCTGGCATAAAGGTTTTTTAATTTATACAAATCCACCATAAAAATATAGCTGCTCTTACTAAAATCAAAAATCTGTTGTAACATCTCGAAAGCATCTTAACAGAATTTGATGAAATTTAATTAAAAAAACATCCCAGCTTGAGGGGAGTTGAAATTAATAAAAATAATGCCAATCCACTGTTTTTAAAAACATAGGAAAATTAAACAACTTTGTTCAAACAATGATGGGTTCAAAGAATTTACAAGGTCTTAAAGAAATCATTCTGGCATTGACCAAATCTATTATTGGGTAAATAGTGCTAATGTGTCATAAAATAGGGACAAAATTATCAAATTGACAATCCTTGAAAGAGTTTATTTCATAACATATTAAAAGGAATTTCATCTGAAAGTCATGTACACTTGACTTCATTTGTGTTTGTCTCTTTGTCAGGCATCAGCCAACTGAGTGATTTCAGACCCATGTGAACTCTTGCTTATAACTGTAATTAAATACTTTTACAAAACTCCCTAACATGGAAACCGGTTAAATTAAGGAATCATTAAGTCTCCTTATTAGTTTCTGTAAAGTAAGTTTGCAGGCTTTGAGTCAAGAATAACACTACACCAGTCCAAAAATGGATGAATACATCAGTCAAGAGTTTGAAATGAGTGTCAGACACAAACAAAAATGAAATTATTAACATTGAAGATTGTCTGTTCCTATCAGGTATTGTATGCAGTTAGAAAAATGGTTTCCAGACAGTCAAGAGACTTTCTCTGCAGTCGTCTCTGCTAGACTTCACTGTGTGCCACTGTAGTGAATGTAGCATTTTTCCTTGAAATGGAACTTGTCACACTTTCTTTCATATGGTGCATCAACCTTTTGCTTCCCAGTTTCAGAAACGTTGCTGTCCAGCGAAAGAACACACACATCCACACACTCAAACACACCCACCATATATTGACAGAAAAAAGTGTTAGGCAAGTTCCATTACTCTTGTTTGTCTTCACTTGGCATATATATGTATATACTTGCCTTTACTAAGATTTTGTATTTGCCTTCTCTAACAGAACTCTAGATCATTCATACTGTCAACTTCAATTTTGCATCCTATTTTCCTTTTCAATTCTGTGGACTTTATGTATTTTCAGCTTTATACTTTACTTTAAAAATCTACCCAAACAAGAGTCACACAAAGATACAGGCATGGCTTTCACAAACAGATCTTGCATCTTGACTGAAGGATATTCACTGGTAACAAATTACAGTAGAACCTGTCTTGAAAGACCACCCTTTCTGCCATACAATTATGGTCTATCAAGACAGGTAGTCTATCTTAACAGGTCACAATGCTATATGATCATTAATTTGTGCGTTGAGGATATCTCAAGACAGGTGGTCTCACATAGTGATATTTCAAGACTGGTTTCACTGTAATATCTACTTTCGACCTGAGATGACATAATTGTAATGCCTGCATTTTGATACTTGTCAGTTGAGATGGGATAATGTTGTATTAAGAGCTATGGGAAATATTGGATAGCATTATGATATAATGATGACATTATTTTTTTTCTGGATAAGATACCAGTATGCTTTAGAATAACATATTGTAAAAAAAAAAAAACATAAATTTCTTTCCGTTATGATACACATGATAACAAGTCTTAGTAATAGAGCAAAAATGTTTGCTCCATGCCTTTACATTTTCATCAGTATCAGTTACAAAGAATATACTATATGCTTTTCACCCAGTGAAATTAAGAGTATATTAAATCTCTTACTGTAAATAAAGTACGAGGATATTAAATCTCTTACTGTAAATAAAGTACGAGGATATTAAATCTCTTACTGTCAATAAAGTACGAGGATATTAAATCTCTTACTGTAAAGTACGAGCAATAACAGATCATAGTTTCCTGTTTATTGTAAGGATGTTCGGTTACAAGTATCATTTTCTATATATTGGAAGTATGTACATGGCATGGTATCGTTTTCTATACAGTATATTGTAAGTATATACATTGACTGAGTACCATTTCCCATACACTATGTTTTAAGTAGGTACAGTGCCAGGGTATCAGTTCTTGTACAGTATGTTATAGGGATGCACAGTGACTGTATTATTTCCTATATGGTATGTTTATGAGATGTACAGTGACATGGTATAATTTTGTTGACAGTTTGTTGTAAGGATGTTCAGAGGCAGGGTATCATTTCCCATTCAATATGTTGTTGGGATGTACAGTGACAGGATGTCATATCCTATACAATATGTGGCAGAGATGTTCAGTGACGGGATGTCATTTCCTGTACCGGGTACAGTATATTGTAAGGATGTACAGTGACAGGGTATCATTTCCAGCATATTATATGGATGTACAGTGACAGGGTATCATTTCCTGTGTAGTATGTTGTAAGGATGTACAGTGACAGGGTATCATTTCCTATATAGCATGTTGTAAGGATGTACAGTGACAGGGTATCATTTCCAGCATATTGTATGGATGTACAGTGGCAGGGTATCATTTCTTATATAGTATGTTGAATGGATGTACAGTGACAGGGTATCATTTCCTATATAGTATGTTGTAAGAACGTACAGTGACAGGGTTTCATTTCCTATATAGTATGTTGTAAGGATGTACAGTGACAGGGTATCATTTCCTATATAGTATGTTGTAAGGATGTACAGTGGCAGGGTATCATTTCCTATATAGTATGTTGTAAGGATGTACAGTGACAGGGTATCATTTCCAGCATATTGTATGGATGTACAGTGGCAGGGTATCATTTCCTATATAGTATGTTGTAAGGATGTACAGTGACAGGGTATCATTTCCAGCATATTGTATGGATGTACAGTGGCAGGGTATCATTTCCTATATAGTATGTTGTAAGGATATACAGTGACTGGGTATCATTTCCAACATATTGTATGGATGTACAGTGGCAGGGTATCATTTCTTATATAGTATGTTGTATAGATGTACAGTAACAGGGTATCATTTCCTATATAGTATGTTGTAAGGATGTACAGTGACAGGGTATCATTTCCTATACAGTACGTTGTAAGGATGTACAGTGACAGGGTATCATTTCCTATACAGTATGTTGTAAGGATGTACAGTGACAGGGTATCATTTCCTATATAGTATGTTATAAGGATGTACAGTGACAGGGTATCATTTCCTATATAGTATGTTGTAAGGATGTACAGTGACAATGTATCATTTCCTATACAGTATGTTGTAAGGATGTACAGTGACAGGGTATCATTTCCTATACAGTATGTTGTAAGGATGTACAGTGACAGGGTATCATTTCCTATATAGTATGTTGTAAGGATGTACAACGACGGGGTATCATTTCATGTAATTGTAGCATATACAGCGACAGAGTATCATGTCCTTTATGTTGTAAGGTAGTATGGTGACACTGGTATTATTTCCTATATTTTAAGGATATGCAGTAACAGTGTATTATTTCCCTTCTATTTTATGTATAGTTGTTACTATCTTGTACATTTTTCAGAGTCTAGATCAGCAGTATGCACATCAGCCTTTGAATTTCTTTGTGGGTATTTTTTTTAAAATATTTTTTGTGTATTTTGTTTGGACTCCTAATAATGTAAACATATCCATTCTACAAACATTTGAATACTCTAACATTTACCAGTAATCACCATAAAGCATTGGATGTAACAGTGAAATGTTTAATATATTTTGCTCAGCTGTCCAGACTGCAAGCATATTATTGAGATTGGAACCAGATAGTCGAGTGCCAAAAGCTGATTCATTCTGGAAATTTAGAGTTGCCTTTGCTTTCATTTACATGGGAAGCAAAAATGGCATAAAAATAATAATGGCTTTTGTTTAGTGGTGCTATTTATATAAAAAATTAGCCGTTAATGTTTAAAAAAAGGACAAACATTCTTTATGGCTTTCAAAGATTCATAGAAGAGTTCTTTGTAAACTTCAGAAGTAAATACATCAAGCTATTGTAAGGATATTTAAGTTTGGGTTCGTTGGTATATTCTCAAGCACGAATTGTTTGACGACATTCTAGCTAAGTTTGATAGTGTTACTGGTCAAAGCACTTTAATCTTATATGCTTTGACATATAACCTATGATGTGTTGATGTGCTGTTAAGATGTGGCTCATTAGAAATTATTTTTGTATAGGCCACAATGGTGTGATTGCACAAGACACTTCTCCAGTTGCCATAGCATTACATATCCTACATGTGTTAATGTTCGGCAAAAATAATAATAATAATAAAAATAATACATGTAATAATAATAAAACAGTTTTTGATCAGAAACTGGAACTTGACAGTTTAAAATGAAATTATTATTATTTCTGCTGCATTTTGCTAGGTCAGTTGGTATAAAATGTTAAGTATACTAGCACTAGCATTTTTCTAAGGCAGCTTAGAGAAATCAGTACACATTATTTTTCATACTTGCTTTTTCAGTTTTGATTACAGCAGATAATTTAATGGTACTAATGTAGATTTTGTAATACGTGATAAAAAAGATTTGAAACCTTCAGAAAAGTGCCCAAATACTTGGCATGTTCTTTCTTGAATGGAAAAATACTCATTTAACTAATTCACTGAAATCCTCCAGAAGAGATCTTTCACTGCTTTCACCATCTTTTATTTTAAATCCACTTTGTTACTCAAAGCTTTTTTGTACACATTCTGTATTTTATTCATGAAATTACAGTGTGTGTGTGTATATATATATATATATATATATATATATATATATATATATAGTCTTCATTTTGCAAAACATATCTTCTATTCTATAATAGAAGATGTCATCATGGAATTAATTTTATATTTTACTTTTTTAAACATTCTACAATGTCAAGTGTTTATGGATTCCAACACCTATTTTTGATACTGCTATGGGTTGCTTCACAGTAGTTGTACATCTTTGATATATGTAATGAAATGAATTTTTGTGTGAGAAATTATTAAGAAACATGTTGAAATCTGTTGAAACTGCTTACATGTTTTACAGAGCAGTTATGTGATATCCCCCATCTGTTCCTTTTACTGTTTATTTCCTCAATAACTGCAGGGTAGAAATTCACCAAACTTAAAATATAGACTGCTCAATTAATACATGTCTATAGTTTGGTTTAATACCTGTCTATTGTTTGGTCTAATACCTGTCTATAGATTGGTTTAATACCTGTCTATAGATTGGTTTAATACCTGTCTATTGATTGGTTTAATACCTGTCTATAGATTGGTTTAATACCTGTCTATAGATTGGTTTAATACCTGTCTAAAGATTGGTTTATTACCTGTCTAAAGATTGGTTTATTACCTGTCCATAGATTGGTTTAATACCTGTCTATTACTTGGTTTAATACCTGTCTAAAGATTGGTTTAATACCTGTCTATTGCTTGGTTTAATACCTGTCTATTGATTGGTTTAATACCTGTCTAAAGATTGGTTTAATACCTGTCTAAAGATTGGTTTAATACCTGTCTGTATATTGCTTTAATACCTGTCTATAGATTGGTTTAATACCTGTAAAAAGATTGGTTTAATACCTGTCTATTGATTGATTTAATACCTGTCTATCGATTGGTTTATTACCTGTCTATAGATTGGTTTAATTCCTGTCTATCGATTGGTTTAGTATCTGTCTATCGATTGGTTTAATACCTGTCTAAAGATTGGTTTAATACCTGTCTATATATTGGTTTAATACCTGTCTATTGATTTGTTTAATACCTGTCTAAAGATTTGTTTTTTACCTGTCTATAGATTGGTTTAATACCTGTCTATTGATTGGTTTAATATCTGTCTATCGATTGGTTTAATACCTGTCTATTGATTGGTTCAATACATGTCTATTGATTGGTTTAATACCTGTCTATTGATTAGTTTAATACCTGTCTATCGATTGGTTTAATACCTGTATATAGATTGGTTTTAATACCTGTCTATCGAGCGGTTATAGCTTTCTTAATCCTCTGTTGAATCCCATGGAGAGTTCAAGACAAAATATATAAATTTTGTAGTTAGAGAGATGATTTTTAGTAATTTTTACTAAACATTAAACATGCAGTCATAGAACAAGGACATGTTAGATGTAATAATGGCTTTTGGGTTGCAGCTTCAGGTCTGGGTCATGGGGGCTGGGTGAAGAAGAAGAATGAAGAAAGAATTCTGTGAAGAAAGAATTTCTCTGACATGTTGAACTTTAAATACAATAAATCAGATGAACACATCCCAAGTTTTCTCTTTATAACTTGAAAGTAAAGAATAACTCTAAGGATGAACTTGTTCCGTTAATAATCGACACAGCACTAATTAGTAAATGCTGCCCGTTATTATATCTCAATAATTAGAATACCTTTTTATGTACTCATTCATTACACATCCCCTTTTGATGATTATGAGATTTGATGGCGTGAGTAGAAATTTTACCCCACTGTATAATATTTTTGCCAATGCAGTCATGCAGGTGCATTTAATTGTATTCAATATTAATTGTTGCTCTAAAATTTAATACTAATATAGTTTAACCAAAGTATGTTAAGTGCTTCTTCTTGAATCATGTAAAAGTCCTCAAAAAACAACCAGACAAAAATTGAGCACAGTGGAGTTTTAAAGTGATGCCCAGATACTAAACTAAACAGATAACAGGGTAGTGCAAGCTTTAATCAACATATGTAGGGTCAATATCATTATTATAAAAAAAACAGCGCAATGCAAGTTTTATTCAACATTCCAATATGGCCACCACAATAGCTATCCTGACTATTGTCATTATTACTTTTCCTGAACAGAAATTTATATTATTATGTCATATTCAGCAGAAGAATTCTTCAGACGTCTAATTGATCATAAATGAAAAATGACATGGCACTAGCCATCTCCTCCTAAATGGATGGTCATATCAACATGAGGTTTTCACTGAAAGACTTCTAACATTTGATCCAAAATCAAAATGGTAGCTGACAAAATATCCTTTATAAAAAGCTAATTATGGCTTCTTCTTCCAGACTGCTAATTATAAAATCATTGTGCTTTCACCAAAAGACATATTAATGTCTGTTTGGTCCAAAATGGAAGTTGTGGCAGTATGATATCCAATATGGTCACAATCTTGAAAATATTGTTGTAATTTCATCAAAACGGAAAGTCATGTGAACATCAGGTTTCCACCAGAAGATAGATGTCTTTATGATGCCTTTGTTGCTCCTAAGTGATAATGGTGCCAATCTGACATCCAGTATGTCCCCCACAGCATCAAATTTGAAACTCTTTAAAATAAATATCAAATGGTTTCAACAGTCAGTCGTTAAAAGGAAAAAATATTCTCATCTTGAATTCCTGGAAATTCTTTCTGGCCAGTACAGCTTCAAGGACTTTCTTTTCTTTCATGTATATACAGTATTACACTTGGAGTCAGCAAACTTGTTGTAGAGGGGATGCATCTTGATGATTAATACCTCATCATCACAAAAATAGGTCACCATGACCCATACTTCACAGTTCATTGACTTTTGTGAAAGCTTTGTGTTATAAGTATATTTCTTAAGCACTGCTCATGCTAGAATCATTAAATTGCATGATTGTATGCATCTCTGTTGGTGCAACACCCATATAATGAATGTTACAGTGACACAGTTTACTAGTTGAATTTAATTTTGTGTTTAGCTTTTGAGCACTTTGGTTTTTTGCATGTACATGTACTATCCTAACTAGAGTTGTGACTGATGAATGTCACCTTGATTGAGCAACAGTACAACCAAAATTAACTTAAATGTTGTGTTTGTTGTTGATTTTTCTTGCACTGTTCATGCCTGAATTAAGAAAATGATCTTGTCAAGTACTACACCATACAACATAAGCTTATCTGATTTCATTTTCTACACTGGCTTTGGTAAAATTTTTGTGTTTTGATCTTTGACCTTTGATCTATGACCACATCACTTTTTTATGCTACATGTATACTATCCTACTTAGAATTTTGTGACTGTACACATTTTGATACCCTATACCTTATTGCCAAAAGAAATGTCAGTCTTATGCTTCATTGACTTGTTTTGAAATTTTGCATTATTTCACTGTGACCTACATGTTTTGCTTTACTAATAATATATGCTAAGTGTTTACTGTTTAGCTCATACACAGATTTTTCCATGTGATGTACACCCGAGCCTATGCAGAAAGCTCTTTTTAACCAGTGCATTTAGACATATTCTTGGTCTTTTTTTGCAATTCAAGTTTACATTTTTGGAACATCTACCTTTATTTGGATCCATTTAGCTACTGTTGTTGAAGAAAGAGATGATGTGCAGAGGTCCTGTAAAACAAGATGATAATCACAAATCAGTATTAATAACTAACTATACATGTATAGTATAATGGTTTACTTTCAACAGGTAAACCATTGTACATGTGACTGAGTTGGTATTAGAAAGTGAATTTCATCATACCACTATCTTGTAGGTCAAGGTCACAACTCTATTTTATTTTCCATCATGTTTTCTTTTTTTTTTTGCTCTTTAACTTAAATTTAACTTAAACATTTTTAGAGATTAATGGATGAAACATGGTATACTTATATATCATTACTGGAAGGTGTATTGTGTAGCAGCATTGGGGGTCCTGTCTTCAAGGTCAATAATTGATATTTTCATAATGCTTTCCGCTCAATACTTGTAATTTCAGATAAAGTTATGAAATATTGTATACTTGTACATTACCACTAAAAGGTGTCACACATGACAATAAGGGTGCTATCTTCAAGGTCAAGGTCAAAATTCTCTATTTTAAGTTTCCATCACAATTTCTCTTCTGGTTTATAATGTTAGTTGATTTTGATCAAGAGATTAAATGAGGTATGCCTGTACATCAACACTAGATGTGTAGCATACCATATTGGATGTCCTATCTTGATGGTCAATATTTTTTGTTTTCTGTTACTTTTTTGCAACTTTGTATACATATGTCATCATTGGCCAGTGTTTGTATGTCACATTGAGGTTCCTGTTTTCAAGGTCAATGTGATTATGGATGAAACTTAGTATGACAATATTTAATCAGAATAACATATACCTTATTGGGGGTGTTTTCAGCATAGCAAAAATTGCATTGCCTGCTTGAGGTCTTATCCTCAAGATCAAGGTAACAGCTTATTATTTAATGGCATCTTTTGTATATTAGGCTGCCTCGTTGTTTCTTCTTGGGAATGTTTCCGATTTCCTCTTCATGATATGGAAAATAATGTGCTTAAAATGTTGCTAAAACCAACAATATACAAATTCCTACATATGTGCTTTACATGATAAGAAGCTATTTGAGGTTTAGTGATTAACATTGGTTTGATGGCATCTCGTGTTTTACAGTGCAGATTTTTCTCTCCTTGATCAAGGTCACTACTCAGTTCTGTCCCTTTTCTATAAAAAAAAAAATTCTAACGATTGTTCCAAGAGGGCAGTGAAATTTGGTTACTTTTCAATGTCGTTGCAGTAACATTGCAGCTTAGTCTTCACTGAATTTTTAGTTAATGAAGATGACAAAAAAATCTATAGGTGTGCTGTGTAATCATTGACTAGATTTTGTTTTCATTAATAAATGACAAATTTCATTTTTATACCCTAATCTTTTAATTTTCTGTTGAATTAATTCGTAGAATTTTTTCTAAATAGTCTTGCATATTATAAATATTGGCTTAATAGTTATTGTTAAATCACTTTTTGTTACAAAATGTCCACTTTTCTATGGCGTTATTTTTTCTTTCATGTCTTGCACATGGCAATTTGCTAATCATCCAATTAATAATTTTTAAAAAATAATTGTATGAAATATAATATCAAACATTTTCTTTATTTTGAGAATATTATTTGGAGAAATCAAATGATTATTAAACATTTGTATGAAAACCAAATGCAGTATGTTAAATATATGTTAATTTTTATCATAAGTTTTGGCATTTTTGTGTTACATATAATTTTGTGTTAAATTTTGAAATAAATTATCATGAATTTGAAAAGAAAATATAACTTTAAGTTTATTCTGGTCTTTGATGATAAAAGATCCTTAAATTACGGAAGATTTTATTGGATTTCTTTCACCTGGTATATGACCTAATTTTATCAACAGTATTTTGCCTTAGTTGAGAAATCACACTTGTTAATACTGAAAACTGCAATTAATCACCCATTATGAAACTTTTTTTTGTGTGTTAATTTAATTTACATATATATTCCAGAGATTATATTAGATTATATATTGGTAAAGTTGTATACCTTTCTTATTGGTACTGGATATGCTTATTCAAACCATTTATACACGGCTCTAATTTCTTTCAGATGTGTTGAAAGAGGAGATGCCGGAATTTTGTGATAAGATTTCCAAGCTTTCTAGTGACGATGATGTATTAAACAGTCCACATCAAGAGTTAGGTAAAGCACCTGATTCAGCATCTGAGACCAGATCTGTTCATGAGGACAGTGGTGAAGAGGAAATTAAGCCGATAGAGATTGAGAAAGTTGAAAAAGTTGAAAATGAAGAATATGAAGCAGCATCCTCAGCAGAACAAGAGGTGTCGGAAATAACTTACAACTTTATGATAGACACAATTCCTCTAGAATTTCAGAATGATGAGGAGCCAATTGACTTTGTTGAATTTCAAGACGGAGAGGATAACAGTATGTATCCTCTTACAGCGTCAAATGATCTTGTTAGTCCAAGGAGGATACCTGACCTTGAAACTCTAAAGGAACATGAGCCTTCTATAACAGTGAGAAAATTATCGGGGTCAGATGACAGAAGTTCACCAAGAGAAGTGGAGGTCAAAGAGCCAGAATATAGTATTCCTGTACCCAAGGTTGAACTGAAACGAGAAAAAGAGGAGTTTATTATTTCACGAGAGGATTTAAATAACATTGACTTCACAGGTCCAAAGAAAAAGAAACCCCAAGTACCTGTAAGGAAAATAGAAGAACCTGATGAAGGCTTGTCAACTTCATCAAAAGTATCTTATCCATATGATCAGTTTGATGGTACCATTTCCATAAATACTGCGACTACTACATATCCAGAGCCAGATAGTTATGAAAACGAGGAGAATCATGAACAAAACCCAGATGCTGATGCTGAAGATGACAGTGTCAGAAGTAGATGCTCAGAGTTGAGCTTCACACCCAGTTCTGAGGGTGAAATGGAACACATACTAGAGGAAAAATCAATTTCACAAATTGCTCTTCCAGCAGTGAGAAGGACTATGGATAGACAGTCATCTGAGGACAAAACTAGTCAGAATCCTTCAGAACCTTTCCAAAAATTGTACTCCTCATCAGTAAAGTTGGTTATATCACAGTCTAAGAAAGAGATAACTAGTGAACCTGAAATAGACAGTTCAGAGGTACAAAGTGATCCTGTAGCTGAAGGACATGGAATGGACACGTATCAGCTTATGAATACCCAACATCAGCTCATGAAGCAACAGTTTGAGATGTGGCAGGCACAGCTTTTGAACAACCAGAAACTTTTATCCAGTTTGGAGAGCAATGACCAGTCACAGCAGTTGCAGTTGCAGATGCAGATTCAGCAAAATATGATGATGCAGCTTCAAGAAAACATGCAGGCTTTGACACTCCAGCAGCAAGCCTTGCCACAGACCTCTTCCCCAAACCAATCTCGGCGTAATTCAAACTTAACTCAGCTTATTACTGCTTCTTCTGCCATAGTTAACCCAGAGCCATCAAGTTTGGCACCAGCTATTCCTAAAGAACCTCCTGCAGCACCTATACCCCCACCCCTACCCTTTGCACATGCATATCAGAAGGATACACAATTTAGTAAAGCACCTGATTCCAAGGACACAAAGCCAAACCGACCAAAACGCTATGAACCCGAGCTTGACCCCAGAGAGAAACTGATGATAGCAATTAGATCTTTTCCTGGGCGAAATAATCTTAAAAAGGTACCCAGTTATAACTAAATTCTTATCTTTCTTTTAACAATTCCAAGTGTAACTATATTGGGCTTTAAGAGGCTTCAGTATAAAATCCCTCATAATAATGGTAGCTAATGGTCATGGATTCAGTTATATGGTGTGAATTTTACTTTTGAAATGGCCACCTAACTTATTTCTCAATTTTAGTTTATGTCCTTTGAACTTTATGAAAATTTCACATTAAATATACCCCATGATTGCAAATATACCTATTAAGTAGCTTTGCTTGTAATGTATACCATTATAAAGTGGCCTTGCCTATAACATAGTACACTTTTCCAAACATGTATAAGTGTGTGTAAAACATGGTATGATGCATGTCATATTATGTACCATAATAGACTATGTATTTTGGCAGGTAAGTTTAATTTTCCCTTGGATATTATCTATCTAGGATAATACTATTGAATAGTGCAGATTAAAAATAGTACATGTCAATTTATTTGCTGTGCTTTAACCAAAGTTACTTTTAATTTGGAAGTCATTGATATCAATGTAATACATTTGATGTCTGTTAGGCAGAAGGAAGCCGTTCAAATGTTTGTTCAGCCCATGTTAATGTGAACTCACTTTTCTGGCATTGATGGTTATGTGAAAGGTTTGTTTGCCGGAGGTGGTTATGTGAAAGGTTTGTTTGCCAGAGATGGTTGTATTAACGGTTTGTTGCCAGTATGGTTGTGTAAACTGTTTTTGAAGGTTTAGGTTAATTTTTTCATTGTTAAACTCCTTGATAGATTTTCATTCTACTTGGCATGAATCTGTATGAAGCTAAGACAAGACAATTCATTTTGACATGCTCACTTGAGTCTGTTATTTTGGGCCAGGGTCACCAGTTATAGAAAATGTCAATGAGGTTTTTGGTAAAAGTTTTTCATTTGCTAATAATTTAAAAAAATCATTGATAGGTTCTTATATTTGGCATTAATCATTTCAAAACCAAGACTGTTCATTCAATGACATACTTTCACTGTGGAGTCAGAATCACATACAATTTTGTTTAGCTTTTTGTAAAGTTTTTGTTGCTTATACAAGGACAGCTTTTGTTCATTAGTGACCTGCATACTTGCCACTGTGACCATTTGGTTAAGGTCACAATCAGATCATTTGTTTTTTTTTATATGTAAGTATACAACATGTAAACTTACCCCTTTGATCTTGTGGTCATTGTCACACTCAGAAATGTCTTGTTTCCTGTCTCTTGGTATATGGTAATTACAATGGCATCGAACATCAAGAATCATTACTAAGGCTAGCTTAACTATTTGCCTATCCAAATATTTTCATGGATTCCAAAGTCGTCATACTTTAATCATGTTTATCATAAGCACTAGCTCAGGGGTCATTCAACCAGGCAAAGTGGGCAACTAAGTTGCCTAAAAAATGTAAAATTTACCATGTGTTAGGAAAGCAAAAACGACTTAGCCTGTGATTTAATTTGTTTAGAGGTACATTGCTGAACATAATGATACTTTTTGAGATGCTCCCATGCCTTAGTCAGGTTAGTTTTATTGTTGCGTTGTATCAAAATGTATCGTCAAGCCATCAGTAGCTAGGCTAGGGTCTCAAACTTAAAGCACCCTAAGGTCGCATATTTTCAATGACCAAAGGGCAGCACTGCATTTATTTCTCATGATGCCTTGCGACACCAATCATTTTGCAGACACCACTCTGGTGGCCAAGTGGTTAGAGCATCTGCCACAGAAGCGGGAGGTTGTAGGTTCGATCCCCGGACAAGTCATACCAAATAATACAGCCTGGCAGCCCTGCAGGCCATGTGTTTGAGACCCCTGAGCTAGGCATTGTTTTGAAATCAATTTCTCTGACAAACAAACTTTTGCACATTACCAGGTGTTTTGATAGCTGGATGACCATTAAGCCTTTCCTTAGTAAGTTACATTGCAACTTTCACTGCCTGAACCTGATCCATGCATATTAATGACATGATCTTGAATTTGATTGGCCAGACTTGGCTTAGATTTTCAAGATATTGGATGGGTTCAGTAATGAGCATGTAATGTGCATATTGATCTTGAATCTGATTAGTTTGTTGTTGCCACTCTAGAAGCCATATTCTTGGATCCATAATAGATATATCTTGGAACATGTGCTTTTGTCATCTTTGACAAATTCACTAATGAGCTATATGAAATGAGCTTCTTACCATTCTAGAGACTTTCTGATCCAGTTCTAAGCAGACTTAGTAATAAGGCTTAAATCGTTAGGATTTTTGCTAAGTACAATTAAATACATGATCCCATTCATATTAATAAAGTAATTTTGCATTGCTTGGTTAAGCTTGTTACCAATAAGACATTTTTTTAAAAACATTAGTAGGACTGGTCTGGTGGCCTAAGTGGTTAGACCATCTGCCTAGGATACGAAAGGTCTTGGGTTTGAACCCCAGCCAAAACAGACCAAAGACTTGTAAAAATGGTACTAACATCTGCCTCGCTTGGTGCTCAGCATTAAGAGGTTAGTGTTAAGACAGGTCGGCCTGGTGTCAGGATAATGCAACTGGGTGTGACATCATGCTACATGTCTGCTGCATGATCCCTCACTGCTATACATCACTATAAACTGCCACACTGCAGACATCACAGCGATATGACTGAAAATGTTTCAAAGCTACATTAAAAATTTAAATAATAACACATACACATAAAAATTAATAAATAGGCTTGTTTCATCAAGTGTTCTGTTAATATCAAATCTACATGTATTAAGTAGGTATACTTGCATATAATTCAAGAGACTATTTCTGAGCCAATTAAATATCCACAAAATCCAGGCTAATTTCTATTATGAACGAAATCTCCGAATATTTATGAGGTGACCCATTCATCTCATTGCCTGAGGTTTAATTTACCAGTCAATGATTATTTGTAATTGAATTAGTTTACTCAGTAAAAAGTCCTGTATCATCAAGATCTTAGTTCAGTATCTTTGGGAGTGAAAATTCTTCCATATTCATGATGTGATCTTCCTTCTAATTAGCTGAGCTTTGAATGGTATAGCAACTATATTTTTAATCAAATATTGATCCAACTTGTTAAATAATCCTGTAAAGGTGACCCTCATTTTGTACTATAGATGCGTTCTGAGGTTATGGTGTAAATAAATCAAAATTGGCACAAATCGAAAGTAATGTAAAATGCACATACATGAGCTGCATTGGAGAAACAGAACATGATGGCACAAAAACAAGCAAAAAATGACAGATATTGAAAATTGTTCTTTCATTATAAATGGTGTTAAAATGAAAACCTCCATAAATCAATCGGGCTTAATTTGAGCTATCAAAATATTAGAGAAGAAAGATTATGTGCTTGACCTATTCATACTAATGAGGTACAGTCGTCCCTCGCCACTTTGCGCTTCGACTTTTGCGGCTTCACTATCGCGTTTTTTTTTTCCAAATATACATGTAATTTTAAAAACCGTATTTAGAGGGTGGTGAACAGGTTTTCTATGCTCTAACTAAGAAAATATTTGATTTATAAATAAAGAATCCAACTTTGTGGAAATTCACTTATTGCGGTAGAGTCTGGAACTGATTAACCGCGATAAACAAGGGACGACTGTTTTCATGTTTCTCTGTAAGGTTATACTTCCTGCTTTGCTTCATGCTTTCTCTATAGGGATATACATCCTGCTTGTGATGTTTTATTGCTTTGCTTCATGCTTTCTCTATAGGGATATACATCCAGCTTGTGATGTTTTATTGCTTTGCTTCTTGCTTTCTCTATAGGGATATACGTCCTGCTTGTGATGTTTTATTGCTTTGCTTCATGCTTTCTCTATAGGGATATACATCCTGCTTGTGATGTTTTATTGCTTTGCTTCATGCTTTCTCTATAGGGATATACATCCTGCTTGTGATGACTCGTTTCTTTGCTTCATGTTTTATGTCACATTTTCTCTAGTTGTGTACATCTTACATTTTTGTCTCTGGCTTAATGTCACTATCTCTAGTTGTGTACATCCTACCTTTTGTCTCTAGCTTGCTTTGTCACATTGTCTCTAGTTGTGTACATCATACCTTTTGTCTCTAGCTTGCTTGGTCACTTTGTCTCTACTTGTGTACATCCTACTTTTTTGTCTCTGGCTTGCTTTATGTCACATTTTCTCTAGTTGTTTACATCCGACCTTTTTTGTCTCTGGCTTGCTATGCACCATATTTTCTTTCTATAATTATTCGTCCTGTTTTGATCACTTGCATGTTTTTTTCAGGTTGTCCAATCTTGTTTGTTTCGATCTTTATTGCATATTAATCAGAAACTTGTTTGACTGCATCTTGACAGTAGTACAGTTGAAATAAAATGAAGGCTATCTCAAATTTCTCAGTATAGTTTATCAACTCGTTAGTATCATACTCCAGCTTTTGCAATTTTTTCAATTATTTTGTCATATTTTTTAATGAATTTTTTTTAGCGATTTATATTTAGTTGTCAACTCACAAGGAGCAGCTGATAAAATGTAATATTGTCTTATAACAGGCCAGTTCGTGGATAAAATGATACAATTGTTAAGCCAGTGATGTGACGGTAAAGAATAGCAAAGAAGTTTTGTAATTCTGTACTCCACCTTTTCTTCTTTTCTCTCTCCTTTGTTACTGTGGATCTTTACTGCTGTTGCTGTTTTATACCCTATTTGCACCATTATAAGCCCAGGGTACAGACCTTGTGGATGTGATTAGTGTTGGCTTAACAATATACAAAACTTTTCTTTCTTAATAAAAAGAAAAAAAGGGTGTGGTTTTTATAAAAATAGTTTACAACAACACAGATTAACATAGATTAAATACAGTACATGTTTTTTCTTCACCATTGTACAGCATAAGGTGGAAAAAATTATTTTATGTTGTCTGCCAATCCATTTGTAGGTTACAAATTTGGTCCACCATCTACACTTTGTAGATGGCTTCCTTTGAGTAAGGAAGAACGCCATTATTTTCAGGCTCAAATGTATCTGTCACATTGACTTTTTAACATAATATTGTTGATAGTTTCCACCCAGTGAGACATTAGTATTTTTGTTTGAATTCTGTTGCAAGACTTATGATGAAGAATATCGGACGTTTTGAGGAAAGCAATTTATATAATAATTTGACCATATATTTTGGATATTTTATATGTATTACCATCATATTTTTTTTTGGAGACATTTTACAGAATTGAACATATTTTACCATTTTTTAATATTTCAGCTTGTAATACTTCCAATGTACATTTATTAGAAGGATTTTTTTATTTTTTTTGGAGCTTTCAGTTTTTTACTGGCACATAATGTCTAAAAGTGGGAGTGCGTGTCACTAAATGCACACACTCTGTATCTGGGGTAAGAAAGAACACTTGAATTTGGACTCGAGGTCAAAGTTACTAACTACATAAACAAAAAGTTTCTAAATAATAACCCAAATTCTCAAATTGTCATCAAATTATCAATTTTTGTGAATAATTTTCATTAGGTGTATGGAAGAACTATCAGTTTCAAGGTCAAGGTCACTAAGAGAAGAAGGGAAAACAAATGGTTGTGTTCTTCATCTACAATTAGCTAAACTGTGTTGTTGACTTGAATTGGTACATGGAAGAATGCTATTGATTTTGGGTCCAAATGTAAATCTCATTATTGAAGTAAAACAACAAAACAAAACAAAAAACATTATCACACAAACACTGGCGTTCTCAATCAACCACAGTGGTGAAACTTTTGAATGATTTGAACTTGTAGGGAAAATCCCTGTTGATTTTGAAGTAAAAAAAACAAATGTCAAGGTGACTGAAAGAATGAAAATAGTTTACACACAATGATATATATATATATATATATATATATATATATATATATATATATATATATCAATCAACTAAACTTTATAGGTAGTTTGCTTATGGGTCAGGTAAGAAGCCTATTAACTTTGAGTCAAAAGGTAAATTGTCAAAATCACTGTGCAGAATCAGATTTGTACCAAGCTTTGTATATGGTTTGAATTTGAGTATGGAAGAAGCATAATAATTTTGGGTCAAAAGATTTGGTCAGGATCACTGAATGAAAGAATATTGATTTCTGTACAGATTTTCCAATATTTGCATTTTTGACTGTTAAACACAGTTCTGTGTTCATGAGTGATCTTATTTCCTGATCCATGTTGGGATATTTGGCTGCAGTGTTTGCATAGTCCTGCTATACATCTTCTGTCATCTGAATAAAACATTTTCATTCTGTTTGATTCCAGGTTCCTATTCAGAAGACTAAATGGACTGCCCGTATTCAGTGAGAGATTTACAAAGTACAACATGGGTCTTATTGAAAGAAAGTCATATTAGATGGACACCGCATTATACATAGTTATTTGATTGACCCTGTAACAAGTTCATTTAATGCTATCAAGTCATGTGACTTGGATAAAATACTGAGGTATCTGTGCAATGTTGACTCTCTGCATTTGGATCACTATACTGAAGGTGAATTTTACATTAGGTAATACAACATTGAAAGAACATTGATATATTCATGTAAATATGCACTAATTCAGACATTTACTCAAGTTACCATGTATGCAGCAAAAGTAGCTTATTCATACTTCAGCCTAACCAGTGTACACATCTCTGAAACAGTTTTTTTTTTTTGTATCCATATTTATTTGTAGTTTAACATTTTGGACACTGTTCCGGTCTGATGTCAACTTTATTTTATAGAATACATGTATATAAAGTTTAGAAGATAATTTTGTATGGATGTTAATCTTAAGAACTATCACTGAGTGAAATGTTCCAAGCTGCTTCAGAAATTCTCCATCCCTTGATCTGACCAGGGTGGGGCCACTTTGCAAGTCCTTGATTGGACCGGGGGTTGGAATAACTTTTATTCATATTCTAACATATCTCTTAGACATTTCCAGTTCTTTTGATAATGTGTATTTGATTTTGTTACAAAGAAAATGTTCCGAGACCATACATAAATTGGAATTTTTGCAGTACATTAATTTCCAATTACTATATCCATTCATGAGCAGAAAATGAAATCATGAAATTTGATTCAGAAATAAGACATGCATAACAGTGATCCTTTTTGCTTCGATTTCCTTGCTGCAATTGTTTTTCTCACATTTCATACAATACTGATGTAATGCATGCATGCCACTTTTAAATTGTATTACAGGGTGGAGCAACTTATTAAATCAAATATTTCTTTATCTCTACCTCTCCAGGCATGTGCTCATAGTTAAATAAAACAGTGAGAACATTATGCATGTTTATGATTGTTTGTTCTGTAAATATTCTATAAATTATAAGACATTTTTTTAATAGTTTCTTTGACTTAGAAACTAAATGAATTATGAAATATACTTCATTTTAAATATAGTTTTGCATTATATTCAATTTGTTAATGTATAAATTCTAGATGAATACAAAATGATAAGTTTGTACCAAAATTGTTTATTTGTTTCCAGTGCAATGTTATTACTGATATTCCATAAATTGTATTGTATACTGAAGTTCCTTCCTAAATACATTTGTAACCTGAACAGTTGAAAAATTGGGTTCAGGAAACATGGTGTTGCAATGTTATCTTAATTGGATTACAAATTTAATTAATGAAGAGTTCTATAACAAATGAATATGCATGTATATAGTTTCATACCCAGCCAAATGGAAATAGTAAATTACCATGGTTGTTGACATGATTTTGGTGTCATTTCTAAAATCTTTTTGTAAATACAAAGTTAATTAAGGATCCCATCAAATTCATAGCTTTTTGATATAATTAGGTAGGAAATTCAGTGTTTCAGAGTTTCTTATGGCCAGTTTACTGTTATGTTACTTTTTGTCTTATCCTACCATCATATACCCAAGAAATGGAAATATTTATCCTTATTTGTAGTTAAAATTCATGATCAGCAGGATTTCAAGTTAGAAAGGTCATAGTTTTATTTCCACATGAGAGAATTGATACAGAAAGATATGTCAGGCATATTTATCATTATTAGTGCAGATTTTTATCAAACACCACTATTTGCATTTCTTTTGTTTTGTGGGGTATATATATATATATATATATATATATATATATATATATATATATGATGGAGAAGAAGAAAAAAAACATACAATAATATTATATAAATTAATGTTATGTAGCTTATATCTCTGGAATAACTAGCTAAATATTTTTTGAAAGTCTTTTGTAGCTAAATGTCCTCTCTGAAGTTCAGCAACAGGCTGAGCATACAAGCCATAACCAACTTCTTGTTACAAGTATGTGATAAGAATGAACACTGTAGAGAAAGTGCATTTGCTCATTCATTGTAGAAAAGCATAGGTGTGTTACATATGACGGGTATAGGGCTGCAAATTGATTTAAATGGCATGTCCTCTTGTTTTGTTAAAGAAAAGTGCAAGACACAAAAGAAATGCTGATATCTTCATAAGCTTTAAGACAGTATTTGTGCAACTCTGTGTTAAAGATTTTGTCTGTAACCCTAAGTAATAGATTCTGTACAATCCCATAGCTTAGACAGTGAGACAGCATCGCACGAAACTAGATAATCCACATTACAGTAAAAGATCCTTGAAATTTAATAAGCTCAAAAACTGTTTTAATGTTTTAAATGCTAGAAGAATTTGGAAAATTATGGCATAAATAATATATCGGGGGAAAATATGCATAGACTAAGCATTTTTAAGGGGACAAAATTTTCATTATATGCCCAACAGAAAGCAGAGCATATAATGGTATGGTGATGTCCACTTGTCTTTTGGTTTTTTTTCCATTTCTACTCCCAATTCATGTCAATAAATTAAAATCCAGGTGTAACAGCTGGGCAAGAAATGATGCAGTGAGAAATTTGTTTTTGATTTGCATGAAGAATACCTACATGTATTTACTGAATGCATTATGAAATTATGTTCTGCTCTTGACTAACTGTACATTTGTACTGATTGGACCCATGGTGCTTGCTACATTTCATACACAAGTATTTTATCACAGTATGTGTCATACAGTAATTGTACATTTCACTGTGTGAAATGATCCATATTGTTCCTAGAAATATAGTCACATACTGTGATTGTTGCAGCATGTATCATCACTACTACTGAAATGTCACAATGAGTTACATGGTGATTATCCAGGAGAACAGAGTTAGTGTTTTGATGGACCATTATTTGACTTAGAAGGAGTGGTATTTTAAGGCAATTTCTTCTGTATCATGATGTCAGGGTAAATCATATAATGTCAAATGTAATCTCAGTTGAGGCTACTGTTATTTTACTTCTGTATATGTGGCAAACAGATCACATGCAGTAATAGTTTCATCATCAGTTGTCTTGTGTCATAGGACAACATTCCTACATAAAATGTATCAGAATAATTTTGTATCACATAACCCCATTGTATAATCACTATGTCCTGCTAAGAAGCATATGAAATGTTATCTAATCAAATATTAAGGTTTTGGTACAAAAAACCTGAATAAAGATATATTCCTGTTATTTGTTCTCTTTTGTATTGTTTTTGCTCATTTGTTAACGGAATTTTTAATTTAAAATGTATTTGGTTTGATGTTTTATGACAGCAACACACAAGTAGGTTGTTGAGGAGTGCTGAGGCAATTGGTGGCAGGTCGATAAAACCTGTCAACTGCTTATAGCAAAACAAGATGTACCAAAAAAATTCTGATTTTCAGTTCCAATTACACTCCTTCTGCTCAACCCTTAAATAAACCTACTGCTAGATTTCCACATGTCCTTGTATCCTTTCTGCCTTGACTACAGTCTCAAACTTTTGACCCAATGGAACAGGGACGTTCTGTCCCCTAAATCTCTTCCTCTAAAAAACTACACACAAAATCTATCAGATAACGGCTATTTAATTTCTTCGGTCACGCATCCATTCACATTGAAACACCCATATGTTCTTGTGTCGCAAAACAAACCTCATAATGCATTATGGTATCAATTACTTAAACATACATCAATAAATTCTCTCATATCAGTACATATTCCGAATCCCATTGTATTCAACAGTATCACAATAACCAATTATTTACGTTACAAAGCGCACAAATATTCCAATTTATATGCATTCATCAGCCACGATACCAAATTCGCAATTCAAGCATGTGTTAATTCTAACACATTAATAATAAAGACACTGGTTTACTATGAAGTTACCTGATAGTGAATTACAAAATAAATTCTGGCTAACAATCTACATAATTCTGCCTTGCTTTTAACAAGTCTCTAACCATGTAAATAAAACACTACAAAGGTAATTCTACATACTAAAAAATCCAAATAATTACAATTATGACGTAATATTTTTCAATCAAATAACTTTGTATTTCATAGAATCAACATCCAGACTACAAATGGCTTCTTCCTCAGAGTAATCCTATTGATTTGCAATCCTTCCAGGAGTATACTGACATACCCTTATGATTACAAAGCTATCATGCCCTATTTCTCAAATTTTTATTGGATATTGCTGTGAACTGATCCAATCAAACTTAGCAGTCAATGTTCCTCTCGCTGTCTGTCAAAGTGGGTACAGATAAGAACATACCCTGTTCACCCGTGGACTTCCCTTTGATCCATTAACATCTATCAGTGTAATATTGGCGAGCCTTTGTTCAGGCTGGTCATGGTAACCTTGCATAACACTAACCCGGAGGCAATCTTTAGAGATCAAACACAAGGCTACAGTAATATTCCCAAGACAGGTAGATTATAAATGACTTTATTGCTTAGCAAATACAACACATTTCTACTTCTGATTAACATTCATCTTATAATAATAACATTTTTGTTTTCTTTAATTGACATTTTTGTATCACACTATTAGAGAAATATAAAACTGTAACTATGGGATGTTGAAACTGATATTGCAAAGAAAAGTTTATTCTTGACAGAAAGATATTATCCTTAAAAAAAAATGCAACTGCATTTGCAGAGTTAAATAACAGCTGGTTCAAGTCTCGGATTCGACCAATGTGAGAAAGCTTGCCAGTAGCTTCTCGTGGGTCAGTGGTTTTCCTCCACCATTAATACTTGCTGCCAGTCTGCTAAAATATGGCGTTTAACCATAAAAATAAACAAATAAAAGCTGGAGATTTGAAAATAGACGTTTACTAGTGTGTGTTTGTGATTAAGATTTTTAATGTAGCTTTAACAATTTTTCAGTCGTATCGCTACGTTGTCTGCAGTTTATAGTGATGTCTAGCATCTTCTTATCAGTATTTTCCCAGTGATATTCATTTTCTGATCTGATGTTCATTTCTTGTGCAATTTTGACATATCAAGAATTCTCACAGTATCATTAAAAATAATGTCAAGGGTTGTCCATAAAGGAACTGGAAGGTCCGCAAATACTACCCTTTTTCCTACCCCCTTCCACTTTTGGACGCATATAGCTTACCACTCCTCCTCCCCCGGCTGTGGATGTCCACATCTAGCATTATACACTGCTCTATAGTCTGGCAGTGTAATAGCTGGTGCTCTCAAAATACTCGCTGATCTCATAACTCAAAAATCTGGCTACAACAAAAGAACACAACTTGATACCAAGTGTAAAAGCCCGAACACTGATATCTCTCTCTTTCAAAATTCCCCAAATTTCAAAATCAAAAAATGGGGAGGGGGTCACATAATAGGGTTTACATATTTAAACAAATCGTGTACATTGAATATGACCTTGATTAGACCAATGATTTTACTCTAAGAATAAAATTTTAAAAATTGTTTACTTTTTAAACCACGTAGTCCCATCATGACCTTGACAACAACCAATCATTTTAAAATAAAAACAGAACTTATTCACATGGCTGCTTTTAATCTTGAATCAAAGGTCAGGATCCAGGTCAACACCTGGTGTTTATGAATGAATGAACAACATCACAGTAATAATCCTATACAACTAGACATGATATCTCTTGGGAGTATTTTTTATTTCAGTAGAGCCTTAACAGAGTGGAACAGTATGACAGAGTGACAGATATTTAAGTGTTAGGGAGATATTTAACAATGGCTATTCCTCTCGCCAACACTTCATCACTGGAGATCACACACACACAACTTAGATAAAATCCCGAAATCCTGGCAGCATCCTTGCAGGGGAGATAACTTGACCATTTTTTAAAATTCTTTTATTGGTCCTGTTATCCTATGATATTTCTGTTACTTGAACATTATCTTACAGTGTGTCCAGTCAGTAATGTCAAAAAAGACATACAGCCATTATTGAAGGACTCGCATTAAATGGATATGAAAGAATGAGACCATTCTATAATCAGTGAAGATCAAATAGAGTATATATGGGTTTTATTGTTCCTGACTGGTTAATAATGAAAGTAAAATTTTAGTAAAAAGAATCTTTTGATAACTTAACATAATTGTAACTAAAAAAAAGTCATGAGTTTGGAAGACTCCATACTGAAAAGTTGGGAAGACTCCTTACTGAAATCAGCACGATGCTCTTTGGTGTAGTACGAAAGGCATACATTTTAAATTTGTGAAGATCCAGAAAATGGTGTGGCTGTTGTTTTCCTTTTACAAATGCTATTGCCACAAATGTGTCTATTCTGATAGAAATTTGATCATGAGATTTTAAGCTATTGAATTTTACTATCATGGTGTTTGCACAGGTTTACAATGGGAACTGAATTAGTAAAGCATGTCTAAAAACTATTGAGTTTTGTGCAAAAACATGGAATCTAAGCAGAATACATTTAGAAATGTAGAGGTTTCCATCTTGGATTTAGTCTCCCCATTACATTTCATACTGACAAACAATTGCTCAGTTCAAAAGCATCATTGAAAAGCAATGATGCATTTTCATACTTTATTCAAAATATTTATTATGAATGCATTCTCCAGATACTGCTGAATATAGCTTGAATATGTTATAACAGCTCTGGTTGGAACAATTGACATTGTTTGAGAAACTTTAAGTGAGCTAAAATGTAAATTTTTTGGCAGCATGTGATGCGGGATTGCTCAAGGCTTCTCCGTCTCATACGCTCACCATGAAAAATCTATTTGTACCAACTCATGACGACTTTTAGGTAGCTATGAGAAAGGCATAATTGATGATATTCAAAGGTCTACAAAATTTACTAGAGTCAAACTTTATAGACTCCTACAGCTATGGCAAAAATTGACTAGTACCTTTGCTTTTGTTGCTGTTGCCACAGTTGATTATTTTGTTGATTTTGTTTGGTTTGGTTTGTTTTGGGGGAGTTTTAATGCCATGTTTCAATATATGATAGGGTATTCACGGCAGGCAATATATTAGGTAGAGGAAGAACCCTGAAAGATCACCAACCCAAATTAATAGATCTGTGACAAAAACTCACTTGGTGAGATGTGCAAGTGATCTGTAAAAGCAAGCACCTTAGTATACTTTGGCACTGTTGATGTTTATCTCCAACAGCCGAAGTCATTTAGACACGAGACCTCAGGTTTCGGTTTTAGCATTTATACCAATATAGATGAAGAAAATCTATATCTGGCAGCCTGAAGAAAATCCAAGTACTTCTGAGACACCAAACACCACTTATGTAGAACCAATGACCTTCCACAAGTAACTGACAAACATTCTCATGTACACATTGGAGGCAAGTAATCACATGACACACACATCTTGTACCAATCTGCCATGGAAGCCCATAAAATATATATCACAAGACAAGCATCTTATACCAATCTGCCATGTAAAAGTAGGCAGCTATAATGTGACATCACTTCCACAGGCATTAATGTTTTTTTTTCTGACAAATCCTGCGTTACAAGTTTACCAAAACTGAAAAACATAATAACAAGAAATCGTAGCATCTGACCACACATTTAATGCAATACAAGATTTAACTATTATTCTCATCAAAAGCAGCATGCCTGAAAACAAAGAAAAAAATAGCAAAACATAGTGATCACTTTAGTAAACACCAAGACTAGTAAGTTTAAATTCATGATTTGTTATTAGTACTGAAATTCCTATTATAAAATCTATATTCATAAATTAGTTTGTATTAACCCTTTAGCTGCAACTACTGCATCTAAGCATCTCCTGTAAATAGCTCCTGAACCCCTTTTACACGTATATGCAGTGCCGATAAGTCTAGTTTACTACCCCAGTGTCGCTTATGTGCATTAATTTCAGCAGGACTCGAAACCCAGTGTTGCTTATGTGTGCATAATACCGTTATGTTAACTAAATGTTGATTTGTTGCAAGTACGTTAGTTTACATATTCTTGATTATTATAACCAATGAGGATTTTGATACAATTATGAAAGCTGACAGGTTAAATTTTGACACATTGTAAAGGATTTTCTATGCTTTATGCAACACGTGTAGTTGTGATAAACAAAGATGGATGCGACATTAAAGGGTTCAGTGCAAGTGATATCAATGAGTTTAATAGATCATTCTTAGAAAATGGTTCAGATATCGATATTAGTCCCATTTCAACACCAGATGCAAGTGATTTTTAATCGGATTACGAGGCAGACAGTCCCACTTGCACAATGGAGTGATAACGTCGCCATGTTCAAGATCAATGATTTTGGTTCTCATGTTGGATCAACAATTGAGCTTTGGACCACTAAGGAATGAGAAAGATTTTTTTCTCAAGATTTTTCCTGAATGTCTGGTGGAAAAGCTTGTGAAAGAAACAAACAATTTTGCTAAGAAAATTGTGGACCAAAAGCTAGACATGAAATAGTATTAAATCAGCATCACTGAGATGTGGGCATATCTTGGATTACACATTTGCATTTATGTGTGGATAATGACAGATTTGAGAGGTACCACTCTCAACATTGTAAGTAGAGTGTAGATTTCATTCATGTTTTGATATGTACATATGTAAATATTGGATTTATTTTGGATTTATTTTGTGGGATTCAAAATAGTTTACATGACTGGGATCTCTTGTATGATGCGACGTAGGAGTATACAAGGTTGAAATATATGAATAACAGACACTATACAAGGTAAGCTGTTTTTTATTTCACTGAAATTCAGCAAAATCTAATGAAATAATGAATATAAGTGCAACCATGTTTTTATTGTCAGTTTCTGTAGTCAGCCTTGATGATGCTCTAGTATTCTGCCTAGCAATCAGCCTCAGTAGTATCAGTAACTGATATGATAGCAATCAGTAGTAGTGAAACTTCACAACAGCTGTAGTAGCTAAAGGGTTCAGGGACTGACCAATGATATCATCAAATAATAAGCCACCAAGACAATTGGTTATTTCACAGTATCAGACACATACGTGGCTGACAGACAAACAAACAAAAGAAGTGTGTGTGTGTGTGTGTGTGTGTGTGTGTGTGAGTGTGAGAGATTTGTAATGTAGCTTCAACAATTTTTTTAGTCATATCACTACAATGTCTGCAGTGTGGCAGTTTATAGTGATGTCTAGCACTGAGGCATCATGCCGCATACATGTTGCATGATGTCCCACCCAGTCACATTATCCTGACAGCAGGCCAACCAGTCCTAACACTAACCTCTTAATGCTTAGCACCTAGCAAGGCAGCTGTTAGTACCATTTTTATTAAAGTCTTTGGTATGACTCGGCTTGGGGTGCAAATCCATGACCTCCTGCTTTCAAGGCAGATACTCTAACCATTAGGTCACAGGAGTGGTTAAAGAACAAAAGATTGATTATAATAAATGAATACAAATAAAAATATGCAGCAGATTATAGGATCAATAAGAATTCAGTAATTACCTCCATTCAGCTTAATTTAAATTGATTCTGTCCTAAACCCAATATTAAAATCGCTTCTAACCTGTAGCAAGAAATTATGTTTAAAAAATATACTTCTGTAGGGTCAGCATTTTTCAATTAAAACATATCAAACAGCAGATCATAATTGTTTTTAAATTGCTTCTTTTGTGGGCTGTTTGAATTTGAAAGTGCCTTCTCCCGGGGGGGGGGGGGGGGGAGGTATATGTTTTACTGGAACAGACGTAAACTGGTATCCAAACAAAAGTTGTGAATTCACAGCTATTATACAAAACAAAAATTCCAGGTCCATTTCCTTTTTCCTTCTGAATGAAACACTCATGCAAATGTTCAAAGCTTTAGCTTACAAAATATTGTTTCAAAGAATAGGGTTTCAAGTTTAAGTCACTGTTTTGTAAAGAGGGTTTTTTTTTTTACATTAACAAATGTTATATTAACTACTTTAAATTAAATTATCCTTCCCAGTTTCTCTGCTTTGAGAAAAAAATATAACCAACACAGAAGGGCCTGTGAATGAGATTCCATGTCACCAATGTAGGCAGAGTTGTTTGATCACTGAGTCTTTTGATTCTTCTCAAGACCTTTCTGCAGATGCGCTGGCCTGCAAGGACAAATATTACTTCAAAATATGCCCAAAACATAGAATAAAGAAACAGACATGAGACAGAAGTAATCAAATGTGTATACCATATAAATTATGAAAATAATTACTCGTTTGTATATGTGTGCGTGTTGAAAAATAATGAGAGAGATGGGGGCGAGAGAAAAAAAATGAAAGAATGTGTATCTAAGTGTATTGGGAGTGAGAAGAGCAAGGATTAAACACCTTACAACAGATAAAAGCCAAATGTGGCCAAGTCTCATCTGACTTATTAACATGCATTGATTGATATCCATGTAATTAATCTCACTGACAAGATTGGTGAAAAAAGCATACATGTCAAGCTTGATTAAAACCTGATAAAGTATACAACTTGATTAAGAGTAACAAGATCTGCCAATCAGACACAAATTCACCTCATACATACAAAAGGTGTCACATAATCAGACTGGTCAGAGATCTTGCTTTCATATCAAGTGAAACTTTCTTAACCCAACCCCTAAGAAAACTAGACTCATCTTTAAACGATGCTTTATTAGTACTTCTTATAAGAATCATGGTCATCATTACATAAACAATATTTTTTGCCCCAAGTGTCCAGTACATGAAAGTTTCATAAGTTTATACCATGTGATTGGTCAGATAAGGCATAAAGATTGACATTTTTACACAGCCATTATTATACTGCAACAATCCAAGTGATGCAGATACATCAGAGAATTCGATCTATGATTAATCTCCTGCTTCCACTGATTCCTTATCTAAATAAGCTGAACGTTGCTAAAAGATTATATACATCAAATCCTTCTTACACTTGTCATCATGTTTACATGGCACAGTGCGAAATGCTTCTGATTGGTTAAATGAGTTGTTTGTTCTTGTAAATAAACCTTTTGCAAAGAAGCAAGGATCATATTATACACATAAAAAATCACAATGTGGAGGAAATAAAAGCTGCGAAATGCTGAGCACTAGTGTAAAAAAAGTTTAAAAGACGTCTTTGGTCTCGTAATGGCTTAATGCTGTTCTAAATGTATTAGTAAGCAAACCTGATATTAGCAAGATTTAGTCAGATTTTAAGGCTATTTTCGGGAATAGCTGATCTTTTAACTGACCTTAAGCAAAATGAAAGATCGCTATGCCTACCAAATCACATGACATGATGCCCTGCTAACCTCCAACAAACATGCAGTATTTACAAAAGAAACACATTTCAGTTTAAGTGGAATGTTTATTGAAAATGATTGTATTCTTAAAATTTCAAGGCTGCATTATATTTTACTGCAATAGACAATATATATATATATATATTTTTAGTTCAAGTTCATATAGTAATAATCTATTATTATTTCAGTAAAAAAATTTTTTTAAAGAATCTCAAGAACTTATTCAAGTACAAGGCAATTCGCTGCAAAAGATGCTAATGTATTTAGTTTATCCTTTTTAATTTTATCTGGATTATGTTCATGCTGCCTTTGGAAGTTAATGAATGAAAAACTAATAACAAAATCATAATTAATTATTGTTTAAAAGAATACTGTTGTACATAATAATTTTAAAGTTCTATGTTTGTCAGATTCTGTTAATGTAAACACGTAAATGCAAGCTTCATATACTGGATGATAATTGTCTGAAACATTTGTTTTTTCTGCATTTCTTTATTATTATATTTTTGTATCCCTACCCCTCCTTCAGCCCAATGAGAAAGTAAAGAGTCACTCAGATGTCTGAAAGATCGAGATGATAAATCATTGTTTTTGGGATAAACAAACATTAAAGTATAAATTTTCAAACTTTAAAAAGTAATGGAGTCTGGGATTCAGTGCTTCCTATACAAGAAAAATGATGTAAATCAAAGCCCAAGAGTTTGGGGGTGGGAATCTCCACCCATATTCTAGAAACTTTTAATTTTACATATATTTGTCAATTTCAATTTTTTTTCTTCAAATCATTGACGTTTCATGCTTTTCTACATACTTTTATGCAAATAAACATGTTGATAGAACAAGTGAGCACAAAAAAGTCTTCTGTTGAAGTTTTGTCTATGTTTTGGGAAAAGAATAAATCTAATTCCTCCATTTAAACAATCTGGATATTGACAGTAGGAAATACAATGCTCCCACTGACTTCTTTTGTAAAATAAGACATTTTCCTGATAATCCAGAGTATATAACTTTAACATTTATAATCAATTCATTAATATGCTAAACTTTCCATGTTTATTCTTCTCGACTCCTCTGCGAAATAACTCATTCATTAGGTATGCAGTTTCTTTACCATTGGGTAACAAATAATTTAATATCCCAACCTGAGAAAGATAATATTATAAATAATAAAAATTTGTGCATATTAATTGGGATAGAGATAATCACACTTTTAATTCAATGAGTATTTATATAATAGTGTCAGATATTCTCAATGACGGTTGCCTATGGAAATTCACTTTTTTGTGTGTCTTATTCTGACACACAAGAAGAACACTAAAACATTTAAAATTGTTTTTACTTATAATGATGTAATTATATCTATTGTATTCCATACTTCAAAATTCCTTGTATACGAGCAGAAAAAATAGTTAATGCTATAAACATCATTGACCTACAACAGTACAAAATTAATTTAATTTTCTCTCTGCAAATATCTTATTCTTAATCTTGATGCGTATGTTGAGAGATGCAAGTAATATAAATTTAATATTATTTCTCTTAACATACATCTAGATAAATGTTGATTTCAAGGCATATTGGCATCTTATAATCTGAACATTTTTGATTTTGCAGTATGCTTTAGACAGTCTATTCTATACATGTTTAATTAGTTGAGTTTGAACTGAAAGTTAGTGCAAATTGTTTCAATCATTTATATCTCATGCTTTGTCAATTTTGTCTATCTCAAATCATCTTATGAACATTGTATGTTATTATTGCATGTTATTATAACTGTGTCAATAAAGTCTATTAACTGTTTATGTGTCTTACTAATATAATTAGTTAATCTTTGATGCACTAAACTGATAAACCACAATTTACATATCATTGTTTAAAGGTGGCTATTTGCCATGAAATTATTTTTAGCGATACAATGCATCTAAATAGTGTCTAGGGTGGTAAGATGCTAGCAACTGTTTATTATTATAAGTAAATTCTTACTTGTTGTGTACCCCAGGTCAAGTAATCTGGCCGTGTCGCTGCTCCATACTCATCAACAAGTTGCTGTAACACTTCACGGGAATTGTCAAACTCGTCCAGATTGTCTTTAAATACAGCCTCTTTTTTGAACTGATCCATGAATGCTTCACGTTTCCTCAGCTTGTCATACTGACGCAAAGTTCTGTCAAACAACTGAAGTTAGATGGAAAAAATATTATCAAAAATAGTTTATAGCGGCTTAATCCTCATTTAAAAATATCTGCCTTGTAATATAATTATATCAAAAGGCCCAAGTGGGTGTGATGCTATTCACCCAAAATGCAATCAGGCAGGTGCTTTGATAGACATCCATATCAGAATGGCAAGAAGACCGATGACCTACAGACAGTGGATGCAAGGCCATGCTCTAAGGTTTTTCACCTACCCTGCTAAAAAGTTTATACCACTACATGGGGAGCCATTGCAGACAAAATGCTGAAAAAGAATACACTAAGAAAAATTACTACTATGACTGATCCAACATTAACTCAGCTATGCTGGAGAAATTAAAAACTGGTTTTTCTCCATTGTTTGCTACAAAAGCCATATTACTCTTACGGAATTCAACCAGAACATGATTTTGGAGAAGAAGAAAACACATCAAATATAGATGAACAGCAGTTAAGAGATATGCAAGCCATGCCATAAGCTCTTTCAGCCTGTCCAGCCACTCATTTTTTTAATTATGTCACATCCTGCAATCCATCAAAAAGAGACTGAAAAGACATGGTACTGTATATACTTACAAGTCAACTCAACTATAAATTCTACATCTTCTCCCATTTCACAGATACAAAAAACCAATTTCTCTTTGACCCTCCAATTGGTCAAATCAAATCCATCTGAAGGGATGGCTTGTCATCTATGAGTCTGAGTTACACTTTGAAAATAGATGGATAACACTAAGTAGCAAAAAGGAGCATAAACCAATGAGTTTTGTAAAATTCAACAAATAGTTTATTTACCAAGAATACAAAGTGAAAATTAAAAACTTATGTAAATCCTAAATAGTCCAAAATGTTCTATCACAAGTGCAAATGTATAGAGTATTCCAAATAAAATCTATTGGTATTCTAAATAAATTCCAATCTTTAAAGTGCTGATGTACCAAATAACCTGGAATGGTGTTAATGTGCTGAGTCTTGCTGTATCACAATGATATAATCAAAAATGTCCCTGAATGATTTTACAATAATTCAAAAATAAATCCTAAAAGCAAGGAATGCTTTGTAATTCCAATATATTTTTAAAAAAATATATCCTCCTAATTAAACTGATCACAACTAAAACACTGATTCCATTAGTCAGATGTTATAGTAGAAATAAACAAAATGAAGTTTTCTTCTCCGGTCTCTTACTAAAAATTTAGTAAAGAACAAGTAATACATCAGATAGACCAGATTTTTCACAGAGGATCACCAAAGTCCTGAACTTGGACCCAAGTAAACATCTTTACCTACAAATAATAATCTTACTATATAATCAACAATCACAGACAAAAGTTAGATATGTAAGGGAGATCTCCCCTGTTATCAAAGAAAAAAGGAGGGGAAGAAGAAACAGTCAAAAGTCAGTACTTATCTAAACTTCAATATGTCTCTTTCTTCCCACTAAACTTTTTTGTAGCACTACTGAAATCAACATCTTTGACAGATGTCACCTCAAGTTGTATAAGCATTAACCTGTTAATTATTAATTAATTATTATTAATTAATTCTGCGCATACTTTGCAACTTTTCTTTGTATCAATATTGTTCTGTGCTTCTTTCTGAAGGGTTATATACATAGCTAGCTTTATCAGCTTAATTATGTTGGGAAAATGGTAAATGTGACTGATGTACAACATTCCAGAGATCACAAATATTATCTTTTGGATATATCTGATCCAAAATATACAATAGTTTACTGACTACTATGCCAAATTTCTTACCTGTCCAATAATGCTGTATACAGGTATTTAGTCAATTAAATTGCAGACTGAGGTATTAAAATATCTTTACCTCTTCATTGCATTTTCTTAACCCTTATTTTATTAAATTTATCGTAACCATGATATGGATACATGTAGTTTTGTAGCATATGATCTGCTGGATGAATCTGATTAATGAAAAAAATTATGAAAGTTACATTATACTTTTAAACTGTCTGTATTTTAATTTAGGCTCAGTCTTCTGCCCTTTGTACATTTAATTACAAAATACCACTGAAAGTGTCATGCCCATCCAGCATGTACATCTGACTCGTATTTAACACAATTTCGGGCTCAAAATCACTCTAATAATCTGATATAACTTGTGACTTTGAAAATTATTATAATCATCACTATCATCAGCAAGTACTTGCAAATGAACTTATAATGAACACACCAGATTGCAGACATTTCGGGTTTTCTAGGTAGTACATATTTTAAACACGCATATGTATTTTAAAAAAGCAAATTTTGTAGTAAATTATGTTTCTCCGAGAATACTTACCCAATCACATTACTTTAGGGATATTAGCCTGCTACCTCGCGAATCCAGCCCTACCAAAAGACGAAAATTCGTCTTTCCTGTCTATGTCATATAGACAAAGGGCAATAACTCTTGCCCCTTACCTTCCCTTGCTACCCGCTAGGTGTCGCTGTTTCTTTAGTTTTTAAGCTGAGCGGTATATAAAACACGAGGATGCTCGCATGGCGGGGTGGTTGGGAGGGTTTCTTAGTAATGTGATTGGGTAAGTATTCTCGGAGAAACATAATTTACTACAAAATTTGCTTTCTCCTTTGAATACGTTCCCCAATCACATTACTTTAGGAGAATAAGTAATAGGAGGAGGGAATGCGGAGCATCCGACCTCCACCCCGGGTATCCTCTAGGGAATGATGGTTGGATTCCCCATGTGAATGATAACCCGGTCTCTTAATTTTCAATCAGCAACACAGCCCAGGGTCACGTGATATGTGACCCCTTTATACGGTTAAGAAGATAGTTATTGAAATCTTCTTACCTACGAAAATTTATCTGGCGAATCCAGCGAAGCTAATAGGCTGTGCTGATTGTTGCACATGGGTCTGGTGGGCGTCTGGGCTGCCCAACACCGGACCTACTAGAATCAATGTTTGCCTCTGCGAGTACAAACTTGAAGATAAAACTGTAGAAGGTTGACTCTGCATGTCAGCCAACAGCTTCTATAAGGTGACTGATTTGCGAATTCTCAGAGTACGCAGAGCGTATAACCCACTACAGCCATGACGCAAGGGCTTAAATGGTGATATCTCATATCCCAGCTATCACCAGAAGAAAGAGGTGCTTGTATGTGTCCTGACTCACCTCTATGCATTGAAACGGTGCTAGAGTGCACAAACAGGATCTTACATGGCTGTTGATCTTGACTTATCTATAAAGAAAGCGAGCTAATGACGACTCATTGATCGCCAATGTATGGTAATCTATTTTGGACTACGAAGCCTGGCTGCGTCAAGAGGACCATCAAACCCTCTGATCGGAACGGAAAAGAGTTCGGGTCACTAGAAAGGACATGTAACTCGCTCACCCTGCATGCTGAAGCTAGGACTACCAAGAAACCCAATTTGTATGATAGTAGCTTTAACTAATCGTGGGTTAAAGACTCAATACTGTCTGAATTGAGTCATGTTAAAACCCAGGACAGATTCCATTTGGAAACAGTGTGAGGGATATAAGTCGATTGAATTTTTAAAATGTCTAAAAGATCTGACAAATCTTTGTCATGGCTGATAGCACATGTACCAGAATGGCTGAATGTGTCTGATATCATGGAGCGGTAGCATTTGAGAATAACTGGAGCCAGCTGTTTCTCCTCTAAAAGCCAGAGAAAAGTTGGCCAGTTGAGGGATTGTGACACTCAGAGGAACAATGTGAATGATATGGTACCAGTCTCTGAAAACATGCCACTTGCCCTCATAAACCTTCAGATTAGATGGCCTTCTTGCTCTCAAGATTCTCTCCGCAATCAAAGATTTAAATTGTTTGTCTTGCAAGGCTGTCTGGACAAGAGCCAAGCTTGAACATAAAGACAGTCCGGACAGAGGTGAAACACCCCTGGCCGCGGTTGCTTGTGAATACTTGTGCTGACTGTAATCTTCCTGGGTAGATCTATCGCCTAGATTGAGTAGATCGGAGACCCAGGAGTTGTTCCATCTGAGAGGGGCAATCAGAACCATCTGACAGTTCTGACCCCTTAACTTCTGGATTAATTTCAGTACCAAGACCGTGGGAGGGTAGGAGAATGACCACAACCCTTCCCAGGTGATTGATCGAGCATCCACGACCCAAGCTTCTGGGTCTGGAACCTGTGAGATGAAAGGTGGAGAACTTGTGATTCCACCTTGTTGCAAAAGATCAATCATCGGACATCCCCAAAGTGTGTCAATTGGAAGAAAGTCCGATTGATGGAGTGACCATTCTGTGTGAATGACTAGATAGAGTGTCAGCCAAGACATTGAGTCTGCCAAGAATGTGTCTGAATTGTACATTGAGGTGGAGATTGTCGAACCAATGTAGAAACTGCCAGTTCAGAATGCACAGGTCTGGTGATTGGTGTCCCCTTGTTTTGAGGCAAGGCACCACCACAATGTTGTCTGACATAATGAGGGCAGTTTGTAATAAGAGTTGATCCTGCCCGAAATGAAAGGCATTGATGACAGCCATTATTTCTGAAAGGTTGATGTGGAAAGGGGCTCGCCCCTGGCACCCACGTGCCGCTGACAGTATCGAAGTCCGGCAACAGGTGGGCACCCCAACCGTAGGTATTAGTGGCGGAACATACCGTTATCCCCGCTTGGGGTATCTCCAGAGTAATCCCTGTGGACAGCCTACAGGGGTTGTGCCATTGACTCAAGAATGATCATATCTCTGGCGTGAGCATGACTGTTTTCTGGGATCGAAGGGACTTGAAAAGGGCGCAATTACGCTAGCAACGTCCTTTGTAAAGGGCGCATAAAAGGATAGCTGAGCGGGATCAAGTCTGCTGCCACATTGAATAATCCGAGGATCTGCAACTCTCTCGCTAAAATGCGCATCCTGTCGGAAACGGACTCTACGAGTGCAATTATCTGGATGATCGCAAACTCAAGGAAGCCTTACCAGATTCAGATCGGGAGAAACTCCACACCCAGATGGACCAAAATCCGGATTGGACAGAGATCAGACTTTATCCAGTTCACGAGAAAGCCTATATGATATAAAGTGATATAAGATCGTTTCTGCCTTTGAGCAGAGTAGAACTTGACAGATGTTTCTGGAGGATGTCGTCCAAATATACTGCCGACGCAATAGATGAAGTCGAGCGGAACAGGGTGACGACGTAATCCATAACCTTGGTACTAGCCCAAGGGCTTAAATTAAGGCCAAAAGGTATGACATGGAACTGATAAGCCGAGTCCCGACAAGCACAACGGAGAATGTCCGCTACTCGTGGGATAGGGACGTGAAATGTGCATCGGTCATATCTAGCCAGCTTATGATGGGGTTTAAGCGACGTGTCCTTCAGACATGCGTCACGACGTATCAGGTCTAGGTTGGCAGAAGCAGTCAGTGCATTGGCCATGGAATGGTGAGCTGCCCTATTAAGAACCCTAGCTAACCGGGCCGTCGATTCCCAAGCATGTTCATTGCCAGATTTTTCAGCGATCCTGAAAATGGTTAGGGAGGCTAGGTCTAACAGTGAAGACATAGCGACTAAATTTCGAACCAGCTTGGACGTGGCATTGAACACAGTTTTGTCCACTTTATAAGACAATGCTGCAGACATATGGACTGCTGGCATATTTTATCCCGAGCCAGGACCTCAGTACTGAACGCATCGGAGTGAGATTTGTACCATCGACCTGAAAACGACGCTGGTACTTGGCTTTCAGAAAAGAACGCCTTAGCATTTCCTGGATCCCCTATACGTGTCGACAGACGGTCATTAATTTCCTTAATTTTTTTTTTTTTTTTTTTTTTTTTTTTTTTTTTTTTTTTTTTTTTGACTGGGGAAGGAGGCGGAAGGATAGAGTCTCTTCCCCCTCATCCAGATCGACCGACGCTCTAACCCTATAGTCGGTAATGGCAGCAGGAGGTGGAGGGCATTCTGAAGGGGCCTTAACACCCTATAAATTTCCTCCACTGCGGCTTTGAAGCTGAACTCAGTCCGTTCCATAGTTGGATCTGCATACAGCTGATTTGCCTGCGATTCATCGCACTCACTATGTGCATAATCTTGCTCTGGTAAAGCATCCATATCGGGGTAATGCATACCAGGTGGCATAGATGACTCGATTCCGTAATCTCTGATAAAGGCATTCACTCTCCCTTGTGGATGAGCTGTTAGCCTATGGACAGCCGGCAATGCCGAATGAATTGATTGGCATATGTTTAGCCTGAACGTCTGCGACGGGCCGGCTATGACCGGCACCGACCGCTCGAATGGTCGTGTTGGATCGAGAGATTCATCGCCAACATCTGTGTCATGGTAGTGATATGTAACCGGTAGTACGGATTGACAGACGGAAACATCACTAGAATCATCGTCAATCCGATTGTGCGGATTGCGGTATGATAAAAGTCCCCATGCTGGTACAGCGGTACAGTCGGACGGACTGGTATATGACTAAAATCTCCATACGGTTGGACGACCGGTGCCTGTTGGGCTGGACGGCCGGAGCCGGATGGACTGTCAGTGCCGGCAAGTGTGGCGAATGGTCGGCCTGAAAGTCCTGTTCTGGTAAAGCTGCCATATCTGGGTAGCGCATACCAAGTGGCATAGATAACTCAATTCCGTCATCTCTGATAATGTCACTAATTCTCCCTTGTTTTAAAATCACACCGTCACGTATCTGACGTGACGGAAGGTGTACACCGGCAATACCGACTGATTTGTCTGGTATATGGTCGGCCGGAATGTCGGCGAAGGTCCGGCTATGACCGGCACCTGCCTCTCGAATGGTCTGATTGGACGGAGATACATCTATAACATCTCTCTCATGGTAGTGATATGTAACCAGTAGTACAGATTGACTGACGGGTACATCACTATAATTTCCGTAAATCCGATGTACAGCCGGTGCAGGTTGATGCCGGCTGGAAGACCGGTGCCATTTGGGTTGAACGGTCGTTGCCGGATGGACGGCCGGTGCCGGTTGATGCCGGCTGGAAGGTCGGCTGGACGACCGGTGCCATTTGGGCTGAACGATCTTTGCCGGGTGGACGGCCAGTGCCTGTTGATGCAGGCTGGAAGGTCGGCTGGCCGGCCGGTGCCATTTGGGCTGAACGGCCGGTGCCTGTTGATGCAAGCTGGAAGGTCGGCTGGCCGTCCGGTGCCATTTGGGCTGAACGGACAGTGCCGGATGGACGGCTAGTGCCGGTTGGTGCCTGCTGAAGTGCCGGCTGAACTGACGGTGTCGGCTGGATGGACGACTGGACGGCCGGCGAAAGTGCATAATAAAATGGATCCAATTGATCCAGCCTAGACTCCATGCGTCCGGACTTACAGGCCCGAAAGCCATGCACGGACCTGCGGTGAAATTTACATCCACTGGGCTTTCTTTTGGTGCCGGCTGGACGGACGGCTGGACGGCCGGTGACGACGAGCGTGCATAATATAACGGATCCAATTGATCCTGTATAAACCCCTTGTGTCCAGACTTACAGGCCCGAAAGCCATGCTCGGATCTGCGGGGAGACTTACGCCCACTGGGCAGCCTAACAGCCTAAACCATGTCAACATAATTTCCTCCATTTCCACATTGCCAACACCCATTTTGCCATTCATGCCTTCGTTGTCGACTTTGCTACTGAAACGACAAAAGAAGAGAACAAAGCACAAATTAAAAAATTCAGCATATTATTAATTCGATAATACTATAACCGTTATTAACGGAGTAGTCAAATTATTCTGTGCCATGTTAACTCTTAATGACCACACTAGTTATCGCCGTGAGCGTGTTGCAATATGTCGTTCAAGACGAAGTCTACTGAAACGAAAAGATGATAAACAAAGCACATTTAGCAATTCAACACGCCATTAAGTCGCTATTACCATAGCCGTAACTAACGGAGGAAGCGAAATGATTAAGTGTAGCGTGAATTCGTGACTACAACACGAAATTCCGCCATTAAATAGTCGCAACTGGTCGTTCAGAGACGAAGTCTACTGAAACGGAAAAGAAGATAAACAAAGCACAAATTAACAATTCAGTACGCTATTAAGTCGCTATTCCATAACCGTAACTAACGGAGGAAGCGAAATAATTAAGTGTCGCGTGAATTCGTGACTACAACACGAAGTCCGCCATTAAATAGTCGCAAATTGGTCGTTCAAAGACTTTTTTGAAGTCTACTGAAACGTCAAAGAAGATAAATAAAGCACAAATTATCAATGCAGCACGTTATTAGTCGCTAATATCGTAAACGTTACATACGGAATAAGCGAAATTATTGAGTGCTACATGTATTACATGCTAGTACCGCCATAAGCGTGCTTTTGACCACGTTGCAACCTGGTCCGAAGTCTAGAAAAGGTGACAAAGTCACTCAAATTGGAAAATATTGTAAAATAATGTATACGACCTGTAGAGGAATGATTATCCAACACAGTAATTCCAAATTTAACTTCGGATGGTCAGAATTTACACTAAGATGGCTTGGATTCATTGGAGGTCTAATTGTACGTGTTTTCGCGTACAGCGAAGCTAAAAACTAAAGAAACAGCGACACCTAGCGGGTAGCAAGGGGAGGTAAGGGGCAAGAGTTATTGCCCTTTGTCTATATGACATAGACAGGAAAGACGAATTTTCGTCTTTTGGTAGGGCTGGATTCGCGAGGTAGCAGGCTAATATCCCTAAAGTAATGTGATTGGGGAACGTATTCAAAGGAGAAATCAAATGGTTCAAACTACGCCACAATTTTTATTCCTGGGTATGTCATTCTAATCAAATTTAGAATCTTTAAATAAAAATTGTATAATTTGTGAGCACATTTTCATATATGTGACTGTTAACAAATTTGCGGGAGTTCTCGTGCTTCACTGTTCTCCAAAAGTGCGAATTCATACAATTGTTGCACTATTTGCACAATGGCACACCCTGACAGCATCTCCGCTTTATTACTTGACATATATAATGAATTTTCCCTTAAGTCTCTCTGTTGCTCTGTCAATACTTCCTGTTTGTATGCAGATCATAAGTTTCAATATTTCTGATTGGTGGTTATTTTTTTAACCTGGAGCAGAACAAGCCATAAACCTAAAATGAGAATTCAACATAATGTATTTCACCATACAACACACTGGTAGCATAGCTTTCAAAACAACCAAAGAAGAAATGATAGAAACAAGGTGTGCAAGTGGTTATTAAATGATGAGCAAAGTACTTTATTAAACATGCAGAACACTTTTGGAATGTAAATTTTTAAATACTTCTGGGTTAAGATAATTGGAGTGGAATAGGGTGGGTAAACCAAATTACAAACCATGTCACTGTGTTAACTTGTAGATGGCAAGTGGGTATTCTCAAATAATCAGTTTCGTTTTTACTAATAAAGATTAGTGCATGTGACTGCAAATGCTGTTTCAGAAAGATTATAATTTTACAGAATAACAAGGAAACTAATAATTATTCATGACTGCCAAAGACTAAAATAACATACATATGGTAAGTATCATTTTGTATCAATTCTTTGTCTCTAGTATCAATATGTGCATCGTTTCACTAAAAGTATTCATGCATCGATATAATGATAAATATAATGATAATCATTTCACCCCTACTTAAAATCAAGCACATAAATTACAAAATCACAAGAGATCCCCCCCCCCCCCAAGTAAATTTAAAATTAAAATAAAATATAGTGACTTTCAACACTTCAATAGAGATCTGGTCCACTGGACTCTCAAACACAAAGGATTTTACATTTAAAAAATCATTATTATTTGGCTGAGACAAAAACACCATCACAGTCATAATCTTATTTTCTCCAGGCCTGGCCTGGATTACACGAATATAATTTTAATCTGAACCTAAACTAAGGACTAAAATCCAGAAAAATCTTGAAATCTGATTGGTGGAAAATATGATTTAATATCAACCAAGCAGATGTCTAAAGTAGAGACAAAGTTTAAGACATGGTGAAATCTGGGGCAGATTTGTTTGACTCTTACATCTGTGTGTTTATTCTTTATTCATAATGAACTCGTATGATAATTTATTGACACAAACTGGAATGTAGTTCATTTATGAAATATCTACAAGTTCTGAAATACTTACAGAAGAGATACTTGTATGGTTGGCAAGCATCAGACCACTGACTCTATGGGCTGTCTGGATATATGGAGATTTACGTGACAGTGCCACCTGGATACTAGCTGGACCCCATGGAATAAACTGTGCAAGCTTCCTCTCTCGGATCCTCTGTAGGCTCTTGTGTACCTATGAGAAGAATTTATTCAACCTGTACAGGCATCACCACCCACGATGTGTAAATGAAGATAGAAATGAGACAGTGGCTGTTGTGTGTATGTGTGTGTCTTTGTGTCTGTATGTGAATATTTATCGGTGTTGGGTTGATCTCCCCCTAAATGATACTGACAATGGCAATGTAGCAACAGATTTGTGTCAATGTGTCCAATGTATTTGTGATATGCTGGCACTAGCAACTGCCAAAATTGTCAACGACAATAAAATTTCTCAGACGGCAAGATCAAAGGGCAAGTACATATCACAGAACTAATTCTCCCAAATTCACAATTCATCCAAAGTATGAAGTAAGAATTCTAAGGCTTTGGGAAAAGATGTATGCAAATGAAACCCTAACCAAAACACATTTTCTCAGTGACCTTGACCTAAAGTTCAAAGAGTAAGCAGACAGGCAGAAAAAACGTCTTCTATCAGGATTAATCATGTCAAGTATGATGACAATTTATTGTTTGGTTTAGCAATTATATGCAAATAAAAACTTCACACTGACATCAATGTGGCAAGAAAACTATGTCATGTTTCCAACTAATGCTAGTCAGAAGTAAATACCATTTAATAACAGGCAATGACAAAAGCTCAAACTGCAAGGAAGGGTGGGAGGGATTATTTGTTATGTGATCAGGTAAATATTATTAGATACAATTCACTTTTAAAAAAAAAAAAAATCACCTTTCTCCATCAAAGGCATTACATAATTATTTTGCCCTATGAGAATTGTTAAGAGAAGGAGCAACTTCTGAGCATCCTATCTCTCTACCTGTGTCCGCATGAATACACTACTAAAAGGATGAACTTCTCCTAATATTAGTTTATCACAATAGACAATTTGTTTCTACATATTCATACTGTAGTATCATCAATATTCGTGGGGGATCAATTTTCGTGGTTTTTGTGGTTGCCACAAACCACGAATTTAAATCCCCAACGAAAAATGAGCCACATAGGTTAATGATACCCCCCCCCCAATTCCCGACCCGTTTTTTTTTTGGGTAAGCGACAGCCTGCGCCGAGTTCTCAGCTTCTGATGGGTTAGGAAGTCCAGGAACCGAAGGTGATCTAAGTTGAATTTTACCACTCTTAAGCCACTGTGTTAACGCCATGATAGTCATAAAGTACTGATATTGCAACTTTATGGACAGTGGTTTAAGTAAGAGATCCACCCCCCCCAATTCCCGACCCGTTTTTTTTTTGGGTAAGCGAGAGCCTGCGCCGGGTTCTCAGCTTCTGATGGGTTAGGAAGTCCAGGAACCGAAGGTGATCTAAGTTGAATTTTACCACTCTTAAGCCACTGTGTTAACGCCATGATAGTCATAAAGTACTGATATTGCAACTTTATGGACAGTGGTTTAAGTAAGAGATCATTCAAATGTACTTTAGTAACTGATTGGTCTGGTTCTGTTGGCGTCGTCGGCTTCCTTTGATCTTGAACACTCAAACGAAAACAAGGCGAAACTGATTAATCCTGACGGGTGTTTGATATGTGCTCACATAGGTGGAAGTATTGTTTTAGTGTTGTTGGCTGAGTCTGCTTTGACAGATGTTAATCACTTGGTCAAAAACACGTTGTAAGTATTGAACTTGCCGGGTCTTAGATATGTACTCATACAGGTGGTAGTATTGTTTTAAACATTAATGTGACCGCCGTTTGCGTTGGCATCGTTTTATTCTTTTGTATTCTTTATTTGGGGTACTTGTAGAGGTTAAACCATGAAATTAACTACCTTATAATATGCAAAATTTGACAGGCAAAACCACGAATTTACGTCCCCACGAAAATGCCTTTTTTTTACAAAACCACGAAAATTGAGCCCAACGAAAATAAATGATACTACAGTATTTGATTATTGTCTCATCATCAAAAGTTTCAAAGGCAAATCCAGCAGAAGTGGTCTGGGTCAATGTTTGCAGTTTCATAAATGGGGAGTGGACACCACCTCTGCAATTACAACAAACCCAATGAGATTCAGTTCTTAGCAAAGCCATATCAAGCAAATGGAAACTAGAGAAGGCAGATTGGGAATGCCAGTCAGCTGACTCTGCCATGTTCCAATTTGATACATTACATTCAAGATCAGGCTCACAAAAGTTGCTCGTGTTTCATGTGCTTAAATCTTCACTGTGTACCTGATCATGTGAGAGCTTAGAGCATATACACTAATTTAACATTTTTATCTTGAATTCCTTTCTTCGTTGTTAAAAAACGTCTTTCACAGTTGATGTGGATTTCGTCCATGCATTTTAGGTGATGACTGAGTGTTTGTATAGGGTCCAACATCTTTCAGGGTTCCTGCTACATATTTAAAAACATATTACAAAAACCTTTACCAGACCAAAAAATAGAAATTTCCAGACTTCTTGAAGAGATCCGAATCTGTATACTTGACTTTTTCCAAATGCAAAAGAGCACTCACATTACCATTCTCCAACCAACACAGTTGGATATAAAAATATTTAAGACTGTCACGACTTTAGTCATTTTTCAATTTGTCAGGATTTTTTCAAGATATGGAAAAGCAATTTCTGAATTCTAGACCGTTTCCAGAATTCCAGACCTATGCAGGAAATCTTGTGTATCCAACTGTCTACAGGGTTAGAAGTAAAATTAAACTTTAAAATTTCAAAGTTTTTATTTAAAGTTTTGTCCAACGGTTTAACATTTATTAGGGTCAAGCCAGTTTTGCTAAAAATGAGTTTCATTACTGCACCTCCTTTTCAAAAGTCTAAAACATTTTGGTAAAACAATCTTACCGTATTTTCCGCCCTATAAGTCGCTCCGGGGTATAAGTCGCGGGAGGGGGAAATCCAGATAATTTTGGAAAATTCAACAGATAAGTCGCTCCTGCGCACTTACCGTAATCACGGTTTTGATACTGCCGGCCATTGCATACGACTTAGTAATTCCAACAACGTGTAAGTATATTCTTGTTTGAAATTTTAAAAATAGAAATATAAGCAAATAAGATTTATAAATAATGTTTATTAAGTAAATAATAGCGCCACTGCACGATTTCCGTTTTCTGTCGCAATTGCTACGACGTTTAACTTAAATTCTGCATCATAACTTTTTTGCGTGGTAGTTGTTGGTGCCATGATTAAACTGTATTGACTTACGCTAACATAACAATTTTAAATCATACAACGTTATTGTGAAACTATCTTTTTTTAATGCTCCATGGTATGAACGGTCCGTATTTATATACCGGTCAATTCCACAACCCGAGCAAACTTCAAAGGCACTTTATGAAACAAATGAAGTTGTTCGCCAGCTATCCAGTTTTTTTTATTAATTACTCTGAAGTTCTCTCAATGAAGCCAGTCTCGGTATTCCGGTCAATTTCCACAACCCGAGCAAACTTCAAAGGCACTTTATAAAACAATTGAAGTTGTCCGCCAGCCTTCCAGTTTTTTTTATTAATTACTTTGAAGTTCTCTCAATGAAGCCAGTCTCGGTATTCCGGTCAATTTCCACAACCCGAGCGAACTTCAAAGGCACTTTATAAAACAATTGAAGTTGTCCGCCAGTCTTCCAGTTTTTTTTTTATTAATTACTTTGAAGTTCTCTCAATGAAGCCAGTCTCGGTATTCCGGTCAATTCCACACCCAGAGCGAACTTCAAAGGCATTTTATACGACAACTGAAATTGTTCGCCAGCCTTCCAGTTATTAATTACTTTGGAGTTCTCTCAATGAAGCCAGTCTCGGGTTAATCCAGAGTTTTTTTTATAAACTATTGAAGTAAATTATGAAGCGCTACCGGTACATTTAAATACATATATTGTAGCGACATCTGACCAACACTTTGCTTGAAGCACGTGGTGAATAATAAAAGGAAAACAATGGCAATCGTAATTTCAATATTTTTTTTAATTAATAACAACAAATTTTAACACATATATATTATAGCTAAATAATATTTGATTATTTAATTTGATATTCTTGTAGTCTAATACTTACGTGTATGTAAATTTCGAGCAATTGGCTTGCCGGTATACCGTAGATGCATTCGCTATAACACAGCATCACTGCGCATCAGTCATATCGGTCGTTAAAAAAATTTATTTATCGCATAAGTCGCTCCTGCGTTTAAGTCGCACACGTCATTTGAAAGAAAAAAAACGAAAAAAAGTAGCGACTTATACCCCGGAAAATACGGTAATTGAAACAGAGGTTGAACAAAACACACTTTTGTGCATGGACTGAAGCGAATGCAGTACTACTGTTGTTGATGACCTGACAATATGCCATTATGTGTCTATCAAATGAATGATAGAATAAAATGACTGGATGTCTTTAATTTGAATAACTCATGCACTTTCTTGACTGCTAGGTCATCCTATCCACAACAAAAAAAGGTACAAAAAAGCCTTTTTGTGGATTGGGGTAAAGGTATTTTTAAATTTTGTTACATTTTGTAAAATTTGTGAAATTGTATAGTTGTCAGTCTTCTTGAGGTTTGCTTATAACCCTGTGCATACCTGTCTGTTTGTATGTTAATATTACCTGTGTTGGATCCACCTCCCCCTGTATAATGTTAAGGATAGAAATGTAGCAATGGTTGGCCTGTCTGTGGACAGGAGTAGAAACCATCATATTCTTGGGCTGTAAAAGTCGTCTCATCACATCCAGAACTGTTGTCTTTCTTACACTTGCTACCTAGATAAAATAGTGAATGCTAAATGTAAATATGTTAATACAATCTAGAAGACAACATATTTTGAACATTAATAAAATAGAGGACATACAGCGTAAAGAACCCAATATGGATTACAAGAATATACACAAATTCAACTTTTTAGTCCCAACATTTACGATGATATAGGATGTTAAAATGCTGGATGATATATGTTCGAACGAAGTTCCAACACTAACAAGGACATTCAATGTTAAAATGTACAATCTATTTAGAGTATAGGAAAGCTCAGGGATTTGAAGCTCGTGCAAGCTCGAGCTCGATAATTTTTTTGAGCTTTGGAGCTTGAGTAGTACAAAAAATAATTTTCTCTATAATTTATTTAAACGTCATTCTTTTTAATATAATAGTATTTCAAAAAGACAAGAGCATGCAGAGATTTATCCGATAACTTTGATCACAATTTTGTACAGAAGTTGAAAATAACCTCTCCGTCAGCCGCAATCATAATAGTCGGAATTATTACATTAGGAGCCCCCAGCAATGACCGCTGCAAGGCAACGACCGTCCACTGGTCAACCAACACATGGGGAAGCGTAGGCCACGTGTGTCTGTAAAGCAGCTCACTCACACAGTTAATTAATTATCGCACAGGTTTATCAAAAAATATCAAAAAGTGGAGAATTTTTCGAGGAGTAAGCTCGAAGCTCGTCGAGCTTAGACATCGAGCTTCGACCCCCCGGAAAATGCTCAGAAATTATCGAGCCTCGAGCTCGAGCCTAGGCTCGTCCCAAACTATACAATCTATGGTCTAAGATATTAATTATAACACCAAATCAATGAACAACAAGTAGTATATTGTCATGGAACAAATGTACACCACTTCCAACAACCTTCTCTCCACTAGACCTACCAGACCAATTTGCGAATTTCTTCGATGACAAAGTACAAACCATTAGAGATTCGCTTGACAGCACAATTTCAACTGATTCGTCACCATTCAGTTATGATGCAGAATTTCAGCGACAACCGTTAGGAGCATTTGAACCTGTTTCTATTGATTTAGTATGGACAATCGTGACGAAAAGTGCACCAAAGTCTTGTGAACTTGATCCAATTCCGATATCACTGCTGCTTGAGTGCTTAGACCCAATATTGCCTTCACTAACTGATGTTATTAATATCTCTCTCTCATCAGGGGAATTCCCATCATTTTTCAAAACTGCCATCGTAAAGCCACTGCTGAAGAAACCATCACTGGACCATAACGATTTAAAGAATTACCACCCAGTTTCTAATCTCCCATTCATATAAAAAATCTTAGAAAAGGTTGTTCTAACTCAACTTGTATCTCATTTGAATTCAAACAGTCTTTTTAGCAATGTACAGTCTGCATATCGCCCTTGCCACAGTACGGAAACTACTCTTCTGAAAGTATTTAGTGACATTCTCTCTGCTTTGGATAGTGAAAAGATTACAGTCCTCACTCTCCTGGATTTATCTGCAGCATTTGACACAAAAGACCATGATATATTACTTCACCGTCTCCAGCATGTATTTGGCATTCAGAATATAGTCTTACAGTGGTTCAAGTCCTACTTAGTCAACAGGACACAAATTATATCTGCAAATGGAATACACTCCAGCCCAGTTGACGTATGTTGTGGTGTTCCACAGCGATCTGTTCTTGGACCTGTTCTCTTCATTCTGTATACTCTACTGCTCTCAAGTGTCATAGATCATCACCCAGTGTCGCACCAATTGTATGCTGATGACACCCAAATATACAAGTCTAGCCACCCAACTGAAGATGATGCTATCATCCATGGAGTAATGAAGTGCATTTCTGATGTGAAATTATGGATGACATGTAACAAGCTGATGATAAAACTGAGGCTATTCTGATCACAACACAAAGACTTTCTCATTCACATCCTTTACCTGAGACAATAAATATCAGCAACACCAACATTAAATTCTCAGTCAGTACTTAACCTAGGCGTTACTCTAGACAGTACTCTCATATTGCACCAACATGTCATGAACATATGCAAGGCTGCATATCTTGAATTGAGACGCATCAGTTCCATTTGTAAATATCTTTCAGCTGATGCCACTAAAACACTTATGTGTTCATTAGTACTTTAAAGACTGGACTATTGTAACTCAATTCTGTCTGGTTCGTCACAATATTTACCCCAGAAACTTCTAAAAGTTCAAAACACAGCTGCACGGATCATCTTTAGAGTACCTCGATCAGAGCACACCTCACCACTGCTCTGTACCCTACACTGGCAATCGATTCGATACAGAATCAAACTCAAAATTTGTTCTCTGTGCTATGTTTTAATGACAGACTCCAGTCCAACATACCTATCCAGCCTCACCAGCTAGATCCTTACGCTCTTCTTCTGATAATCGTATACTCATTGTTCCCAAGGTGAAAACAGTCATATAAACAATGTTCGTTTGCAAATGGATTTGTGAATGCATATACTGTATTCTCAAAACTCTCAAAAACTGAAACTAATGCTGAAAAATCCAAATCAAATTTGACACTTAATGTATACCAACATTATTGGAAATATTTTACTACATTCTAATTAAAGTTCCAGGATGCCAAAGTTTTCAGACTTCCAGCTTGAGATTGAGTTTCTAGCTCAAAACCTATATTTTGAATGATCTACCAGCCAATTTATACTATCTCAAATTAGCAAATTAGTTCAAAACCATGACGTGATGTAAATCATAACAAGGGTAAAAAAGTAATTAATTGTTAATTCATATTGTACAAGCAAGATTGTTATGATTCAAAATAAAACTCAATAATCTCAAATACCTGACAAAGTAAATGCCAAAAATGCTTCCATTTGGCTTAGAAATGCCTTTTTTTGGTCAGCATCAATATTTGTTGTTTGATGAAAAAGACATTTTTTTACGAGTATATGAATTCTCTGATGGAGACAAGGTTCAGTTTCTTTCCCATAAAATCGTAATTTTTATTAGGCATTTTAAATTTGTGGTTTGTAGTTATCAGTTAATTCACAAAAATTGGTATTCCATCAAAAATATTGACTGTTGAATATCGCCAGCCATTAAGTGGCAGAGTCTGCGTGTAGGGATGAGAGTTTGAGATAGAGTTTCCAAAAACAGCCAACCAAAAGTGATGTTTCAAAATTAAAGTCTCTTGTGATCTCAAACTCCATGATCTGCAGGCCCAATTATTATTAATGTAAATTAGAGTTCTTGACTGCCTACCTGTGGGTCTGTGGATAGAGGAGTGTAGCCAGTCATCAGATAATGGAGCCTGGGGGTGGGAATGAGGGAAGCAATTAAGCCAATTAGATCATTATTCATATATCCAGGATACCTCAAGGTGGTTGTACTAGTCGACATCACCACAGACACCTAGAAGAATACAAAATAAAGCCATAAATCTGTATCCAATGACTAAAAAAAGTAGATAGCCACATGACACTTTGCCTTGCATTTTTTTAAATGAATAATTACAACCTCCCATGTCCCACAGAAATGACAAAATTCATCTATAAATTTAGAGAATCAATTTAATTGACTAAAATCCACTAACCTAGTGACTGAAAGCTCTGTGTTAAATACTCTCCAAACAATGGAAAGCTAAATACTGTATAATACTGCCAATGAATGCAATCCTATCCTGCAAACAGTTGAATAGTTCCATGTGACGGTGATATGATGAAAGTAAATAAACCAGTACAGAAAGAGGCCATTAAGCTTTTGATTTTCATGTGATTTTCAGCTTTATAAATAGGTGTCTCTTTTAAGATCATTGTATTATCAAGACCACTGTATTTCCAAGATTTAAAAAGTTTAATTAAAAAATCTGATTCATATTTTTTACCTCATCAACCAAGAAAAAGTCCGTAAAAAAAAGTGTGCATGTGCATGTCACACTGCTGAATAAAATCTCAATGTGATTTGATATAGTGCTTTCCATGTCTTAGTATGTATGTATATCTTCAGGTAAGGATATATAAAACCTGGTATCACTTGCAGGTATATGATAAATTTTAAGCAAGAATTTGAATCATGTATTCATATTAATATAAAAACTCACCAACTGGTTAATCTGGGCAAATGAGGGTTTTTCGATGTGAAGTCTCTCTGCTGCAATTCTGTGTAATGCTGTATTGTCAAGAACAACCTGTTCAGAAAAATGGGAAAAAGTCTTACATGAGCTTAAAACACCCACTACCATCAAGACCATTCCTAACCCTGTCCACATGGGAAAACAATGAATTACTTAAATACTTTAAATTCTGTGAATTCACAACTGAATGGTTGCTAGAAACCATGAATGTAAAAATTCATCAAACAATAATTTTGTGGAAACAAAATTTTAAAATAGATGAAAATGTCTTTTCTTGAAAAACCATGAAACCTGGTTTACAATACTATAAAAAAAAATCATAGAAACCAGAAGCACACATGTACAGATTGTAGAAGATAACCGGGTGGGATTTTCAGATTCACAACAGAACACTTTTGACAATATAAACACAATGTTTAATAATGAATGACTTGAATGAGCAATTAAATTATGAATAAGTGCGTGTATATTCAATCCAAATATTGGATTATTAACATAATAACGCACAAATGTAATGAAGAAAAATAAAAACAAATTATTCTACAAAAGACAAACACAAGGCGTGAATGATTCACAGTGACTAAACAATGGAAAGATGTATATAGTTTACTCAGCTAGCAAACAATGTAGAATTTTACTCGTGTAGTAAAATGAATTCACTCATGGTGAAATTATGCAAATGAAACAGGACAGATATATAACTTATCTTTACATTCCCAAAAGATATAATGGACTTTACAAGCCCCTAAATTTAGCCCACGGCTACAAGAGATGCACTCTGTCGTCATCCAGCTCCATGGCTGCAAAAGTTCAGCTTTACAGCTGCTACAAATAATTCCTGTGGTTGGATTTACAGCACGCACTATGTTGACCTCAATCAATCCAATACTTGGAACACTCGGGTCCCTCAAGTCACTCTGGACAACACCGGACACTCCAGATACTAGACATTACCGGATACTCCAGGTACTAGACACTCCAGATATTAGACAGCTCTACAGCTTGGACATTGGACAGCACCACAGCTGGGACACTCCAGACACTGGACGTCACCAGACAACACTGGACATTCCAGACAATGGACAGATCTACAGCTGGCACACTCCAGATACTGGACATTCCAGACACTCGACAGCACCAGACATTTTAGATATTTCCAGACACTGGGCAACTCTATAGCTGGAGATGTGTTAGTCCTTATAGTAGACCACTGACTGACAAGACTATCTGTGATGTAAAAGAGCTTTACCTGCAGTGAGGTATTTATGCGCAGATATTGTCTGTGCACTGAAGGCATTCAGTTCATCTCATCAAAAGCACTTTGCATGTGCGGCACAGGATAAACCGAACTCACTATTTTGAAATATGACACAATATACATTATTCACCTCTGTACGCAAAAAACGAAACTCTAGTACACAAATTTTATAAATAAATAAAAAGGGTTCATACAAATCCGTGACACACATACTATATGTACTCGATGTTTTAACCTTAAATCTTTTACTTTGATGGTCCACATTTAGAAAAACAATATATCAAAATTTTTAGACTCCACTACCGGGATCAAACAACAAAAGCTGTTTGATATCGCTGAAGCACACTCTAAATACGCAAACAGGGTCACAGTCAAAGTCATCCTAAAACAATGGCCAAATTCAGGAAGGATTGATGAACTGACAGAATAAGCAAATACTGTATACCATCCATAATTCAAGTTCAATTTTTAAAAATAAGATTTTTGTGAAATTAATATCAGATGAAAGAACACAACTCCAGGTATACTGCATACATGTTCATTTTACTATCGTAACAAAACTGCTATCTATAATTCGTTTATTCTATATAAAAAATTATCTCGTTATATGCATGTCATTAGAGACTTTTTATTAATACTTGACACATTTGCAGAATTATTGTGATTTCAATTTTAATGATTATTTAATGATTACCATCAGTGGAACACTATCTAACGGAGATAATTTTACTATCAGGTTTAGTCAATTACAAAATTGTCAGTTGCCTCCCTTGAAACAGGCTTTGTCAACCCAAGAAAGCCTCATCAAAAGCTATATATTTATTGTTCATTTGTTAGACCAATATTCATTTACGTGTGATGAAAAAAAATGTATTCGTAATGTCAACCAAGAAAAAAATATGCATTTAAAAAAAGTGTTGTGTAATGGGAAGCTATGATGTTATTAATTTCAACACATTAACCCCAAGCGCCGAGTTTACAGGGCATGAGGTAGTAGCCTACTTCCAAGATCTGTAGTGTCGAGGTCATGCATGATACACTAAAGTGGGCGGTATTATAGAAAGGTAGACAGATGTAGATCTATAATGATAGCAAATAATCTGGACATTTTTGTTGCACTACAAATTACAGAAGGAAAAGATTAACTTTTGGAACCGTCTTTTTTTTTATCCACCCAAAATTTGCCAATGGTTGGAATCTGATTTTGTGTCCAGATTTTAAACTTTATGGCCTCAGATATAAGGCAGACCGGTCTGATGTGCACACAGACAGGTGAACCTGTGCAAAAAGTAGGATAAGGTGGACATTTTAATAAAAATTCTTCTCCATACGAAAATTATGGGCCTGTTAAGCAACAACAACAATAAAAAGAACTCTAGCTTTTCACCTTCTGTTCATGCACCAACAAACTATCCAATGGAAAATGTTTTCTTTAGCACAACTAGGCATTGGTCTTATGGAAAATTACTAGGAATTTGATGTATTAGGATGTATTCAGAAATAGTCCCCAAAATTTGTTTCCTACTCGCATTTAATGCGAAAACAGACAAAAAACTCCAGGGGTGAATGTGTTAATAACAATGTAAAATTTGTAACTATTATTTTTTTTAAAAACTATATTTGTTAAAAGAGAATGGACATTATGCCATAAGGCATGGAAAGATTGAAATCCACCCTAGCACAAAATAGAAACTGAACTTGGTACCCACCACACAATCAGCATTCTGTGTTAATCTCTTGAGAGTAAGTATGGAGTTGTAGGGCTGTACTACAACATCTGACATTTCATCCAGGTTGGGAAACACTGAATATGTCTGAATCAGCTTCTTGGGAAACCTTTATTAAAAAAATACAAAATTATAAAACAGCATTAAATATGAACAAAGTCAAGATATGAATTTCATTAAATCAGCCTGTAACTTGCATAATAATGAAAACATTTCATGTTATATACAATAATCTCTCAATCAAATAGACCACATACTCACTTATAAGCAAGGTCCAATCATACCTTGATCTGTTCTCACATACTACCCTGACAGATCATGGTCTGTGCTGTTTATTCTTCTTATTCCTTTCAATAAACTGCATGGACACAGACCTGCTGTTGCATTATACAGCAGCTGGTCTAGGTTAATGCACTGTACAGTAGACCTGATTTATAAGCAAGTATATAATTTAACTGTGTTTGCCAACTATAACATATCGTGATCCAACGAGCAGCTGCATAATCACATACAAAGATGGTAACAGGCCCAAAAATAAACACAAAACAAATTCAAAATTTCTCCCATTAAAAAATGTGTGTTGCTTCTGTTCTTCATGACACAAATAAAAAGCTATTAAAGGGAAAGAAACTGGTTGCTGAAGATACTCTTTATTCTCCAACAAAATAGCAAAATACTAAATGATGATGATGATACAACATACCTGTCGTTGAGCCTTTCCAATATATAGGACCCCATACCTGACCCTGTTCCACCAGCAATGGAGTGGCACAGCACAAAACCCTGTAAAAGATTTAATTTTGTTAAATTTTGTATGAAAACATTTGAAACTGTCTTTGAAACATAACACATTCTGTATAATAAACAAGTCCAAGAAAGGACAGAAATATTACTTAAGTTAAATAAGCTAATAACACGAAAAACTCATCTAGCTAAGCAAATCAACCAATCCAGCATGCATATGAATATGATAATATATTCACCTCTAGCCCATGCTGTTAGGCAACTCTTTTAACAATGCATTTGTCATCAATTATTCTATTATAGTAACAAATCTGTGGTATCTAAAGATCATACCAGTTATTATGGCATTGGGAGAAAAATCATTTATCAACAAGCCTAAGACAAATCCTTCTCCAACCCTAATAACACATGAAATTTGCCCTGAAAAACCGAACAATTCAATATTTGACCTTGACCTTTGAGACCTGAAGCCAGCATCCCCAATGAAAGACCACAAGTCTAATGCCTGTCCAACCCAATCCCCACACAATGTCTTTAACAACTGCCCCCTGTGACCCTCACCAATGGACCTCCACACAAGTAGTGATCGTTATATCCCATATACTTTGTGTGATGTCAATTCATTTATGGTAATAATAAATATTGCCTGGGTCCATCATTTTGGGAAAGTGACCAATTCATAATACAATTTCCTGGTGTAAAAAGGTAAAATTGAGAACTATGTGATGAATTGATCAAGTTTGTACTCATTAAAGCCATGTTAGTAAATATATTTTTCTCAAATAATCAAATTAGGCCACAACCAAAAATATGTGTTTCCTGCTACACTGGTTTTAAAATTAAAGGAGGCAGGTCATTATACATTATAATTTATTCTATCATGGGGAAGAGTGTTAGGATTGGCACTATGAAACAGGGATGGTCATCTGATTGAAAATATATATTTTTTTTTGGGCCTTAGAATCTGACAGATGACTTAGAACAGGGTTCCAGCAGATTTAACAAAAACAAATTCCATGACTTCTCCAGGGCCATTTCACAAAACTCAAGGACCACACTATATTGCATTGCCAAGTTAATGATTACAAAGAATGATATCTATCAATAAAAAATAAGTTAACAACAAAAATATTTTTAATGTCAATTTTAAATTTACCTGGATTTGCAAACCTTTGCTTCATGTACTAATTCATGTCATAATCCATTGTTCAACGTATTTTGTATTCAAAAGAAAAAAAAGAAACAATCCTTTGTAGTCTTTGTATGTTTTCCTATTTACAATATTATTAATAAAACATATCACTTTCCAGTTGCTTTCTTGTATTTTAGTGAGAAACAAACTGTTTCTGCAATGCCTCTTTTTCAAGGTCCTTCAGTCTCTTGTTTCACTTTTGCAGTCTGAGAACTGGATGCAGTTAGGATTAGGCTATTGTCCTTTTTGGCTTTTTCAGCATTTTCATCTGCCAATTTGAGCAACTGCTCGATGTCATCCATTAGTCATATTCTTTTATTTAACATGTCACCCCGCTTAAGATCTGCTTTCTTTTTCTGCTCCTCTCACACTATTCACACGTTTTCTTCTCCTCATCGAAATATAATATGTGTGTCTAGCATTTTAAGCATAACTTCACATTTTTTAAAGCTAATATTTACATTTTCAGTGAAGGGCCCCAGAGTGGCCGTGTGGTTTGAAACGATCTCCGTTACGAATCTCTGCCATCTCACCTGTCTGTGTGGGTTCGAGTCTTAGATTCGACCAATGTGGGTGTGTGAGAAAGCTTGCAAGTATCTTATCTTGAGTCGGTGGTTCTTTGATGCCTCTGTGATACAGTCCAGATGATCTTACACTACAAATACCTCTATAAGACCCCTGAGAGAATTGGACACAGGAAGGCAGCAATGGAGCGTCTCATGGAACTCCTGTAAAAATGGATCAAACTCTCGCAACTTAAAGGAAAACTGTGCTTGAGGAATAAAGAGACAAGACTTACCCACTTCCTTGAGACTCTAAAAGGATTTTAATTGTGGATGCTTTTTAAGTGAATCAATAAATGCTGCTAGATATGGAAGAAAGGAAAAGGACTTTCTCTAAAACTGTGATGTTCTCAAGTCACCTGTGCTTACAGAATTTTAGCAGCAGCTACCAGATGCATTTTGATATTCCTCTATTCTGGCTGGAGAATCTTTAAAGATGTAATAGAGGTTGGTAAGTGTCTCCTCCAGATTCCCCTGTGGCATTGAAACCATCCCTGACTTACTTGTAGGCTGCAAAAATTCTGTTGGCAACGACGACTTTGCAGTGTGTGAACAATTAATCTCCGCATTCAACATTTCAAACATAAGGTCCATCCATTGAAATTTGATGAAGGTTTCTGTTCCAAAGTCTTCAATGATTGGACACAACTTGCTATAATAGACTTTTTCGGAAGAAATAAACTTTGTTTTAACAGATCTTCAAGTGGTAATTACGCAAAGCAGTGTGGCGGACCATTTGAATTTTCCAATCGAACTGCACTGGAAATCAAGTAAGATCTACTGTAAGGGGAACTAACTCTTGTTATATAAAATTATGAGAAATGAGAGAAATATAAACAAAACCAAATTAGTACTACCTTATATGTTAGATTGAAGAAATAACAGACTATTTGGAAGAAATTAACTTCATATTGACAGACTGTCAAGTAGTAATTACTCAAAGCGGCCCGGCTGACAATTTGAATTTTCCAATCTGAACTACACAGGAAATCATGTGATATCTACTGTAAGGGGAACCTACTCTTGTTATTTGAAATTAAATCATATATCAATCATATCTTTTTTGTGTTTTATTGAATCGGTGCTCAGTGCTCTATAAAATTGTAAGTAATCAATTTCATTAACTCCATTGTCAGAAATTCCATGACTTTTCCAAAACTTTGCAAGGTTTTGATAAATTCCATTACTTTCAAGGCCCGTGAAATTTGTTTTTTAAATTCCAAAAAATTTGCAGGATTCCATGACCTGCAGAACCCTGTTAGAAGCTCAGCTCCCATGTCAAAAATTTCAGCAAATAACAAAATAACATTTAATGAATAAAAAGGTAAACAGACAATAATTATTAAGATTAAAGTAACTTTATACAAAGTTAGTATCACTTTGTATCAATTAGTCATCTCTTGTATTGACATGCACATTGTTGTAGCACATACACTGATATTTCAAAATATCAAAGAATCATTTCACCGCTTATAACAAACAATAGTACTACTTTTTGTTTGCACACTCTCACATCCGCAGAAAGCAAATTTTTTAGTAAATTATGTTTCTCCGAGAATACTTACCCAATCACATTACTTTAGGGATATTAGCCTGCTACCTCGCGAATCCAGCCCTACCAAAAGACGAAAATTCGTCTTTCCTGTCTATGTCATATAGACAAAGGGCAATAACTCTTGCCCATTACCTCCCCTTGCCGCCCGTTAGGTGTCGCTTTTTTAGTTTTTAAGCTGAGCGATATATAAAACACGAGGATGCTCGCATGGCGGGGTGGTTGGGAGGGTTTCTTAGTAATGTGATTGGGTAAGTATTCTCGGAGAAACATAATTTACTAAAAAATTTGCTTTCTCCTTTGAATACGTTCCCCAATCACATTACTTTAGGAGAATAAGTAATAGGAGGAGGGAATGCGGAGCATCCGACCTCCATACGGGTATCCTCTAGGGAATGATGGTTGGATTCCCCATGTGAATGATAACCCGGTCTCCTAATTTTCAATCAGCAACACAGCCCAGGGTCACGTGATATGTGACCCTTTTATACGGTTAAGAAGATAGATATTGAAATCTTCTTACCTACGAAAATTTATCTGGCGAATCCAGCGAAGCTAATAGGCTGTGCTGATTGTTGTACATGAGTCTGGTGGGCGTCTGGGCTGCCCAACACCGGACCTACTAGAATCAATGTTTGCCTCTGCGAGTACAAACTTGAAGATAAAACTGTAGAAGGTTGACTCTGCATGTCAGCCAACAGCTTCTATAAGGTGACTGATTTGCGAATTCTCAGAGTACGCCGAGCGTATAACCCACTACAGCCATGAAGCAAGGGCTTGAATGGTGATATCTCATATCCCAGCTATCACCAGAAAAAAAAGAGGTGCTTGTATGTGACCTGACTCACCTCTATGCATTGAAATGGTGCTAGAGTGCACAAACAGGATCTTACATGGCTGTTGATCCTGACTTATCTATAAAGAAAGCGAGCTAATGACGACTCGTTGATCGCCAATGTATGGTAATCTATTTTGGACTACGAAGCCTGGCTGCGTCAAGAGGACCATCAAACCCTCTGATCGGAACGGAAGAGAGTTCGGGTCACTAGAAAGGACATGTAACTCGCTCACCCTGCATGCTGAAGCTAAGGCTATCAAGAAACCCAATTTGTATGATAGTAGCTTTAACTAATCGTGGGTTAAAGACTCAATACTGTCTGAATTGAGTCATGTTAAAACCCAGGACAGATTCCATTTGGAAACAGGGTGAGGGATATAAGTCGATTGAATTTTTTTTTTTTTTTTTTTTTTTTTTAAATGTCTAAAAGATCTGACAAATCTTTGTCATGGCTGATAGCACATGTACCAGAATGGCGGAATGTGTCTGATATCATGGAGCGGTAACATTTGAGAATAACTGGAGCCAGATGTTTCTCCTTGAAAAGCCAGAGAAAAGTTGGCCAGTTGAGGGATTGTGACACTCAGAGGAACAATGTGAATGATATGGTACCAGTCTCTGAAAACATGCCACTTGCCCTCGTAAACCTTCAGAGTAGAGGGCCTTCTTGCTCTCGAGATTCTCTCCGCAATCAAAGATTTAAATTGTTTGTCTTGCAAGGCTGTCTGGACAAGAGCCAAGCTTGAACAAAAAGACGGTCCGGACAGGGGTGGAACACCCCTGGCCGCGGTTGCTTGTGAATACTTGTGCTGACTGTAATCTTCCTGGGTAGATCTATCGCCTAGATTGAGTAGATCGGAGACCCAGTAGTTGTTCCATCTGAGAAGGGTAATCAGAACCATCTGACAATTCTGACCCCTTAACTTCTGGATTAATTCCAGTACCAAGACCGTGGGAGGGTAGGAGAATGACCACAACCCTTCCCAGGTGATTGATCGAGCATCCACGACCCAAGCTTCTGGGTCTGGAACCTGTGAGATGAAAGGTGGAGAATTTGCTATTCCACCTTGTTGCAAAGATCAATCATCGGACGTCTCCAAAGTGTGTCGATTGGAAGAAAGTCCGATTGATGGAGTGACCATTCTGTGTGTCTGAATTGTACATTGAGGTGGAGATTGTCGAACCAATGTAGAAACTGCCAGTTCAGATTGCACAGGTCTAGTGATTGGTGTCCCCTTGTTTTGAGGCAAGGCACCACCACAATGTTGTCTGACATAATGAGGGCAGTTTGTAATAAGAGTTGATCCTGCCCGAAATGAAAGGCATTAATGACAGCCGTTATTTCTGAAAGGTTGATGTGGAAAGGGCTCGCCCCTGGCACCCACGTGCCACTGACAGTATCTAAGTCCGGCAACAGGTGGGCACCCCAACCGTAGGTATTAGTGGCGGAACATACCGTTATCCCCTTGGGGTATCTCCAGAGTAATCCCTGTGGACAGCCTACAAGGGTTGTGCCATTGACTCAAGAATGATCGTATCTCTGGCGTGAGCATGACTGTTTTCTGGGATCGAAGGGACTTGAAAATGGCGCAATTACGCTAGCAAAGTCCTTTGTAAAGGGCGCCTAAAAGGACGGCTGAGAGGGATCAAGTCTGCTGTCGCATTGAATAATCCGAGGATCTGCAACTCTCTCGCTAAAATGCGCATCCTGCCATAAACGGACTCTACGAGTGCAATTATCTGGATGATCGCAAACTCGAAGAAGCCTTACCAGATTCAGATCGGGAGAAACTCCACACCCAGATGGACCAAAATCCGGATTGGACAGATCAGACTTTATCCAGTTCACGAGAAAGCCTATATGACGTAAAGTGACATAAGATCGTTTCTGCCTTTGAGCAGAGTGGAACTTGACAGATGTTACTGGAGGATGTCGTCCAAATATACTGCCGACGCAATAGATGAAGTCGAGCGGAACAGGGTGACGACGTAATCCATAACCTTGGTACTAGCCCAAGGGCTTAAATTTAGGCCAAAAGGTATGACATGGAACTGATAAGCCTAGTCCCGACAAGCACAACGGAGAATGTCCGCAACTCGTGGGATAGGGACGTGAAATGTGCGTCGGTCATATCTAGCCAGCATATGATGGGGTTTAAGCGACGTGCCCTTCATACATGCGTCACGACGTATCAGGTCTAGGTTGGCAGAAGCAGTCAGCGCATTGGCCATGGAATGGTGAGCTGCCCTGTTAAGAACCCTAGCTAACCGGGCCGTCGAATCCCAAGCATGTTCATTGCCAGATTTATCAGCGATCCTGAAAATGGCTAGGGAGGTTAGATCTAACAGTGAAGACGTAGCGACTACATTTCGAACCAGCTTGGACTTGGCATTGAACACCGTTTAGTCCACTTTATAAGACAATGGAGCAGACATATGGACTGCTGCCATATTTTTATCCAGAGCCGGGACCTCAGTACTGAACGCACCGGAGTGAGTTTTGTACCATCGACCTGAAAACGACGCTGGTACTTGGCTTTCAGAAAAGAAAAACCTTAGCAATTCCTGGATCCCCTATGCGTGTCGACAGACGGTCATTAATTTCCTTAATTTTGTCGACTGGGGAAGGAGGCGGAAGGATAGAGTCTCTTCCCCCTCATCCAGATCGACCGACGCTCTAACCTTATAGTCGGTAATGGCAGCAGGAGGTGGAGGGCATTCTGAAGGGGCCAACACCTTATAAATTTCCTCTACTGCGGCTTTGAAGTTGAACTCAGTCCGTTCCATAGTTGGATCTGCATACCGCTGATTTGCCTGTGACTCATCGCACTCACTATGTACATAATCTTGCTCTGGTAAAGCATCCATATCGGGGTAATGCATACCAGGTGGCATAGATGACTCGATTCCATCATCTCTGATAAAGGCATTCACTCTCCCTTGTGGATGAGCTGTTAGCCTATGGACGGCCGGCAATGCCGAATGAATTGATTGGCATATGTTTGGCCTGAATGACTGCGACGGGCCGGCTATGACCGGCACCGACCGCTCGAATGGTCGGGTTGGATCGAGAGATTCCTCGCCAACTATCTGTGTCATGGTAGTGATATGTAACCGGTAGTACGGATTGACAGACGGAAACATCATTAGAATCTTCGTCAATCCGATTTGTGCGGATTGCGGTATGATAAAAGTCCCCGTGCTGGTACAGCGGTATAGTCGGATGGACTGGTATAAGACTAAAATCTCCATACGGTTGGACGACCGGTGCCTGTTGGGCTGGACGGCCGGAGCCGGATGAACGGTCAGTGCCGGCAAGTGTCGGCTGAAAGCTTGGCTGGACGACCGGTGCCATATGGGCTGAACGGTCATTGCCGGATCGCCCGGTGCTGGTTAGTGCCGGCGGGAAGGTCTGCTGGATGACCGGTGCCATATGGGCTGAACGGTCATTGCCGGATGGACGCCCGGTGCAGGATGTTGCCGACTGTAAGGTAATAACAATTACATAATGCTTATGTAGTGCGTCCAGCACTACGCGCCCATCTACCATTCGCTCAGAGGGAATGTTGGTTCTGGTACAGCTTGCATATCTGTACAGCATACAAGGTGACTTAGATGACGCAATTCTGTCATAATTGACACTTTCACTAAATCTCCCTTGTGGAGAAGCCGTGAACATATGGACGGCCGGCACTGCCGGCTGATTGAACTGGCGGATGGTCGGCCTGAAAAACCTGTTCTGGTAAAAGCTGTCATATCTGGGTAGCACATACCAAGTGGCATAGATAACTCAATTCCGTCACCTCTGATAATATCACTAATTCTCCCTTGTTTTAAAATCACACCGTCACGTATTTGACATGACGGGAGGTGTACACCGGCAATACCGACTAATTTGTCTGGTATATGGTCGGCCGGAATGTCGGCGAAGGTCCGGCTATGACCGGCACCTGCCTCTCGAATGGTCTGATTGGAGGGAGATTCATCTATAACATATCTCTCATGGTAGTGATATGTAACCAGTAGTGTAGATTGACTGACGGGTACATCACTATAATCTCCGTAAATCCGATGTACAGCCGGTGCAGGTTGATGCCGGCTGGAAGACCGGTGCGATTTGGGCTTAACGGTCGTTGCCGGATGGTCGGCAAGTGCCGGTTGATGCCGGCTGGAAGGTCGGCTGGACGACCGGTGCCATTTGGGCTGAACGGTCGCTGCCGGATGGACGGCCGGTGCAGGTTGATGCCGGCTGGAAGGTCGGCTGGACGACCGGTGCCATTTGGGCTGAACGGTCGTTGCCGGATGGACAGCCGGTGCCGGTTGATACCGGCTGGAAGGTCGGCTGGACGACCGGTGCCAATTGGGCTGAACGGTCGTTGCCGGATGGACGGCCGGTGCCGGTTGATGCCGGCTGGAAGGTCGGCTGGACGACCGGTGCCATTTGGGCTGAACGGTCGTTGCCGTATGGACGGCCGGTGCCTGTCGACGCAGGCTGGAAGGTCGGCTGGCCGGCCGGTGCCATTTGGGCTGAACGGCCGGTGCCTGTTGATGCAAGCTGGAAGGTCGGCTGGCCGTCCGGTGCCATTTGGGCTGAACGGACGGTGCCGGATGGACGGTTAATGCCGGTTTTGCCTGCTGAAGTGCCGGCTGAACTGACGGTGTCGGCTGGACTGACAGCTAGAAGGCCGGCGAAAGTGCATATTAAAATGGATCCAATTGATCCAGCATAGACTCCATGCGTCCTGACTTACAGGCCCGAAAGCCATGTACGGATCTGCGGTGAAATTTACACCCACTGGGCAGCCTAAACCATGTCAACATAATTTCCTCCATTTCCACATTGCCAACACCCATTTTGCCATTCATGCCTTCGTTGTCGACTTTGCTTACTGAAACGACAAAAGAAGAGAACAAAGCACAAATTAAAAAATTCAGCATATTATTAATTCGATAATACTATAACCGTTATTAACGGAGTAGTCAAATTATTCCGTGCCATGTTAACTCTTAATGACAACACTAGTTATCGCCGTGAGCGTGTTGCAATGGTTCGTTCAAGACGAAGTCTACTGAAACGAAAAAGATGATAAACAAAGCACAATTAGCAATTCAGCACGCTATTAAGTCGCTATTACCATAACCGTAACTAACGGAGGAAGTGAAATGATTTAGTGTCGCGTGAACTCATGACTTCAACATGAATTCCGCCAAAGCACAAATTAAAAATTCTGCATATTATTAATTCGATAATACTATAACCGTTATTAACGGAGTAGTCAAATTATTCCGTGCCATGTTAACTCTTAATGACCACACTAGTTATCGCCGTGAGCGTGTTGCAATAGGTCGTTCAAGACGAAGTCTACTGAAATGAAAAGATGATAAACAAAGCACATTTAGCAATTCAACACGCTATTAAGTCGCTATTACCATAACCGTAACTAACGTAGGAAGCGAAATGATTAAGTGTTGCGTGAACTCGTGACAATACGAAGTCCGCCATTAAAGTCGCAAATTGGTCGTTCAAAGACTTTTTTGAAGTCTACTGAAACGTCAAAGAAGATAAATAAAGCACATATTATCAATGCAGCACGTTATTAGTCGCTAATGTCGTAAAAGTTACATACGGAATAAGCGAAATTATTGAGTGCTACATGTATTACATGCTAGTACCGCCATAAGCGTGCTTTGACCACGTTGCAACCTGGTCCGAAGTCTAGAAAAGGTGACAAAGTCACTCAAATTGGAAAATATTGTAAAATAATATATACGACCTGTTGGGGAATGAATATCCAACACAGTAATTCCAAATTTAACTTCGGATGGTCAGAATTTACACTAAGATGGCTTGGATTCATTGGAGGTCTAATTGTACGTGTTTACACACAACAAGCGAAGCTAAAAAACTAAAAAAGCGACACCTAACGGGCGGCAAGGGGAGGTAATGGGCAAGAGTTATTGCCCTTTGTCTATATGACATAGACAGGAAAGACGAATTTTCGTCTTTTGGTAGGGCTGGATTCGCGAGGTAGCAGGCTAATATCCCTAAAGTAATGTGATTGGGGAACGTATTCAAAGGAGAAATTCTCAAATTTCAGCATTATAGGGGCATGATGCTGCTGCAGATATCACATTACAAGATATAGCACTAATGTTGCCATGATATGCAAAATATAGTATTTTGTCATCAGATTCCTCCATCAGCATTGACCTGATAATAACAAACTAATACAAAAAAATAGCTGTTTGCCCCATACAGAACCCGTCCTGAGCTGAGCAATTACAACATGAAATTAAAACCATTACCTCAAGACTGTCACTTCCATCAGCCTCTCTGTCTATAATGTCAAATATATCATCATACAGACGCTCAGCCTGAAAATCCAGACAGGAAAAATTATCACTACAGTACAAAGGTGGCAATAATTAATTTCCAAATCTATGGTTACCAAAAAACAAAAGTAAAATGTCATTCAAATAATGCCAATTATTTTGACCATGTTATATTTGCAAAACAAAGGATGTGCTATGATTACATACACACAACACACACACACAAACACTCACATGTCAAATTTTGACACCTTTGTTATGTCAGTTTATAAAAGTTGTAACATTACAATAATTTACTTACCATCTCCTGCAGAGAATACACTTTAATATGTTCTAATTTTCCTACGTCAACAACCTCATTTGGAGGCCTATGTAAACTGTTACACAACTTACACAAAAATTATGTTTAATTGTATATTTGTAATACAAAATGGAATAGCATATTTCAGCCTTCAATATTTCTGTTAAATTTCGTTGTTTTAACTGTAGTCAGTATTTAGTGTGTCTTAAACCCCACCAAAAATATGCACTTATTTGGCATTAATTTACATGGTGCAAATAAAAGATATAAATAGGGGCACCAAACAACTTTATATTAAAGTACAAAAAATACAAATCAGCTTCAAAAACTGGTAGGGAACAATTTTTCAGTCATATCGCTATGATGTCTGCAGTGAGGCAGTTTATAGTGATGTCTAGCACTGGGGCATCATGCAGTAGACATGTAGCATGATGTCTCACCCAGTCACATTATCCTGACACCAGGCCCACCAGTCCTAACACTAACCTCTTAATGCTGAGCGGGAAGCAAGGCTGCTGATAGTAACATCTGTGCAAGTTTTTGGTATGACTACGCCAGGGATCGAACCCACAACCTCCAGCTTCCACGGCGGACACTCTAACCACTAGGCCACCAGAGTGGTTCAGAAAATGTTAAACAAGCTTAGATAAAGCTAAAGAGGTTTGAACATTACCTGTGAGTAGCCACTAGCCCAGTTGTTTCCTGCTCCACCACCATGTTTAGACAAGTAAATATTTTCTGGGTTGTACAGATTGGAATAGGGTGAGTTCATAATCCCATTAATTACTCTTGGCTCTAAATCAAGCAATACTGCTCGTGGAATGTAATGTTCATCGTCTGCCTATGGAAAGAGAAAGAAGAAAAAAACATAATGTTTCTTTATATGATGTACATGTACAGTACTATACAGTAAATCACATTTTATTAACTCAACCCTGAACAATACGAGGCCCAATTTTTGTTGACATGTCAGCATGCACAAATAAATTCACACCCAGACTGAAATTGTAGAAGGGAAAGCAAAGCTTGGTGCACATATAATGATGATTCTGCTAGATTAATTGAGTTTGCCTAGTCCTATTTGTGTCAATGTGGGAAAGATCTTGCAGTGGGAACGATCTTGCAGGATGGGTTCCGTTTTTTTCCTAGAATATGGTCTGTGAGATTAATGGGACATTAATAAAAATGAGAAAACAAATTACTTATATTTTTTTTGGGGGGGGGGGTACACTGAAAATGCTCAATCTATATATGTTTAAGAATGAGGCGTAATTTAGTGAAATGTAATGATTACTCCAAAACCATATTAATTGGCATGTATGTAACAGCATATCATGTACTAAAATATGGCATTATACCCACCAAACAAATCCAAGTAGAATATCAATTTTCATGCCAATTTTCCCTTAAAAGATGAACATAGAAAGAAGAAAAAAGTATTTTGTTCTTTACTCAGTTTTGGTACCAACTGGATGCTCATTATGTCTGTTTGTTTGTTTGTTTGATTTTTAATGGCACACCAGCACACTTAGGCTATTTAGCACCATACAATACGTGCTCATTAACAACAATCTGTATCGCTATCTACAGAATTTCCACAGAAAAACTGGGTCCCACTGAAAATTGCATAGACCCAGATCTGCCACGGCAAAATGTAGTGAGATCTGGGTCAATGCAGCTTGTAATCAGTAGAACACAGACCATAATCTGCCAGTGCATTATGCAAAGGCATATCAGTGTCATGTTGTTTGCAATTGAATTGGACATATAAGCAAGTATAGACGGTAACTACAGCAACACATTTATTACAGTGATGGTTATTACTTCTGTCATGATTTGCAGTTCTACATTTGCTGCTTGTTAGAGATGGACATTCACTGCAAAGTTTATTTATTATGTTTGTTTGGTGTTTAATGAAACAGAAAGGGGGTAAAGGTTATATCTTGAAAAGGGAAACCAAGTAAAGTCCCTTGCCCAGAGTTACACCATGGCAAAGTCTGGTTTGAGCAGATTCTGAATCCTAACCCTCTGGTCATGAGTCCAGCAAGCTAATCATAGAGTCAACACTAACAAATACTGAAACATGAGATTTCAATATGCATTACCTGATAGAAGAAGACATCTTTTCTGTCTGTTCCTTCTGTGGCATATTCTTCAAGGATGCCCTCTGAAAGATAGCAAAACAGAATAATTACTATAGGTTAAAAACAAATTCAACATTCCTAATCATCTCCATAGATGGGTGTAACATTACAACTGTTAAAACACAATTTTTGCTGACAATCAAAAGGCTCCAATTATTCAATGCCAATCCACATAATCTATAGTATTTAGTGCCTACACTATCGGAATAGAGTGCCTTGACCTGAGACACAAAATGTCAGCTGATGCAAGGAATTATTATTCTAAATTGTTCTATTTGCCCAGAATCAAGACTATTATAAACATTGGCGAAAATTCTAATTTATCATTCTATTTCAAGTTCTCAAACATTAACAATACTTGCCCTTCCCCCATGTTCAATTTGCCCCATCTACCATACAGCATATTTTTTACACAACAGTTACCAAGACTGGCCCATTTATGAGAAATAGCAATAAACAGAACAAAGATCAATGTTATGATCATACTGGATGACTAGGAAACATTATTTTCATACAGGAACAATCAGACATAATAAGAAACCCCTTGATGATATGACTTTCCTTTCAGTTGGAATAAAAACAACAAGATTTTCTGGACAACTGCCATTGTGGCCAAATTGGACACAACATTGGAGTTTCTCATTCTGGTCCAACTAGACAGCATAAAATGTCATTTTATCGAAACCCAACAACACTGCCAATATTTTCATTCTCGTCCAACTAGACATCAAGAAATGGTATTTTAGTGAAAACCCAACAACACTGCCAATATTTTCATTCTGGTCCAACTAGACAGCATGAAATGGCATTTTAGTGAAAACCCAACAACACTGCCAATATTTTCATTCTGGTCCAACTAGACAGCATAAAACCTCCTTTAGTGAAAACCCAACAACACTGCCAATATTTTCATTCTGGTCCAACTAGACAGCATAAAACCTTCTTTAGTAAAAACCCAACAACACTGCCAATATTGTTATTCTAAACCAACTAGACAGCATAAAATGTCCTTTAGTGAAAACCCCAGGTTGATATGACAATTCGTTCAGGAGGAATAGCAATAATAAAATAAATTCAAACAACATCATTTTAATTTAATATGATCAAAGATTTTGGGATGATCAGTATAGCTAAAAACTGAAGATGCCCGACTGCCTTCTATTAAATTGGGTCAAATTTTATATAGTGGGCATTGTTTAGGATTGATTCAAGTTTGGTATGAAGTCTAAGATATCTATATTGTCACCAATGTCTATATACTCATGATGTCTGAGTAATATATATCATGGAGTGATATCCCTCAAAAATTATCAATGCAGGTTCTTACTTTCAATGAGAAAAAACAAAAGAATAGAGTCAGCAAATATCATGCAACTTTTAAAGTAGATGGCCATCTGTAAAACAGAAGACTGGATGTTTTTCATATGCATGGTCTGCTGGACACGAGCCATGCATGAAACAGAAGTTTTCTCCACACACTGATTAAAGATTAGCGACAGATGCCATTTGAAAAGCTTTGGGGTCACTAGAATTTTCTGGGTATATCTGTCAAGTCAAACAGATCAGTGACCTAAGATTTGTCCCATCTGAGAGGGGCAATCAGGATTAGTTTGCAAATCAATACCCCTAATTTTCTGATTTACTTTGGAGTTAAAACAGCTGGGGAGTGGGGGGGGGGCACAGGAGGACCATACTCACTCCCAGTTGACTCAATGCATGTCAACAGCCCATAAATTTGCACCCAGGAATGGGCACAAAGGTGGGCAGCTTGTTGACCCACCTTGTAACAAACATGTTTACCATTAGTCAACCTCACAAGCTGCAAAACTCGATGGAAGACAAATGGATGGAGGTAACAGCCTGTGCAGTAGCTGTCCCCTCCTTGATAGAGAATTGGCCAGAACACTGAACCTACTAGAATGTGTTGTACCTCAATGCTTCTTTGATGCTTAGAACACCAACGAAGGTAGTCCCATACCAACATGCAAAGCTGCAACTTCATTCCACCTTGTTTCTGAAGGTAACTGACCACCACTTAACTTTTAGACATTGTTAGGATCATTTTCATCCTGCCAAACACAGGAGTCTTTGATGCTTTTTTATCCACTAAATATACTGAAAAACATCCAAAATCATTTTCGCAATGTTATATACAAACCCTCCACAAAATATTTTCCAAAAAAGCAACCAATTCCTTTTTAAAGACTTACCCGGACTTATTCCATGCTCAGCACATAGCTGCTTCCAAAACTCCATCCCAACTGCAATATAAACAAAAATTAGTATGTGTAAATGTTATATAAAATTCATAAATTAATGATTTATTTTCTGCAGCTTTGTCAGGCAAATATTCAAGTTCTTCTACAAATTCAAAGATTGTATACGAAATGGGTCTACCTGGATGATTCAACTGTGACACGATAGAAAATCTTTCATTTCATAAATCAAAAATTAATTATATACATGTACTGTAAAATATTTAAATATCTGAAATTATTAGGTACATGTAATATGCATTTATTTATTACATGTATATATCAGCATTTAAATGATAAAGCAACATTGAGAGTATAAATTTGTATGATTTTCAATTAATTTCAGCTTGATATTATCTTACACCATATACTCAATACTCCTCCTGACAACTGTAAAAACATAAATCTTATAAAGCTTAATGGGTCAATGTTAGCTCATAGACTCAAATTACAAGCAATACTATTTAGTGTATAGTCCTGAAGGGGAGGGGAGAGAGATCTTGAAGTTTCCATATGTGTTCAGGGTGGGGGGCTATAGGAGTAATACCAATCAGTCTGTACACACTTATTAACACAAACTATATTATAGTTCCATGTACTATGAGTAAAACTTATGTGCCTTTGCCAACAAGTAACCTACAGTATTCACATACCTTCCTATTTGTTTGTACCACCCATACCAATTTAAAAAATAAAAAGCATCAAGGATAAAAATGGCATTAACATAGTTATTTCATTTATAATTTCTTGCCTAACTGTTGCCATGCTTCCCTTAACACCTGTTGGTGTTTCAAAGCAAGTGGAAAAATGTTAAAAAGATGTTAATCCCCATCCCAACTCCACTGTTGAGCTTCTTGAAAATCTGAGGTTCAAGTCTGGTAGTAACATTTCATGGTTTCTTTCTGAGATTCCAGCAGAACCAAGTTTATATTCATCAGGTTTATGTACTTTTGAGTACAAAGGCCATATACTTAGTGATAATGCTAAGCAAAGGTCAGAGGTTGCATTGTCTTGTACCAGATTTATAGATATTGTTATAGATAATCTAAAAGCAAGGTTCACGGAGGAGTGTGATTCAATAGCTTTGAGTGCTCTAACCAAGTGGTTTGATCCCTATTTGTATGGTTCACAGGCAAACAGTTCCATTCTTTCAGGTTTCAGGCATTGTTTCAGATTACTTGTCTACTTACCGGTACTTGTGGGTTAGGTAATCAGTCAGATGTTAGTCAGGACTTGGCTGGCTTTGTGGCTTATACTAGAGTTCAAGTTCTCAGGAATGGTAAGGTGTATAGAGGTGTTAAGGATTTGATTCAGTTGGCAGTGAGATCCAGGACAATATACCCTTGCGCATCTGTGGCTGCTGAGACTACTGGTGTCACCTGTCAGCACTGATGACTGTGAACGTGGATTCAGTAAGATGAACCTCATCAAAACTGACATCAGAAATAAACTCTGCATCTCATCTCTTGAGAATTTAATGAGAATCAGCATGTACAGATGTGAAAAGTTTGACTTTGAAACTGCATTCAGCAGTGGGCAGCCCTAAAATCACAACGGATCTTCATGTAACACCTTGTAACATTTTGTTAATGCTTGTTGTAATTAAAGTATTCATTTAATTAATCCATCTTTTGTAATTTTCATTGCTTTTTACATTAAAAGACTAAATTAACACTTGGAATAATGTACACTACTTGTTCTGGCGACACTTTTTGAAAATTGGCGACAAAATATTGATGTTGGCGATTTTTTGGGCGAAAGCTTTTTAAAAGCCAGGACCATCCCTGTATAATCAATCAATCTGAGCACAGTGAACCTGGTCTCTCAAGACAGGTGGTCTCTCATAGCAGTGGTCTCTAAAGACCGGTTATACTGTACATGGTTTTAGAAATATCAACCATCATCTTTCTTTGGCATGACAATGCATCCTGTCTCTTAACTTCTCATAATTCAGACTCATAAAGCTGTATAATAGCTCGATGAAATGGAATTGTCCAATATTATGGAGTGATAGCCTTTGTTAGAGATTGGGACCAACTGTTATTCACTTCAAAGAGCCAGAGAAAAGGCAGCCAGTTGAGGCATGCAGATGTCAGTGCTATTGGTATAGCTAGTCCTTGAAAACCACTTTCCATCATAAGCCTTCCGAGTGGAGGACCTTTTTGCTCTTGAGATTCTCTCCACAACTGAAGGTTTAATTTGTTTGTGTCACAATGGTATCCTGATAAAAATTACATGTGTGAAAGAACCCGCGACCATGGTTTGAACTGGCTGGAATCTTCCTGGGCATATTTTATCGCTAGAACAAGTAGATCAGTATCCAGGACATGACCTGGCTGAGAAGGGTTATCAGAATCATTTTTCCATTACGATACCTATAACTTCTGGATTATTTTGAATCCCAGAAACTCCATGTCCTGCCTAAAAGGGGCTATCAGAATTCATTTTTCCATTATGATACCCATAACTTATGGATTATTTTCAATCCCAGAACTTCCATATCCTGACTGAGAGGGGTTATCAGTAGGGCATAACCGACTTTTGATACGGAAATCGGATTCCACCGGATACTATGAACTTCCGATTAATCGGAGTCGGACAAGGCAGGAACGACCGATTCGGATAATAAAAATAATAAAGTTGAATTTCTATAGCACAGCATCTAACACTGCGTGTCATTCGATAGTGCGTTAATAAAGTTAAATAAGAAGTCAGAAAAGTCCAATATGGTCAACACAACCACGCTGTGAGAAAATCTATTTGAACCGACGGGTGAAAACCGGAAATGAAGCCGGATATGGTAAAGTACTAAGTAACATGCTAGACACGGCAAAACCAGATACCAGAAACCCGGAAACGGAGGATGAAATTTTTTAGAAAAAAAATACGGATTTAGCATTTCCGATTAATCGAATCATATCCGGAATCGGAAAAATTTCATGCCCAAAATCCGGAATCGGAAATCAGTAGAAAAATGCTAATCGGTAATGCCCTAGTTATCAGAATCATTTTTCCATAATGATACCAATAACTTTTGGATTATTTTCAATCCCAGAAATTCCATGTTTATGGTCAGCTCAAGATTTATAGCATACTCATCCCATCAAACAGAAGCAGACTGATCTCATTGTCTCCATCTTTAATTGGTTGAGGCAGCACAGTCGATGATGGATCTCAAGTTGTTGCTTGACCCCCTCCCCTAAAATAACCACTATCTCCACCCCCCAGTCCCCCCAGTTTAAAAAAAATAATTTGTGACCATATTTCCTTTTGACGAAAGGCATCCTTCTCCCGATCTAATGGTATATCAGGGATCACCATGGGCTTTGACAATGTTGCAAATTGCGATTTTGTTCCTTTACTGGTGACAAAATATACCATCTGACGATTTTTTGGCAACAATCAATGTTTTTGGGCTGTTTCAATGGAACATACAATCATGGATTTGAAGTAGAGACATTTAAAGGGACCTCGAACGGAAACCAAAAACTTGGATACAAAATACACTGGAATCTGTTACATAAACAAATCCTTTGTTCGTATTGACAAACTGATCTTTACAGGTCATTGTTAAATCATAATCCACTTATGCCGACATCCGGCCAAAGTACTGTATGCTGTGATGCACTCAGTTATGCTACCGTACCTTATGTACAATCAACCAACCTCTGAAGATGCAAAAAAAAAAAAAACAGCTACAATTAATTGAATAACGTCTAATTGTTATGTTGTGGTTTTTTTCAAATGTACCAATAAAAAAGTTTTGCTGAAACCTCACAGAAAACTGATTACCTTCAATGTTGCCACTGCTGTCTATAAATACAAAGCAAATGGAAAAAAATCTCAGTCGGAATATATATTGCCAACACTGCAAATTTATATGTAAACAAAAGTTTACCGTTGTGTGTTTATGGTGTCATCCTAAGAAACAAAACTAACAGCAGTTAGATTTAGTACAAGTTCATCAGACAACACATTTGCTGAACCTAATGCTATACTTGATAGTCCAACAACATCTACATGTAGTGATGGTAGTAATGCTTTAAGTGCATAAGGATGAATGGGTCAAAAGTTCCCAAAAATTTCTGGAAATTGGGCGTCGCATGGCTGAGATATGATACAAAGTTAAAGTTACTACTTGTATTGATTGGACCAAATTGCAAGAATGGCTAACACATTATTGGAATCAATGTTTTGATGCATTTTATATGTTTTATGATTTATATATATATATATATATATATATATATATATATATATATATATATATGTCCTCTGAATAGTCTTTCCCAATTACATAACTCTTCACTGTTACTTTTCATGTATATTAAGCAATCTATCGTTAATATAAAGATGTTTTTTATGTTCTGAATGAAAAGAGAGAGGAAGGGGGGGGGGGGAAACAGAACCTTGCTAAATTTTCACACAAATTAACAAGCATTTGGTCTCGAAAATAGGCTACTTTCATGTATAGGTCACTACATTTTAACACTCGAACAGTGTTTCTGACTAATTATTGCTTACTTTGGTTTCCACATTGCCCAAGCTGTAATGTTATTATTTCTCGTGGCATCTTGATCTTTAAAAATGTAATCGCTTGTGACAGCTAAGGTTTCACATATGAAGACGAAGTTGCAGGATTGTAATTCGGCGGTAAACATCTAACTTGTTTCGTAACTGTATTTTGTGTATAACATAGTGAAAAATTCTATCCAAGGCAAGGTACCAGTCCGCGTAAACAATTCTATGACAAATGAGAGTATCTCTTCACGAAGTTGTATGGGAATCATTTTCAACATATACTGTATTACATCACAATTTAAGATGGCAAGGCAAATAACAAAATTCAGCCAAGTTACTTTGGGGGGGGGGGGGGCACCAGACAGATGCCACCTCCCCCAATCAAAAAAGTAAAAAGTTTTTATGTGTGTGTGTGTGTGATTCCCCCGATGTTTAGTTAGTTGTTTTTTATTTTTCGATTTAAGTTCCCATTTAATTTTGTCCAATCGGGATTATATATTTGACAAGGGGTATTTTTTTTCCCCTAGTGTTTCTAAAGCGGGAATTACTAGCTGGGATTTTATGGTATGCAGAGAACTCGCCCCATGGAGAACTCGCCCTGGGAGAACTCGCCCCATGGAGATTTCGCCCTGGGAGAACTCGCCCCAACGTATCTGGAGAAGTCGCCCCAGATTGGTTGGAGAAGTCGCCCCACTTCGTCTGGATAAGTCGCCCCAAAACCCAGATAACCTTTCTATGGCAGAATTCATTTTTAGATTTGTATTTATACGCGATCACAAAAGATACTGGTAATCATAAAAGCAATATCATAGTAATATTTCTAAGACGAAATTCAGTCTTTATATAATCTAATGAATGACGACAGTATAGTGATTACAAATGATGATTAGTCAAACACTATTATTATTATGAATCAAGAAGATTATTTTAAATAAGTTGAACGTCAATTAAATGATGAAAACTACTACAAACATATTGGCGAAGATCCGTCAATAGAAATTAAATAAAAAATTTCAGCATGATTTAATGAGATGGCTATACAAATCCGTATGCGAGGAATTTGATACTTTCCCTCTTAACATGGGTACACCTCAATTCTACATATTACCCAAAACTCATAATGAAATCATATATTGAAGATACAACAACTTTTCATTAAAAAGTTGAAGTCTATTCCACAGTTATCTGTTAATTTCAATCCTGGTATTATTAAATGTAACATCACTATATACCAACTTTCCGCATGCAGTTGGTATTGAAGCGTGTACAAATTTTTTTTTATTACAATCCTAATAATAGCTCACTATCTTGTGAAGATATTTGTATAATATTAAAACTTATCTTGGAAAATAATTATTTTCAATTTAATAATACGAAATACATATACATAATGGGTACGGCAATGTGTATTAATATGGCTCCTTCATACACTTTCCTCTCATGGTTAAATTTGAAAGGGAATTTCTTCAAAACGAAAAGTTGAATCCATCTCTTTGGTTCAGATTTTTCGATGACATTTATATCTGAAAGCAGTCAACCGAAGAACTGTAAAATTGTATTGATCGCCTAAATCATTTTCACCCGACAATTCAATTTACTTATACTACATCTAGTACGCATGTTTCATTTTCAGATGTAAATGTGATATAAAATATTGATAACACTATCTCTGCAAATATTCATATCAAGATAACTAATTTCCACCGATATGTCAATAATCTTCATGTCATCGCATGTCATTTAAAAAACGGTATACAACATAGCCAGTCGAAAAGATACAGACGTATTATTTCAGGTGATTGTCAATTACAAAATTCGTTGAATAAATTCCAAACATATTTACAAAACAGAAATTATCCTACACATACAATTGATTCTGCGCTGAACTAAGCCCTTAATATTACTCAACATTGGGCTTTAAACAAAGCAGTATGTACAAGAGAGAGAGAGAGAGAGAGAGAGAGAGAGAGAGAGAGAGAGAGAGAGAGAGAGAGAGAGAGAGAGAGAGAGAGAGGGTGGGGGGGTAATTCCTTTCACAATACAATCGAATCCTTCATTATCTAATCTATGTCGTATAATTAATAAATTTTTTGTCTGCTAAATTTATCAAATAAATTTATCAATTTACCATATATAAAATTATAGAGATCCGCAGTTTTCATCTAATATTTCAACACAGTTTAACACCAATAATAACTCTCTAAGCGAATTGTCTTTCATGCCGAAATTTTATGACCAGTGAATATCACAACATATGGTACTTTAAAAAATGGTATGCATCAACAATAACCATTTATTTGGTTGTATTATTTATAATAAAACGTACAAGTAAATTTTGGTTAGGAAATCTCAAGAATTTGCACGATTTTTTTAAAATAGTACATAAATAGACAGAAAAGAAGAAAAAACATTTTCGTTATCTAAATGTAACATACATTGATGCGATGTGCAAACATTAAGAGACACTAGTATTATGAATAATCATCACTTTCATATATACAATAATAGAGATCCTCAGTTTTCATCTAATAAAATACGTTGTCCGTTTCTTTTAAAACATCTCGTACCTGAAGAAGCACAAATTAAATGCGAAATTATTCAACCGTTCATTGTTAACAGTTGATTTATTATTTAACTGTTTTCAATGGAATTTAATCGTGGCCTCTAATTTTAGTAATATATAAATTATATCGGTGAGTATTCTTTTCAATAGAAACAAACCGGAGTTAGAAATACTGAAATGGTTTCACTAAAATACAGACATAATACAATGGTATTATATTGCTCACGGAGGAAAGATCACAATTACCGGGTACAAAATACTATAAGAGGTGCATATGTCCACAAGAATTAGCACAATGCCATTGTCTTTCATTCGACGCGGAGAAAAGAATTGCAAATTTTATAGATTTAATAAGTTATTAAGTTGAAGAAAAACAACAATAAATAAAGCCTTGACAACCATGTGGCGAAATCTCAGAATTATTATATATTATCCTTGGGGCGACTTCTCCAGGCAAAGTGGGGCGACTTCTCCGACCACTATGGGGTGACTTCTCCTGACACCTGGGATGAGTTCTCCCAGGGCGAGTTCTCCATGGGGCGAGTTCTCCATGGGGCGAGTTCTCCGCTATTCGGATTTGATCTACCAATCCTCGTATCCGCTATGATTACTTTTGACCATGGCTAGTGGTCTCCTATATCCGGTGTTTGCTATTTGTGTTGGTGCTATTTGTATGTTGCTATACATAAATCTATATTTTGTATTTGTGTTAGGATAGCCTTTTTCCTTCGAATTCATATCACCAGTTGTCTTATTCTGTGATTTACCTCTAAGCGGGTCATCACTAAAATATTCTTTATTTAAATTCGGTTATAAATTTTTTTAATTTGGTGTAAATTGAGGTGAATTTAAATTATAATTTTACTGTGTCTCAATTTACTTTCTAGTTATTTTATTTTCCAAGTCCGCCTGCCTTGAGTCAGGGTCGGTACAAATATATTTGGTTGTATTTTTCCTGGCTCAATTAGGGTCGTCTTTATTTATTTAGATAAAATATTCTTAGAAATTTTTCCAAAGGGTTATAGTTTTTATTTTACCCTAAAACGGGTATCATGGCCAGTAAGGGATATGGACATGAGAGAGATAGTGTGGATATAGAATCCAGAGAAGTGAGCGGAGTCATAAATTAAAAAAGTGCATAGGTTATTTATATCTAAAATTATTTTATATTTGAACATAAAATCCTTAATGGGGTGTTTTTCCAAACTCTTCCATAGGCCTACTCACTCCGCGAAGCGCCAGATGATATAGCCCAATGACGTCCTCATTAATGTACTTGTCCCATTACGGCTTACTTAAAAAGAAAAAAAAATATTTTTTAAATTATTTTTTTTTTGGGGAATATAAAATACAAATGTATTTAACTGTAATTAGTGGTCCACACTTCTTTGTCTTCGTTATATAGTCTGTAATTTGTCTAATTAAGTTACGAGCAAAACAGGAGACTAAGTGCTATTATTGTTCTAGCCATGTTGATATCAAGACTGTATTTTTATCTCTTTATTCACGGCAGGTACCACGTGTGTAAAGGCCCGGTTCGCAAAAACTAAAAGACCCATTACGTTTTTAGCAACAGTAACAATCAGAATTTATATTTTACAATTGAAATTGTTTTGTGTAGTAATTCATTTAGCACTTAATGTATGTTTTTTTATATAAAAAAATGGGTCCTGTAATATCAAAATTGATTACCGGCACACATGAAATGACATTCATTTTGGCTCTCTCTCTCTCTCTCTCTCTCTCTCTCTCTCTCTCTCTCTATATATATATATATATATATATATAAAATTCAAATATTAACATACTAAGATCGGACTATATTGACAAAAACAAATTAGTTGAATTGATTTTATCCAGCGTTGGTAATTTGCAGAACATTACATGGCAAATTATGGATTCAGGTAAATAAATTAACAAGCGGTGTGTTAAACAGAGATTTTTTCAAATATACTTCATATCAAGATGTCCACGAAATTAGAAGCATATAGACAAATGATACTGACGTGAGACAATGCATGAAACTGAATCATCAAATTTGCAGGAATCTACTTTCATATTTTCAGTTAAAAAGTATTAATTAGTGTTACTAGTAAATAGTACAGTACAGAATATAATGATAAATTCTGTATAAATCTTAAAAATCTTACAATTACATCAATATGTGTGTGTGTGCATTATATATATATATATATATATATATATATATATATATATATATATATATATATATATATATATATATATATATATATATATATATATAAACAAATGCTACTGCATGAGCCATTGTTTTCACGATCTTTTTGCACTTAGTAATTCGAATACAATAAAATGTTTAAATATTAATCCACAGAAATCAAATTGCACATTGCTTCAAAGAAAGATTTGTAAAATATATTTAATCTTTGATAAAAGATAAAAACAACGTTTGCTTTAGTTAGGAAGAGGTCAACAGAATGATCAAACTATAGATGTGTGCCATTTATTACTGACAGTATATAGTCAAATGTATACAATAAATTCTAAATAAATCTAACAGAAGCATGAACATAAATCAAATTGTAACGTAAAAAGATTGTTACCTTGATTTAACTAGTTTTGTCTGTGCTTTAATTTTATTATTTCCTCATAAAATAACTTTAAATTTTGCATAAACGAGAATGAGCTTTTTTTAAGTGTCATTGTAAGATAAACAGTATTATAGTATATCATTTCATTATATATAACAACTCCGTTATCTCGCGAATAATAGGGGTCTCGTTTCCCTAAGCTCATATTAGAACAGCTATACTCACATTGGAAAGAATGAGAATTATATTTGAAACAAATGTGAATATCACATTTAGATCCCATATGAGACTTAATACTATTTCACATGGTCCAGACCAACCTGGCATTTCGCCCAAAATCAAACCGTAATCTTGTCGAAGCAGCTCGTAATTTGGGTCGAATAAACTTGGTGTAGTAGGGATATTTTATATGATTCAACTGTTTTGAAATTTTCTATTCTTGGGGGCCATCCATAAATGACGTCAGGCGATTTTGGCCGATTTTGACCCCACATCCCCCTCTCGTCACAAAAGGTCAGATCCCCCTCAAATATGACGTCATAAAGCTCTGCTTCCCCCCCCCCCTTTCCCCCGAAAAAGCCGTATGTTCTATTTGGAAATTAACATGTTTCAAATCACTTTATTGTCATTGTAGTATGTATTTAGTGTGGCGCTGCACTCTGATATTGTAGGAGAAAACATGTATTAAAAAGGAGGCACTGGAAAGCCGAAATTGAGATAAAATTCTTTTGAAAATATTCGTCGTCCAGCTAAAACTGCAGATGTTTAGAGTATTGTATTAAAAGTCTCCTATAATTATCAAATAAAGTAATTATAACTTAGCAAATACTGTGAAACTTTGTAGTAAAACACAGAATTCTCAGGGTTTGCCACAAAAACTTTTTGGGGAGTTTTTGTATTGGCATATGATGTTTGTTTAGCTCAAAACATCAGAAGTGATCCTTTTTTTGTGGCGGCAATTGTTTTTAATTCTTGCAACTAGTGATCAACTTTAACTTGCAAATCTGCATCATTTTTTTTTTTATTCCATTCCATTTTTGTAACCACTTCTTCTTGGCAAGTCTTTCTGCTCTTTGTAGGATATGCCAGCACGTACGCCTCAAAAAGAGACTGCAACATATTAGCGGTCAATTCTTCGTAAATATATATATATATATATATATATATATATATATATATATATATATATATATATATATATATATATATATATATATATATATATATATATACACTTTAATTATTCTATTTCTTAAATGAAGGATCTTTTATAATAGAAATATGAAAAAAATCAACCTTTATAAATTATTTCTTTTTCTATCAAACTTATAAATTATTTACTTTTCTAACAAACTTTTTAAATTTAATTTTATTGCACAAAACAAGTTTAAAATTAAAAAGTTTGGCGAGAAAAAGATCATTTCAACCTCGCTTTGTCGACACCAGCGGACTGGAAACGGAAAAATGCTATTGGGAAAAAGACGCTATTGGGTATAGTAAGGGTGTTAGTAATTCAAATTCGAGTGCATGCACGACACGCGTGAAGCTACTTAAAACGTCATTAAATAAGCAATAAAAAAAATTAAGTGGAACTTTTATTTAAAGTTGCGCATTTTGATGTAACGTCACATTTCTTAAACACCCCCTCGTCACATATCATCACAAATGTGACTCCTCCCTCACCCACTTAGGTGCGTGACGTCATTTATGGATGGCCCCTTCTACATAGCCATATTGGATAGAATCCATTGGTCAAATGTTTTGCTTTTGTAGTCGCAAACAATACGAGCAGAGTCTTTAGAGCATACTATCCCCACGACGTTATAAACATTAATCATTTCGTTTAACAGGTATAGCTCTCTGGTATATGTAGTGTGAACAACAGGCATTTGTGATTATGCAAACTAATGAAATGATTATTTACAGGACCTATATTTAGTTTTAGATTTTGAAAATGCCGATGATATTAGAAACAAGACAATTAGCAACAGTAAATTATGCATAGATTTAAAAGAAAAAGATATTTTATTCTTGAACTCTACAATCTTTGCCATCCCTAATGCATAAACTACATTTATTTAACATTTATATTTTGAGGGAGAGTGAGTGTGAGTCTGATCAGTTATGTTATAATCATTTCCATGTCTTCGAATCCACTTCTAGACAACTTAGTGAGATATCTAATGTTTAATGTAGGAAACACAGATCTGCATACCATAAACAATGAGAGAGAGAGAGAGAGAGAGAGAGAGAGAGAGAGAGAGAGAGAGAGAGAGAGAGAGAGAGAGAGAGAGAGAGAATGTATATACATGGTGTATCAATGTATCAACGAGATGAATACATTTTTCATTAAAAGGGAAATTCGACGAGTGGTATATTATTGATACAGCGTACAAACTATACATATATTTGATTTATATCACATACAAATACACATATTTGCACTTTACATGGAGTTACGATATGTTCCTGGCAACTGTGTATTGATCGACGGAATGAACTCCTCGCATCCCTGCGAGTGTGTCCGCTACAAATTGTTGTTCTACTATTTTCCTTCTTTTTCACAAGCACATATGCAAGTTGAGAGGTTGATTTTCTTTTCTTGTTCAGTTTCGTTTTTTATTCACATTTGTTACATAGTCATGATTTAAACATGAAATATGGTTTTTATGAAGAAAGTAGTTCACTGCAAACAGTTAGTTTTTAATACGCTGAACCTGTACTGCCAGGAACATGTGTATGGAAATTAGCGTGGAATAAAAACTAAGTGAAATGACGAACCAACAAGAGGTAAATAATTATAAAAATAAAAAATTATAATATATTGACGGTTCATGAAAATCAGTATTCTGCATAAATTAACATCACTCTCTCTCTCTCTCTCTCTCTCTCTCTCTCTCTCTCTCTCTCTCTCTCTCTCTCTCTCTCTCTCTCTCTCTCTCTCTCTCTCTCTCTCTCTCTCTTAATCAAGGTCCATTAGCAATGGTCGTATAACACAAATGAAAATCCCCAATGCTCGTATTTTCATAGATTTTCGCCCGTATCTAGCTACGATAATCCAGAGAGAGAGAGAGAGAGAGAGAGAGAGAGAGAGAGAGAGAGAGAGACAGAGAGAGAGAGAGAGAGAGGGTGGGGTGGGGGTGGGGGCAGGGACAACAATTTGGACTTTATTTAGTAATTAATAATTGATTTTATACAATACTAATAAGTTTAAGAAACAACAACAAAAGATTCAAGCACGTGTACCTCGTAATCGACAAATTTAACATATAGGCATAATGTCAGTTTTTCTATCTCACTCCAGACGTGTGCTTATTTTGTCCTTTACGCACGAGAGGGGAATGGAACAAAAGAAAGGATTCCCATGAAATTGCTTACTATTTTAATATCATGTAGAAAACAGGGACTGTTTAATACTTGTTATCGTTATTTTCACTTGGCATTTAAGATTAATGAATGAGTGGAAATTCATTATTGATTATTGATCTATAGGCGTAATGTTGAAAGAATGTTTATATATTCGCATTATTGCGGTATGGGCGGATCCTAATTCGATATACCAATACTATCGGTATATCAATTGGCATTATGCCAACACTTTAAATGCAATGTTAATTGTGTGTTAACAGTGTGTGTGTGTGTGTGTGTGTGTGTGTGTGTGTGTAAGTGTATGCTGTTCATGCATTATTGTTTCTACACATACTGGGTTGGGTATGTCAATGTCTTTATTAGACTTTATACGGTAGGTTGTACTATATACTAATAGTATTATATAAACCCTTTATGCTAAAATCTGGAAAGTCGGGTTCTGTAAAATGCATGTCACACGTTAATATCATATTTTCTGTATTCTCTTAATTCTGCATACTTCTTAAGACGAAATAGATTTTAACAACCTTTGTTTATAGGACTCTACCTTAATCTTTATTCTCTGACTATATTATTTAATGTTCTGCAAATTACTAATAGCACTAAAATGTCAATGCAGTTAATTTAGTTTCATTTATATATGTGGGTCTCAGTATGCTAATGTTTTAATTCTGGTTTTGTTTTCGTCGATATTAAAAACCAGTTTATGTAGAATAATTATTTATCCTAAAACTTTGCAATCATTAATTACATGGAATAGTTATTATATGCCTTAATATATAAACATATCAGAAGTCGATAATTAATGGATTTAATATATACTTTAAATTAAATAATTTCAAGAATTCAAAGGTTAAAATGAAAATAAGTAGGTTTTATGGTTTGAACGTTTACTCAAAAGACAACAGTTTAACGCAAATAGTAGATATAGATTAAATGATAACAGCGAAATACCTTATAATGTCCTTTAACTTATTAATATCTCTGTATAAAATTTGTTTGGGTCAATATAATGCGAATAGTTTGCATGAGAAACCACTAAATATATTCGTCAATTTATACACATTACTGTTTGGCAGTGTTGATATTGGCCTAACATATTGAAATATCGACAGCTATTTTGGTTACATCATTTTAATACGATAGCTCAAATGTTTTGTTCTAATTTCAGCTAAAATTTTGCTAAGTAGTATCTTATGAAAATTTAAAACGAAAATCAACCTCGTACATTCTATTAATATGCTCGTGAAAACATTACAGTAAATCAGGTATGTGTGTTCTATTGTTTTTCTTTTAATATTTCACGTGCGCCCAATCAGTCAGGCACAGGGCCGTATTATCCATAAGGCTGATTAGAATGGAGCCTAGGGGCCCACCAAGAGCAGGGGCCCATGCCAGAGGCGTAGCTGGGGGGGGGGGGGGGAGAAGGGCGTACATATGTCCCCGGGCGCCAAGGTACAGGGGCGCCAAAATGAGGCTTACAACGTTACATTATAATAAGTAAACAAGGGTAATAAATCGGTCACAAGATCGCTGGGGCGCCAATTTTATAGTTCGTCCCCGGGCGCAAAATATCATCGCTACGCCTCTGGCCCATGCAACCTTTAGCCATGCCATGGCAATGCTGCGTAATCGAAAATTCCACATTAAAAAATTCCCGAAATTTGCGGGTGGATATCGATGGTCCCAAAGAAGTTCGAAGCCTTGGGGCCCTGCCATTCACGGGTGGATATCGAGGGACCCAAAAAGAAGCTCGAAGCCCTGCCATGGGTTAATATGGCACTGGCCAGGCACTTGGGCCGCATGAGCCTGAAATTTGTCCAGAAGCATCTACGGTCCGAATCAGCCAGCATTCCTAACAAGCATATGATATGTATTGAACTCCTCTATCATGCATATAAAACTTTAAGACCATCATCTGATTTCGTTTATATTTTTTTAAAATTTTTTTCATACCTTCTTTCTCTCTGGTTTATTAATGAGTTAATGATGAAAATAAATACATTAAAACTGAAGACTGATTACGGACTTCAAAAACGTGAAAAAGTATCTTTGAACACCGTTTGTAATGAGATGGAAAAAGTATCATTGAACACCGTTTGTAATGAGATGGTATAGAAGTGTGAACGCTTTTGTCGCAAATTATTTTGATTTTATCAGAGAATCAGTGCAACGGATCATGACGCAGACTGCTGCAGAGAATATCCTAGGTGACCATCTTTACATCGTATTCCCAGACAGATATGTCAAACTCCAGGGACAGCGACGTTTGCAAGAATCGGCATGTGAAACTGAAACTAAACCACAACGGCTTTCCTCTTATCTAGACAGAAAGTTCAAGTCTTATTTGATCATTCCGAAAGGATCATTCAGGGACAAAGATAGTTATGTGAAATCAGCAGTCATTGCGCATAAACTGTACATAGGATCGAGTGTTTGGACGGATTTTACTTTTGCATTTGTGTTATCTTATTCCGCAGATTTAAAAAGCGCGCTCAAGGATGGGGCGGTAAAGAGAGGTTTATGGGCTGTTAAAAGCGGTGTAGGTGTAAAATCTAACAGCGAGGATGATTTACTTAAGTATGTACAGCAGTCGGAAAACCTATCAGCTTTTGAAGTGTTATTGGAAGCCGAGAGCAAAAGCACTTGCATATTTCAAGCAGTGTCAGAGAAAGATGGAGGAAAAAGTTTTACATTTCATGTTGAAACTACCATTGATAAAGATGAGTCGTCTTGGATATTTAACAACCCAGGTTTCAGCCCAGTTTTTCACAGCTATGAAGAAGCTAGATATATATTACAGAAGGTGATATGAATTATGCTTTTTATTTATTCTTTAATTAGCAAATGATTTATATTTACAAAGTAATTTAGCAGATGCTTTTTATTTATTCATAAACTGAGCAAAATCTTTTTACTTAGCAATTTAGTAAATGCTTTGTTCTTTGTAATTTAGCAAATGTTTTTAATTAGTAATTTAGCAAATGTTTATTATTTAGTAATTCAGCAATGCTTTTGTACTTCTCAGTAATTTGTTAATTTTATTGTTGGTGTCAATAAAAAAAAAGGTAAAGGAAGCCCAGTAAAACAAAATTGGCATAAAGGTATAATAATCATCTAGTCATCACTGGTGATGTGATGAATAATAAAAAAAATTGAAGATTGAATGGACGACTCAATTTAACAAGCATTTGGTCATGTTCTTACATAACACGTCAATGATTAAAGTTTTTGTATTAGTTCTACTGTTTGTAGACCAACATATGGAAAGGCCTATAATCCTACATCAGTCTGTTAGCATGAGTTTAATATATCTGTTCTTCCTTATTTATCTGGAGGATTGCCAGGAACTTTAAAGTTATCCCAAGGACTAGTTTTTTTTGTAAATGAAAACAGTGCTGCACAGATATTCATTGGGTCTGCCATGGTAGCCATGTTGAAAGTCTTGTTATTGTTACTTTTCATGAACAGAAACCATATCAACATGTAAATTCACCAGAAGACTTATTGTGCATATTTGGTCATAAAGGGTTATACTCAGAAGACTACTCATGCATATTTGGTCATAAAGGGTTATGCTCAGACATCCAGTATGGCTGCAACAGGTGCCATCTTGAAAATCTTGTAACAGTAAATCATTCAGAATGGATGGTCATCTTAACATCAGGATTTTACTTAAAGATTTATTCTAATGTCTGGATGGTAACAAATGAAAATGATGCTGAGTTGATGTTCAATATGGCTGCTACAGCAGAATTGTATTGCTACTCCTCCTTAATGGAGAGTCATACCAATATGTGATATTCACCAGTTAAGTTTTTATGATGTCAAGTTGTTCCAGCATTAAAATGATTTTGATCAGATATTCAATATGGCTACCATAGCAGTCATCTTGAAACTCTTGTTATCTTTACTCATCCTGAATAGATGGTCAAATGGGATTTCCACTAAAAGATTTCCAATGATCTGTACATGGTCTTTTAACAAAATTGGTGCCAATCTGACTTCCAAAATGGTTGTCATGAAGACTTGTTATCACTACCTCTTGGAGGGATGATCATGATCATGTAAACATGGGGATTTTAACAAAAATGCTTGTTATAATGGTAAGCTGTTCTGAAATGAAAAAGTGCCAATCTGACATCCAGTATGGCCAACATTGTGGCCATCTTGAAAATCATGTTATTACTAATTCTTCTGAACATAATTATAGTGGCACGGTGTTTTCACCAGATGACTTATAATGTCAAGATGATCCTAAATTAAAATGGTATTGATCTCACCTCCAGTGGCTAAAATGGTCATCTTGTAAATCATGTTATCACTATTCCTCCTGATTGGATTGCCATATCATCATGGGGTTTTCACTGAAAGATTTCTTATTGTATTTAGTTCGTCCTGAATGACTATAACTCTAATCTGACCACAATGGCCACCTGAAAATTCTTACTATAGCTCTCATGACAGATGGTCATGTTGACAGAGATTTTCAGCAAATGACTTATGATATCTATTTGGTGCTAAATAAAAATGGTACCAATCTAATGTCCAATATGGCAGTGTTAAATAAAAATGGTACCAATCTAAGGTCCAATATGGCAGTGTTAAATAAAAATGGTACCAATCTCATGTCCAATAATATTTCGGTGTTAAATGAATATGGTACCAATCTCATGTCCAATATGGCAGTGTTTAATAAAAATGGTACCAATCTATTGTCCAATATGGCAGTGTTAAATGAAAATGGTACCAATCTAATGTCCAATATGGCAGTGTTAAATAAAAATGGTACCAATCTTATGTCCAATATGGCAGTGTTAAATAAAAATGGTACCAATCTAATGTCCAATATGGCAGTGTTAAATAAAAATGATACCAATCTTATGTCCAATATGGCAGTGCTAAATAAAAATGTTACCAATCTCATGTTCAATATGGCAGTATTAAATAAAAATGGTACCAATCTCATGTCCAATATTTCGGTGTTAAATGAATATGGTACCAATCTCATGTCCAATATGGCAGTGTTAAATCAAAATGCTACCAATCTAATGTCCAATATGGCAATGGTACCAATCTGACATCCAGTATGGTGGTGCTAAATGAAAATGGTACCAATTTAAGGTCCAATATGGCAGTGTTAAATAAAAATGGTACCAATCTCATGTCCAATATTTCGGTGTTAAATGAATATGGTACCAATCTCATGTCCAATATGGCAGTGTTAAATCAAAATGGTACCAATCTCATGTCCAATATGGCAGTGTTAAATAAAAATGATACCAATCTCATGTCCAATATGGCAGTGCTAAATAAAAATGGTACCAATCTCATGTCCAATATGGCAGTGTTAAATAAAAATGGTACCAATCTAATGTCCAATATGGCAGTATTAAATAAAAATAGTACCAATATTATGTCCAATATGGCAGTGTTAAAAAAAAATGGTACCAATCTTATGTCCAATATGGCAGTGTTAAATAAAAATGGTACCAATCTAATGTCCAGTATGGCAGTGCTAAATAAAAATGATACCAATCTCATGTCCAATATGGCAGTGCTAAATAAAAATGGTACCAATCTCATGTCCAATATGGCGGTATTAAATAAAAATGGTACTAATCTCATGTCCAATATTTCGATGTTAAATGAATATGGTACCAATCTCATGTCCAATATGGCAGTGTTAAATCAAAATGGTACCAATCTAATGTCCAATATGGCAATGGTACCAATCTGACGTTCAGTATGGTGGTGCTAAATGAAAATGGTACCAATCTAAGGTCCAATATGGCAGTGTTAAATAAAAATGGTACCAATCTATTGTCCAATATGGCAGTGTTAAATGAATATGGTACCAATCTCATGTCCAATATGGCAGTGTTAAATAAAAATCGTACCAGTCTCATGTCCAATATGGCAGTGCTAAATAAAAATGGTACCAATCTCATGTCCAATATGGCAGTGTTAAATAAAAATGATACCGATCTAATGTCCAATATGGCAGTGTTAAATAAAAATGGTACCAATCTAAGGTCCAATATGGCAGTGTTAAATAAAAATGGTACCAATCTAAGGTCCAATATGGCAGTGTTAAATAAAAATGGTACCAATCTCATGTCCAATATGGCAGTGCTAAATAAAAATGGTACCAATCTAATGTCCAGTATGGCAGTGCTAAATGAAAATGGTACCATTCTAATGTCCAATATGGCCACCACATCTTGAAAATCTTCTTGTTGATATATCACCAGAATGGATGGTTACTAAAGACTTAATATATCAGGTTAGTTCTGAATAAAAGTTGTACCAGTGTTATATCCAGAATGACAACTACAGTGACCTTCTTAAACAATCACTATATCTATCTATATATGTGTGTGTGTGTGTGTGTGTGTGTGTGTGGGCTTTAAAATTGTAAAACTAAAAACTTAAAATCCCAAAAGTGATTTGCGTTTCTAATTGAGATCGTTTAGGCCAGTACTGGAAATGCTTAGTACATTATATGTATTAATCATTATATACATAATTGGTACTTGCTTTCAAGATACAAATCAAACAAAAGACAAGCCAATGAATAAACAAATAAGGTTTACATAAATTAAATTCAGTAGCTTTCATGAATCTAAAATTATATCTTTGCATAGTTTTACATGAAGTTAAGCACCATTTTGAAAAACTGAAAATATCTCACATGACAAAACCAGGGGACCAGTCTAATGAATTTGTTAGAAAGTATGGGGTGGGCCTATCAGGCAAAGATACAGTATTCATTGTTAAAAAAAAGTTGCTATAAATTTGTAAAATTTGGGGGTGGGCTTATTATCAAGCATGGGCTTATCACTGGATAAATATGGTAATGAAAGAAAAAAAACCAATATATGGTTCAAACCTACCCTCAGTAGCAAGATGGTTGGTGCATTAGTATTGCTACAAATTTGTATGGCTGCTGCTTTCATTTGAAATATAATAATTTACATTATCTTGGTCACAAAATATTTTATAACTTTTAAAGTAATTTTTTCCATAATAATTATGTATGTCTATTTCATTTATGGAATGTGAGTGAAAATAGCAAGTTACTTGAATATGTACTTGTAATATCACATACATATGATTTATTATTTCAGTATTATGACATTTATTATTTCAGTGTTATGACATGATTTATTATTTCAGTGTTATGACATGATTTATTATTTCAGTGTTATGACATGCCAGATGTAAAAGAGTTATTGGAGATAGCCGACATGAATCTTCTAGTTGATTTCAAGAAGCAGTCAGTTGAAATGAGCTTAAAGCATCCCTTTGTGGTAGTTGAAGGTCTGGATGCTACAGGTAACAGTAGCTGTGCTTTTTCCTTTTAAAAAGAAACCCATAATATATTCTTTTGGATTGAAATATGTAAATATGTCATGACTTTACAGCTGCTGGAGGACAGACTAGCTGGACTATTCAAAACAACCTAATACCATCTATACTCGCTTATAAGTCGAGTCCCTCACAAGTTAAAATAACCTAACTCATATACTCGCTTATAAGTTGAATCCCTCACTTACAAGTTAAAATAACCTAACACCATCTACTCACTTATAAGATGAATCCCTTGCTTATAAGTTGAGTCCAACTGCAAACTACACAGACCCAGATCTCTTTTGGTGCAAAATGTTCTGGCAGATTTTACAAGGGCTGATAGAGATGACATCACAAGACAAGAGAATAGGAGGCGCCACATAGTCAAAAGTAGAAGAGATTGGAAGAAAGAAAAAAATAGGTGATTAAAACAAATTAAGAGAGGTAAAGAAATAGTGTTAAACCTCTCACATAGAAAATTAACTGATAATGACTTTAAATGTCATAATAAAATTAAATTAGCTGAAGACGTCTAAAAAATGAAAAGAATTGTGTTATGATAAAGTATACAACAATTCAAAGGGGGAATTGGATTCTTTTAATTCTAAAAAAAATGGGTTATTTTAAAACATTTAAATCATTTCTTACACCACCTAGTGGATGTGATTCCTATTTAGATTTTTATTTTGAAGCAATCATACAATAGATAATAATTGGTAATCATCAAAAGCAATATTATAATAATATTTCAGATTCGGCTAATGTGGATATGTGAGAAATCTTGCCAGTAACTTCTCGTGGGTCAGTGGTTCTTTCCGAGGGTTTTCCAGGGTTCTTCCTCCACCATTAATACTGGCTGCCATGTATAGCCTAGTATAGTGTGCTGAAAAATGGCGTTAAACCCTAAAAACAACAACAACAATATTTCTAAGGTTGAAATTAAGTCTATATAATCTAATGAATGACAACCATATAGTGATTAAAACAGCTGATAAAAAAAAACACTTATTAGTAGGAATCAAGAAGATTATGTTAAAGAAGTTTAACATCAATTAAATGATGAAAAATAGTACAAACACGCGAATGAAAACCTGTCACTAGAAATGAAACCAAAAATTTCAACATGCATTAATGAGATCGCTAAAAATATTAGTTCTGTATATGAGAAATTTGATACTTTCTATTATCCAAAACTCGTAAAAATCCTGACCATAATTTACATTTAAATTATCCAGGATGACCCATTATATCAGGTTGTAATTCAAATACTGAAAATCTATATAAATTTATTGATAGAGTTCTACAACCTTTAATGAAATCATTTCCTTCATACATTAAATTTCCTTCTGATTTCATTAAAAGGTTGAAAAGTATTCCACAGCTTTTAGATAACTCAGTCCTGGTTTCATTAGATGTAAAATCACAATATACCAACAAATCAGATGGTATTGAAGTCTGTAAGTAATTTCTTGATAACAATCCTAATAACAGCATACTATCTAGTGAAGATGTTTGTAAAATAATAAAACTTATCTAGGAAAATAATTATTTTAATTTAAGAATACGAATTACATCCAAATAATGGGTACGGTGATGGGTAGTCACATGGCTCCTTCATATGCTTTCCTTTTCATTGGTAAATTAGAAAAGATTTTCTTCAAAACGAAAAGTTGTATCCAACCGAACCAATGAAAAAAATTCATTGATCACCTGAGTAATTTTCACCCGACAATTAAATTTACTTATAATGCATCTAGTACTCATGTTTCACTTTTAAATGTAAATGTAATATAAAAAAAAATATTGATAACACTATCTCTACAAATATTCATGTCAAAGAAACCAATATCCACCAATATGTGGAATATTCTTCATGTCATCCCATGTCATGCAAAATACTGTGTACCATATAGCCACGCCAAAGGAGACTGACACAATATTTCAGATGATTGTCGATTACCAGATTTTTTGAATAAATTACAAACAGATTTACAATTTAGAAATTATCCTACACTTATAATTTATTCTGCGCTAAACATGACGCTTTAAACACAATGAAATGTAAATTAGAGAAAAATATAATTCCTTTCACAATACAATATAATCCTTTATTACCTAAGATAGCCATCAAATTAATAAATATCGAAGTATCCTAAATTTATCAAATAAAACTATTGTAAATTTTACAAAAATTAAACAATTCTTGCTTATAGAAGACTCAAGAATTATCTAATTAGAACTAAACAGACAGAAAATAAAGAAGAAAATTTTCATCCACTAAATGTAATGGACACCACTTCTCAATGTGCAAACATAAGAGAAAGTTTTTCTTTCAGTAACGCTAATACAAGAGATATTTTTTCTACATTATAACACTAACTGCATATCAACTGTTGTGATTTATTTGATGATCAGTAAAAAATGTAGCATGCAAAATGTTGGACAAACACTTCAACAAGTTTCTAAGAGAATAAATAATCATCGCTTTCATATAAAAAAATTTATAGAGATTGTCAGGTTAATCGCAGGTTATGAGCGTTATTCGTATAGTATTGTACAAGCCCCACCTGTCAAAGGGTAAGTGTTAAGTCCCACATGTCAAGGGATATTGTACAACATATAATAATAATAACTATAACCCACTCCCTTTTGAAACTCGTTATCTAAGAGATGACCGCCCTCGATATAATTCCCTGGTTCGTGTATGAGAATAGTTGGGTAAACTGAGCAGGTATATTGAACAAACAACTACGAGCCCCCGTAAATATAAACAAACAATTTAATCAAATACATACACAATTATTAAACTTCCTTTCATTAGGAATACATGCTGTTTAGAAATACAACTTTCACTGAATTACAATAAAATTTGAAATAGATTTAAACAAAGTAGCCGATCTATTACTGATAGTTTAAATCATCATAGGATCGAATGGTACAATCAAAGTCAGTGCCTTGTTCGATTTTCATAACCTGCTAATCTCGATCCCATCACTGTTCAATTCAATGTTGTTCTTGAAGACCCTGTCTAGTACAATCTTTAGATACTCTGCACTTGTGGATGTTTCTGCTTGATACCGGACTTGTCCACTGTATCATGCATTCACTACAATTTCCGTCTCCCAATTCCTTTTCCAAAGTTTACGTCGCTATTCATGTAGCTACATGATCTTCCCAAAAAGCTATATTCCCCCTTTCAAAAGAAAATTAAAACAACCTAAGTCTCTCGTTAAAATGGTTACAGTTGAGACTTTCCATTATTCCTGGTTTGAAAAATCAGATATTTCTATCAGTGATAACAACTTTACGGCTAGTAATTAACTACACATGTCCTCAAATGAATGTAGTTACACACATTGCGAATTATACATCGAGGCTTTGAATTCGGGCCCCATAATTTAAATAACGCATAACTTGAATACACTGTCACTAAATCATGTATGAAATAAAAATTCGGTGAATCCACATGTATTCTCGTAACCCCTTACTAATGTAATACATTAAATTCTTAGAACATAATCATTATTCAAACAAAATGATAAATTCAAGAATTAACGTAACACTTCCTATTCATAACTCCGCATAGTGTTTTTACGACAAATTAACACTACGTCATTCTTAACTAAGAATTAAGGTAAGAATTCCAATTCATAATTCAAGACACATTAGTATACAAATGTATCAAATGAAATCAATTATACAAATGTATCAAATGAAATCATGCAGACCTGTAAACTACGCAAACATCATATAAATTGCATCAATAATATACATGGAATTGTGATAGTACCTTTGTGTTTTTGGTGTGTCCCTCCCTTAGTTTGGTGTTTTTTCTGGACTATGATTCCTTAACAGACCTATTTCTCTCAAATAGCCTCCGGAGCCTTTACTAAATAATTCTACCCCTGGTACTCTCTCACAGAGCAATTTTAAGACTAACTTCTAATTTAGCTAGTGCGATATTATGTCCTATGAATTTTCATGTGGAAGCACACACTTTATTTAACCGTGACCAATCAGAATCAGATGTATTTTTTCCTGCTTTCTCTAAGAGTCGCATGTCAATATGACATGCTTGTTTTTAAGTAACAGAATCTCAGCATTTTCTCGACTCTGACACTTTTCATGAAAAATTAAACTTTAAGATGTCGCTAGCAGTCAGTCTGGCTGCTGAGTAAACACGGTTTAATTAGTACAACAGTCGGATCCTACTATACAGACCCCCCCTTTGACACAGCATGTCTCCATAAATATTTCAACACACTTTAACAGCAATAATCACTATTTACTCTATTTTTCTTTCATGCCAATAGATATTGTGCATGGTGGCATGAACAGACTCATAAAAGAAACTTATTGGATTTGTAAGTTAGATACTTTGTATTCTAATGGACTTAATACCACTGCACTACAGTGTATACAAATAATATAATTAAAAAAAATTACATATCTAAATTGATTTGTTGGCACTACTAGTCATATTAGAAGGGCTTTATAGAATGGTCTTTTGTATGTCCAAAGTCTTTTTATGATCCTGAATGAAAATAGTGCCTGTCTGATGTCCAATATGGCTGTCATATAAGCCATTTTCAAAATCGTGTTGGCATTCCTCCTGAATGAAGAAACTTAGTGACATTTGGTATGATATTGAGATCAAAAGGTTGAGACCCTGATTTCAGTATAAAGACTGGTTTTCACACTGAGACCCTGATTTCAATATAAAGACTGGTTTTCACACTATGACATTAATGTTGCTCCACAGACCTGAACCAAACTTTGCAGATACTGTAGCATTATGAAGAAGCCTGTTGATTTGGGGGTTAAAAGGTCAAAAATCAAGGTCACTGACAGTAAAAAGAAACATCACTTTTGAAGAATACTTGAAGTTATTGATTTTGGGATCAGTGGTCATGGTCACTTTGACTGGAAGTAGAAACATTTTGTTTACAGAATGCCTATCATTCTAGACTTAACCAAACATTCAGTTTCTGAAGGGTTTTGACTTATCGAAGAGGCTGACTGATATTGTTGTCAAACAGTCAGTGGTCATTGTGGCTTATTGAAAAATGGATTTAGAGAATAAATGTTTTCTGAGCAAGTTCTCTGATATGCAATACTTCATGCATGATTTAAATTTATGGTAATAAACATACCTAGAGCATCTGGAATTTAAATGTCAGAGATGTGGGTAATATTACGAGTAATTAAAAAAATGGCTTATACATCATTCATTTAGTAAGACAGCACTCCAATTTTGTCACTATATACTTCCATTTTTTCATGATTGGAGAAGATATCAGTTTGCAAAGAATCAATTTCAACAGGCAGTTTATTTTTACCATTTACTTTAATAATCTCTATTGTGACCCAAGGGTTTTGGAGAGAGAAGGATCTATGTAAGAGAGATACAATGTATTTATATCTCACTTTAATCATTTTGAGAAGAAGAAAAAGTGCAGGTGCAGATGAATTCTTCTTGCTTACAACTGGAGTCAGCTTTATAATGGACATACTAAATACTAAAATCGCAATAAAATGCAAATATAAAAGCTCTTAAAATTAATGTCCTATTGCTTGGAAGAAACTTCTTTAGAAAATCTCAGCTAAATACATTTTGTAGACCTCACGATTGCTAGTGATCTCAAATGAACCGCAACATTGAAGAAATATGCCTTAAGGTACCACTTTGATGTTTTGAAATAACTTGTCATTTTGTTCACAAAATATGAAAGAACAGGCTTTCATATGTTCAATTAGTTGTTGTTTTAGGAGTTTAACACCATTTTTCAGCACACGATATGCTGCTATACATGGCGGCCCGTATTATTGGTGGAGGAAGAACCCCTTGGAAACAACCACCGACCCACGAGAAGCTACTGGCAAGCTTTCTCACATAACTACATTAGCCGAATGTTAGACTTGAACCCACACAGGCAGGTGAGACAGCAGTGATCTGTAACGGAAAGTGCTGTAGACCACTCGTCCACTCTGGGCCCCTGATGTTCAGTTAGATATATTTGGACAGTCAGGTATGTTTGGACAGCTGGATCTGTTTGGACAATTGAACATTCATGTATGCTTGGACAGTTGGATCTGTTTGGACAGTTGAATCTGTTTGGACAGTTGAACAGTCATGTATGCTTGGACAGTTTGATCTGTTTGGACAGTTGAATCTGTTTGGACAGTTGAACAGTCAGGTATGTTTGGACAGTTGGATCTGTCTGGACAGGTGAACAGTCATGTATGCTTGGACAGTTGGATCTGTTTGGACAGTTGAACAGTTATGTATGCTTGGACAGTTGGATCTGTTTGGACAGTTGAACAGTCATGTATGCTTGGACAGTTGGATCTGTTTGGACAATTGAACAGTCAGGTATGCTCTGACAGTTGGATCTGTTTAGACAGCTAAACAGGCAGGTATGCATAGGACAGTTGGACAGTTAGATCTGTTTGGATAGTCTCAGAAACCCAATCCCTAGTAATACACGCTGAAACTTTAATAAATCCAAAAGTGAGCAACCAGGTTATAACAAAGACGTATATCAGAGAGGACAGTAAACATTAAACAAACACCTTCAATAAATGAGAAAATATTTAGAGGACATGAGAAATTATGAAAAATTAAAATATAAAACAGATGATCTCCTGAAAATCTTTGGCAAATTCTTTGTCCTACAAAGGAATACATGTACTTAACAAATTAACATTTGCAAGTAAATAACTGAAAAATAACAATTTTTCATTATAAGATCTGAAATATTTATTTTAAAAAAACTTTAATTTGGCATGATTATCTTCACAACATCCCATTCAACTGTCATATTTGTAAACATGACATATGTCAAACTAATTTAAGGTTAATAAATTAGAATTGTTTTGTAACATTCAAAATTTGTGACAAAGTCATCTAATTTTTAACAAATAATTTTTGGAATTACTGACAAAAAGTACTGGTGTTGTGGAGAAGTACTGTGATATGTACATTTATTACTATAATAAAGTACTATATATTAAATTGGTATCAAGAGCTATACTGCTCACTTCTACCATTGTCACGTTAGATGAGGGCATTGATATATTTTGGAATATTATAGTGAGAGACTATTGTTATATTTCATTTTACTTACTGCATAGACCACTCTGGTGGCTTAGTGGTTAGATCATTTGCCTCAAATGCAGGAGGTTGCGGGTTCAATCCCAGGCCAAGTCATACCAAAGACTTATAAAATTGGTACTAGAAAGCTGCCTCATTAGGTGCACAGCATTAAGAAGTTAGTGTTTAGACTGATTGGCCTGGTAACAAGATAATTTGCCTGGGTGGGACAATATGCTAAATGTATGCATCAAGATGCACCAGCGCTAAACATGACTATAAACTGTCACAATGCAAACAAGACAAATTTCCAGCATTAAAATGTATCCTGTTGAATAGTATGATTTTTTTTGGGTGTTCATGCTCAAAATTAAATCAGACACACTTGAAAAATGTATCATTTCAATTTCAGGAAAGACAACACTTACTAAAATTCTAGAGGACAAGTTAGGTGCTGCCAGATATTATACTCCACCACCACTTATCCAACATTTGAGGCAGTTTTTTGATACTGTGCCGGAGATTGTCAGACGAGCTTACTACAGTGTTGGCAATTACCTTGTTGCCATGGATATAGCCAAAGAGTGTCAGACAAGACCTGTTATAATGGACAGGTAATTGATCCAGAGCCATCTTTACGATTTTAAAAGCATGTGTTGACATTGTTAAATGAGGAGGAGTGCATTATGTAAACAATAGGCCTGATTCACAGTAGTGCTACCTCAATGCACACATTGGTCTTAACAGGGAGTTTTTAAACTGTCAAGTAATTGGTTCCCTACATGCTACATAGAAAAATCACTGTAATCTTTATGAAGTTTGTGGAAAGAAGATGGCATATAATCAAAATGGTATAATAATGTTGAAATAAATTTTCTGCATATTGGTCATTCTGACCTTGACCATTAAGTTGTCATGCACAATATCTAAAGCTCATTTCATTCACATGAAAGAAAGAATCTTGATAGTTTGGTGCCATTGTGTGGATTGTAATTAAAGAATCTTGATAGTTTGGTGCCATGGTGTGGATTGTAGTTAAAGAATCTTGATAGTTTGGTGCCATTGTGTGGATTGTAGTTAAAGAATCTTGATAGTTTGGTGCCATGGTGTGGATTGTAGTTAAAGAATCTTGATAGTTTGGTGCCATTGTGTGGATTGTAGTAAAAGAATCTTGATAGTTTGGTGCCATTGTGTGGATTGTAGTTAAAGAATCTTGATAGTTTGGTGCCATTGTGTGGATTGTAGTTAAAGAATCTTGATAGTTTGGTTTCTTTTTTGTAAAATGTTTGAAAATCAACATTTTAGGTGTAAAAATATTAATAGATTTAAAGCATTCAGAATACCAGAATACAGTTATTGTGCTGGAAGAGCTTTTCTGAAAGTTTTTCCAGTGAGTGTTAAGTATTAAGTATTAAAAAAGTAATAATTTCCTGACAAAATGTTCGGTAAACATTTTTAATTATTTTGGGGGAGTCACAATATTGGTTTCTCTGTATTTAGTAATTGTTTGCTGCCATTAATTTGCCTTATTTTGTTTACCTTTGATGCAGAGGACCATTCCTTCATATCAGTACAAATATTTCTAATATTGTACAACTTATATGAGGTCTGTTCCATTTAAGTATAGATTGTTTGCAGGGAACACACTTTTTTAAACATTTATATATGCCAGGGTAATCTGGTTACTTACAGAGTTCAGATGAAAATGATAAAAAAAATCTATATTGCATCTTTGGGTGACTACACTACAATCAAAGTGCCTTTCCTGGTTCCCAAGTATGTTTCACGGGAACAGCCTTGAGAATATATATCACTGGAATATAGTTAATATAAGCCAGTTGGATTATCATTCCTGATGATTTTCATTTTAAAATATGTTAAGCTTATTTGTCAAATAGTCAAAACAGTCTCATTAAATTAGAGTTTGAGTTTTTTTACAAAGTATTTGAGAACATATTGATATCTCGTGTTCATGTAGGTATTGGCATAGTACAGCTTCATATGGTATTGCCAATGAATCGAGTACTGCAGATTTACCTGAACTTGGTCACATGGTGTATAAGTGGCCCAAAGACTTGTTACGGCCCAGTGTGGTTCTGTTCCTGTCAGTGACAGAGGAAGTCCGCAAGCAACGACTTAGTGGAAGGGGAGAGGAGAGCACATTTGAAGAAAAACATCTTGACAGGGATAAGTTGTTTAGACAAAGGTTAGAGTAAATTTTTTCCATTTATTCTCCCCTTCCCCAATTCTTAAAAGATCTTCAGTACAGTATTGTTTTTGTTGCATCAGTATATACATGTATAATAAAGCTACTATTGTATTCAAGAGTAGTTATGGCTGGCTTGGTTGAACTATTAACTCCTAGTAACTTGTACATAAAATATAGGTTACTGTGACTTATCTACAACAGGGTTAGTCAAAATGATGGTAGAAATACCAGGCCAGCTTACACAAGATTACCATAAATGGAATCATTTGGTGTTTTTTTTATTTTCTTGAATCAAGTAAATTCAGGATGTCATGTTCATCTCTTTACTATAGGATTCTGAGATCTTATGCCTGTCTGTCATTTACCTCTGATCTACATGCCATTTTTGCAGAATATTGATGTTTGACATGTACAGCATATCCCTGATGATAAAAATTCATTGATATTGATACAGTTTTTCAATAAAGGTGGAGCATTTTTAAATTTTCAGCGAGTTAGTTTATAAAAAATGACATAGGCTGGAATTTTACACAATAATACATGTAGTAAATTACAAAATAGAAAACTGTGCACAAGCACTTTGCTTATGAAACATGTAAAACTCTTCAATAGTGATAGCAACGTAAAAGCCAAAGGTTGATTAAAATTATCAATGCAAGTTCTGAATCTTTATTTTTCTGGCTCTAGTACTAATGATATATCTGGACAACTCTGAACCCAAATAATTTTTTATCTGGCATCCAGAATATCACTTTGGCAGGAGTCCTTCATACACATGTAATGGGTGTGCGGCAAAATGCAAAGACTTGCCAGTCCTGCTTGTGTCACACGCTTTTTGGGAAAATGTGTTGATTAGGTAGCTGTACTGATATTTATGGTGACAGAATTCAGTGGCTGAAAGATCCTTTGATGTACATATTACCATTATAAGAGTACATCAAAAGAACATGATGCAATAGCACGGCGGCAAGTTCAAAGACTTTAACTGGCGGCTGGGTGGGAAATGTACGGTACTGATATTTACAGAGATTGAATTCAGAGGCAGAAAGACCCAGAGATTTACATGCTGTCTTTTATAAGAGTACATCAAATGAACAACTTTAGCTGTCATTATTGTGTTCATTTCCTAATGTAGCAGAAAAAGTAGTGCTTGTGACCTCAGAATCAAGACATGTTGAGACTTAGACATGATGTCATTTGCAAATTTGATATTTTGGGGCTAAACGGCAAACTTACTGAGATTGTACTGAGATAGTCCTTACTTGGATTAATTCTGATGGACAAACAAGAACTATGTCTATGTTATAAAGAATGTAGAAATAAAACTCAGTGGTATTCATTAGTTCTTCTAATTTTCATTTTTTTGAGAGGGGACTGCAACTTTTATCAGAACAATTGTTACCATTCAAGCCGTCATTTTTACAGATGATTATATAAAAATCAGTGGTGTCTGTCTGTTCCTGAAATACAGTCATTCTGAGGGATACAGGGTCCTACATATGAGTGCTGGAATATCCACATTTACTGCAGTCTGGTTTGCGACTGAAAATATAAACACTATAAGCATACCTAAAATATATCAGATATTGGTTGCCATTTTTAGAGCAGCATGAGAGGTCATTGTTACATGGATTAAATAAAAGTTAGTGGAATTTATCTACGTTTTGCAATTAGGTCTTTAATAGCTGTGGCAAAATGCATTTTTTGCCAAGACATCGTGGTTACATTTAGCAGGTGATCACTCATGACAGCATATGTATATTAAAATAGATCTGTGCATTATGATTGTGGTTGGAAATGACAGGTGGTCGATCATAGCAGATGTTGCTCATAAAAAGGTTTTACTGTATTTCATTTGTATTGTATGCTTGACCTTTGTCCATAATTGAAGGCAGCAGTTAGGGCCTGCCTGACTAATGTTATTTTTATTTAAAGATGTTTTCTTAAATTTGAATTTAGACCTAGCTCTTTTTATGACCTTAGAAGATTCTGGAAGAAAACTTGTTTAGTGTTTTGTAATTTTCAATTGAGTTTTTTTCAGAAAATGCTATTGTGATATAGGTCTAGTGGGGATGCATATAATTGAGATTTTGTCAACAAAGTCTTCATTCCTATTTTAATAAAAGTCTGGAATCACATTTATTTGTGTTCAGATATAATTTGAGAAGAATTACTTAAATTATTCATTGGAATTACAAAGTGCTCATTGACCTTTCAGACTGAAACACTACTGTGGGATTTTTGAGGAATCATTCAGAGACATTATGGATTGCATCATTATGATACACATAGACTTTGATACATCAGAACATTCAAAATTCTTGGAATTCATTTGGAATACTCTAAACGTTTGTGATAGAACCTTTGGGATTATCTGGGATTTAATTTTTTTAAATATTTGTTGAATTTTACAAAAACTGGGTGCTTTCACTTTTTTCTATTACTTAGTTTAACACCATAGAATCGTAACAAGGGTTTTGAATTATATTTAAAAAAAGGAACATGCAAAAAGTTAGCAATAAATCAAACTTTTATTTGTTTTTAAAGGAAAGTTTCAGAGATTGATGGGAAATATAATATGTAATATATTTGCTCACTAATGGTGGATTAAGACTGAATTTAAATAAAAGCTTTAGTGTTCATAGAAAATTCAATAGTACAGCCCTCATTTTTTAAAATCAAATATGTTAGTAATGTTCTGGAAAAGATTTTGCATCTATATGTACTTAGAAAATTCATGTACAAGTACTAACAAGAAAAACTCAGATAAAAAGTTCAATCTTAAGTTAGAATTATTTGTTTTGATGTAGCTGGCAATACTTATAATCACTTCTTTGTTTACAGATTGTGTGAGGCCTACAGGAGAATGGAGGACCCATCCTGTATAGAGATAGATGCATGTGGTTCAGTGGAATCGGTTGTACAGTCAGCTCTAAAAGTGCTCAACAAAAATAAAATTTCATTGAGTGCAAAGATTTAGCTACTCAAAACCCTTATTTATGTACTTGGTCCAATTTCAAATTAGACTGGTTAAAAAATGATTTGTCATTGCTACTGTTTTTCACAACTGGTCATATAAGCAGTCATGTGAGCTAACCAAATATATAATGTATTTGTTTCTAATAGATAATGGAATTTAGTATTTTAATACTAAACATGTTATAATATACAGTAATTGTTGCTATCTTCATATATAATGTGTATTGTTGTACTGTAATCTCCATAAGAGGGTCTCAAGGGAGAATAGACCTTGACTAACGAGTCACCCTCTATAAATAAAGCATTTATTATTATGATTATTATAATGTATGGTGTATTTATAGCCCTGTTTACATGATTTAGAAAAAGGCAGCACACATATTGTGTTTTATCTGTCAATGCTATTCAGATAAAAAAATTGATGCCAAAAATCAGTGATTAGTTTTTCAGAAAAAACAACAAATATATTGTTTAAGATAATTATGTTACCAGTTGCATTTTTTGGTTGGTTTAAAATGTAAGCATATGGAAGCAAAATTTACTTTGGATTTTTTCTTCTTCTATTAATATAAAGGTGACCTTAGATTTTTGGGTTCAGTGGTACTTGTTTACTCTCCAGTCATGCCTAGTAATATGACTTGATTTGAGAGCAGAATGTGACAGAAAATATACATTTACTTTGTACGTTTTTACTGTTAGGTTGTCGAGTAGTATGTGTTCCGTAGAACTTGTTCAGGTATGATCCCTTTATTTTTTATACACTGAGAATAGAACAAAATGATAATTATTTATTATAAAATTTTTCCTGCACTGAAATTAATAAAAAAAAATTCATGTTTGAAAAATTACATGAAATACGGTATACTGTATTTAACCATTTCTTTATAATGATTAAATTGGGTGGATATGAATGCTAGCATATAATAGTCTCAGTGTGTCACAATTATTTACATGTAATCATATATATTGATATTTAACCATATTTTTTTTTATTGAGCATTTTTAATCATAATTTTTTTATATTCAAAATATAAAAGAGGTCATTTTATATTTACGTGTAATCATATACACCACTCCCTTGATAACTCGCACGCTGATATCTCGTGAACCCACTTATAATGCTTGGTTAGGCTTGGATCCCATTTTTAAACCAGAATATACCCCATAAATTGATCCCTATTTGTTGAACTTAAAGAAAATTGTGATCAAAATTGGTAACGGAAACTCTGACATATCACTCATTTTATCGATATATCACTCATTTTATCATCGAAAACGGTAGATAGAACCTGGATATTTTAATCAATATTATTATCAAATTTAAAAAAAGGTCATTCAGTTTGTTTCATTTTTTTTTTCTCCAAACAACATTCCAATTACACCGTATTTAACAATCTGTACGGAAATTTCAATCAATGAAAATGACACTTACACCAAGGAGGCAGTACTTTAATTTAAAAAATACAATGTAATTAATTTTTTATCAATTGAAATTTGTGTAATAGTTATATGTTTTTAAGTGTAATCATCATAAATGCAATATGCCCCCTTGTAATTAAAATGCATCAATCGACCGTAACTGTCATGCCAGCTATTGTTTCTCAGAAAATCTAGGTACTGACCTTGTTTTCATAACTGGCTTGCAGTACTATTTGTTGTATTGTTGCACTAAATTAAAAGCTGGCCTCATTTGTATTATCACATTAATTATGTCTTTTGAATCAAATAAAGGAGGTGGAATAAAAGGAAAGTTAAAAGGCACAAAGATTCTACAAACTTAAAATCTAGTGGGCCACAGTCATATGTTGGGTGAACTCGCTTCATTTGATCAATCAAACACTGTTATAAATGTTATTGTGTATGTAACATAAACTACCTTAAATTAACCGACTCATTCACAACTGTGAACAAAGATAGCAAGGCATTCAAGTGAAATGAATACTTTGTAAAATAAGGAGCTTAATTTCACAGATACAGACCAATGTGGGCAAGCAAGTTTCAGAGAATTCTTGAACTGGCACTTAGAGATATCCTCAAGGATGATAAGAAGTTTTATTATAACTTTCAATGAAATTACGATGTCAATACACCGCTCCCTCGATAACTCGTGCACAACGGGGTCCAAAAACATCGACCGCACTGTAAGCGAGGGCGCGAGTTACCGAGGGACCTATAAAAAAAACCAAACTAATAAAGAGATGGGAGATCGACAGAGAGGCGAAGCCGGGGGGGTGGGGGGTGCATTGTTAAATAATCGTGCTGAAAATAACTGTGAATAAATATTTCTTGATAAAGGTGTTGTTCGTTTTTCTTTATAAATTACCTTTAATTTCTGGATAAAATATCTTGGAAAGATCGTAAAAACAAACATTCCACGAGGTATCAGTACTCTAAACATGTGTATCGCTAAACACATTGTGTATTACGTCACTGCTTTTGTGTTGATTTGGATACATTCTAGTTTTATTGTTTGTTCAAAATGGATCAAGATTTATTTTATCAAAAAAGATAACATTCATATCGAACAACGACAACGTCGAAACTTGTGTTGATCTAAAACATAAAATTCTGCTATCACTAAATAGATACATAGACTGATTAGATAGATAGGTAGAGTAAAATGTAAAAAAAAATTTTACAAAGATAAACCATTACCAACCATGAATTTAATGGGTCTAAACGTCAGACATGTAAAAAAAATATATAAAAAAATATTTAAATCATCCGATAGCATAGTCCAGCCTCATCATAATTATAAACTTGGTCGTCTGTATATCCATCATGGGTCAGTGTCTCTCGGAGTTGGTTGGGATAACTAGATGCGGCCGCCTGATTTGCTGAGCGTATCTCTCCCGACAAAGAATTTTGTTTTATTCCATGTCGGGGCTGGAATCTCCAAAGCCATCCATGGCTTGCCATGAAATCTGATTCAGTATCCATAGTTTTTGCCATTTTCTCTGCCTGGACCTTGAGAATTGTTCCAGAAATCTGAACACTTTGTTCACGTTGTTGTGTGAACCAGGTGTACACAGCTTCATCTAATTCTGTGTCGTTTGCAGTGCGTGCCCGTTTCCGTTTAAATCCATCATCAGAATCAACTTCATGCAAATAATCCCGACATTTCTGCTCATCCTTGAGCCAACCTCTGAGTGTCGACTAGGCAAGTTTAAGTTCACTACAAACTTTTGATCTTGATTCACCATTACAAACCCTCTCTATGACAGTAAGCTTTTCATTCACCGAGTACGCCTTTCGCTTGATTCCCTTGCTCTCCATGATCACATTTACAAATATTTAGGATAAATTACTGATTAATATATACTTTAATGACAATAAGTACAAACTATTTGAAACCATGTTCGATTGGTCCAACATCGATGTTGAGACACGATATTGACCACAAGAGTTTATGCATGTAGGATTTGCATTCCTTTGAACTTCTGCATTGTACGTCTTTTACCTGATTTGATACAAAAGACCGCCTTATAAAACAAAGCAGGTCTATTTTAATTGAGATTTTGCAATGCAACAAGCACTTCCCCAAGTCGTCGATCAAAACGCAGCCGGCAGTTAATTAGGTTCTCACAGATGTGCTCGCGGGCATCGATGTGACGGTCAATTGACTCTTTTCATGTTTGAATAGAAGAGAACATGCAACGATTATACTGCTAACACTGCAACACAATGAAAAGATTAAAACACTAATTTCCCCTATACATATACAGTATTATTATTTACAGTGAACTGAGAAAATATTTTTCCGATAAAATCTAACAAGATAAGTGATTCCTTATTAAAACCTAAAAATTTCACGATGTTGATTCTAACTTTTTAGGCACTAGCCGTCATTTTCGACGATAAAACGGGCGATATATCAAAGTTTCATTCACCAGTTCTGATCACGATTTTCTTCATTTTTAAAAAATATTTTCTTTAAAAAAAACGGGATCCACGTCGGACACCGCGTTATAAGCGGGTTCGCGAGTTATCAGGGCGCGAGTTATCGAGGGAGCGGTGTATTGTACTAATCAAACAATACAAATATTGAGTTTTGATGTAGACAATTGTCGTGTTTTTTAGAAGAAAAAAAAAGGAATCTTGTTTGGTGGTGTATCAACAGTTAGTCTAGTTCCCTGCTTGATAGGAACCTGACTCATCAAGAAAACAAAAACTAGTGATGTATTACACAGATTTTTTATGTACACTTGATTGTTATTGATGCCAGTTGGACATTTTGAAAATAAATGTTATTTAAACATGGAGGCCCCTCGTTCCCTTGCTTATAGTGAAGTCTATGTTTATGGACCCTGTTGGGCGCAACTTATCAAGGGAGAGGTGTATAATCATATTTTAGCCATTTTAATCATAAGGTTTTGTGATAAAAAAATAAAAAGTCCTTAATTGAAGCATTTCTTTTTATTTATATATCATTTAGCACATACCCCATTCCTACCTGTTACAGTGTCAGAAAATATGGTGTCATAGGTATGTTGTGAAATCCTGGATCAAACCGGTATGTTGTGAAATCCTGGATCAAACCGAAGTCTTATAAATCACTAGTTCGCCAATTGGGACAAAGATGGTTGGTACAATGAATCTTCTAAGTGCTTGTCTGGGGAACCAGTTTCAGAAATGACAGCTGATTTAAGATAGATGTCACATATGTTCAACCTTGACTCAAAAGCTCAGCAAGCATTAGGTTTAAACCAGCTTTATAAATGTATTTGGTTGAAATGAAATGCAGATGCATAGACAAGAGTGTCAGACAGACAGTGAAAATAATCGAGATATGAGGCCATTGTGGGCAACCAAGGTAGAAAACCAAATGAAAAAGAAAAGAATGCAGACAGAAAGTGTTGAGAAGAATCGCTCAGATTGCTTACTGAATGACTCGATTGGCTACAAAATACCAGATTTTCCAGTTTGGGTCAAAAATCAATCTTTTAGCAAGAATACTGAATATGTGATATATTTCAAAAGCAGTGCAGCAGGAGACTTTTTTCAAGAATTGTTTCATATACTGCAGATCATCAATATTCATGGGGGACCAATTTTTTGTGGTTTTCATTTTTGACACGAACCATGAATTTAAATCTTCAATGAAAAATGAGCCACTTAGGATGATGCCTGCCACACCCGTTTTCTTACAGTTTCATTCCTATAGATTAACACAGCTACTTGTATTTGATAAATCAAGGTCAATACTGTAATTTGGTAATTAAATATTAGTTTTTACATGTGTTTCTTTTATTTTTAAAACCCTTTGAAGCAAGAATTATAAATTATTTTATATTGTTTCAATGCACACATTCAATAAGGTACTGTATCTGATAGCTGTAATTTTATACTCACTGCCTTAAATCAATATGTGAGATAAGTAAGGATAGAGGTAAAATATAGAAAAAGCATAAGGTATTCAAACGATAGTAATACTAAAATTGAAAGACAAAATAATACTGCATCATTAGCTGCCTGAAACCAGACGCCTGCATCGGATTTGCTGCTTTTGATGGGTTATGAAATCCAGGAACCAAGGGGATCTAATCTGAATTTTACCACTCCTTAACCCTTTGAACCCCAATCTCCCCCATATTTCGGTACATTAACCCGAGCCTCCCCGGCAATTTTTGACAATTTTATAAAAAGTAAAATTTTGCAAAATAAAAGTAATATTATGCCTTAGAATGATAATCCATTATGATATAACAGCAAATATCAAATTGTCTCTTTTCAAACATGCTTATAAAATGCTTTTTATTACTATGACTATGTAACAAACTGTCTCGAAATTTTGTTCATGTTGTACCATTCATGCAAGATCTATATTTCACTGACCATCTAGCGAATAACATAACACAGGCCAGGATACCGGCCTGTCGGGTTATGACAGTAGGTCGGGTTCAAAGGGTTAAGCCAATGTGTTAATGCCATGATAGTCAGAAAGTACTGATGGTGCAGCTTGATGGACAGTGGTTTAAGTAAGATATCATTCATATGTACTTTTAATAACTGATTGGTCTGGTTTTGTTGGCTTCATAATCTTTTTTTGATGTTGAACTAACTTACATATATAAAAACTGTATACATTTGGGGAATACTGGAAAGAATTGCTTTTTTTGGGGGAAAGGATTCATGGATATTGCCAATACATTTCCTAACAGACGATGGGTCTATTTCTACATTCCTTCTATATGGTAAATATTTAATTATGGAGGATGATACGATACCTTCACTAGAGTAAGCACATCTTAAGTTACTTGACGTAAATAGCAACGAATTTGACTGGTATTTCACTATGCCACTGGCATATGGTTTATCAGTTTTTACGCTTGACCTAGACTGCGACATAGACCCATCTACCATTTTAGATGATGGTATGTATGGATGGATGCATGCATGCATGTATGATTTAATGATTAGGATTTTTAATGTAGTTTGAACAATTTTTCAGTCATATTGTGACAATGTCTGCAGTTGGGCAGTTTATAGTGATGTCTATCACTGGGGCATCGGACTGCAGACATGTACCATGATGTCCCACCTAGTCACATAATCCTGACACCAGGCTGACCAGTCCTAACACTAACCTCTTAATGCCGAGTACCTATACCTAGCAAGGTAGCTGTTAATACCATTTTTGTAAGTCTTTGGTATAACTTGGCGGGGGGTTCGAACCCACGACCTCATGTTTCTGAGGTGGACACTCTCACCACTAGGCCACCGGAGTAGTGATGGTAGGTGAAAACTGGCTTATCTACTACTGTAGTATCATTTATTTTCGTTGGGCTCAATTTTCGTGGTTTTGTTAAAAAAAAGCATTTTCGTGGAGACGTAAATTCGTGGTTTCGCCTGTCAAATTTTGCATATTATAAGGTAGTTAATTTCATGGTTTGACCTCTACAAGTACCCCAAATAAAGAATACAAAAGAATAAAACGATGCCGACGCAAACGGCGGTCACATTAATGTTTAAAACAATACTACCACCTGTATGCGTACATATCTAAGACCCGGCAAGTTCAATACTTACGTGTTTTTGACCAAGTGATTAACATCTGTCAAAGCAGACTCAGCCAACAACACTAAAACAATACTTCCACCTATGTGAGCACATATCAAACACCCATCAGGATTAATCAGTTTTGCCATGTTTTCGTTTGAGTGTTCAAGATCAAAGGAAGCCGCCGCCGCCAACAAAACCAGACCAATCAGTTATTAAAGTACATTTGAATGATCTCTTGCTTAAACCACTGTCCATAAAGTTGCAATATCAGTACTTTATGACTATCATGGCGTTAACACAGTGGCTTAAGAGTGGTAAAATTCAACTTAGATCACCCTCGGTTCCTGGACTTCCTAACCCATCAGAAGCTGAGAACCCGGTGCAGGCTCTCGCTTACCAAAAAAAAAAAAAAAAACGGGTCAGGAATTGGGGGGGGGGGAATCATCAGCCTATGTGGCTCATTTTTCGTTGGGGATTTAAATTCGTGGTTTGTGGCAACCACGAAAACCACGAAAATTGATCCCCCACGAATATTGATGATACTACAGTATTTAAAGCCTGTAACAATTCACAGTATTGCAATTTGGATTAGCAACCAACATCTGAACATGATGGAGACTGTCCTGAGAGGCTTGCAATGGGCTGTGGGTATATGAAGAGGTAGACAAATTATACATTAATCATTTGGCATGGAAGGAACATCCCATCATAGGCAAGGCAATACCAAATATTGGAGTCTGGTCAAGAACAAGAGTATTTTAGCACTCCACTTACCATTAGATGTATACATGTTTTGAAGTTCAGGTTTATTTTGGATTGAATGCAATGATGCAGCAGCATCAACGTTCGCTGGAAAAATCTGTTCAGGGCATTTTATCAGTAGTGTTTGCTAGCACACCATTTTAGTTGGAAGGTTGAGCTCTGCCATGAGGTTTATGTACAGTTCAGGACTGAATGTTTTTACCCATTTGTACATGATGATAGAAGTGGTGCATCCATAACGAACCGACATTTTTAATCAAAACAAATGTACTATGAAGCTGTTTTCCTGAAGTGATGTGTGAAGAGTGCTTCATTCTCATTTTAAAAACATGTTATCCAAAAACTATATTTTTGGTCAGTTTCCAATTACATGTATCTAGATTTAGATGTACTGAGCAGGTGCTTTATGAATATGACAAATCACATGTTAGTGAAGGACACACCAACTTGCAAAGTTGTTAGTTGATTAACTTATTGTCAGACACAAGTGAATTATAAATGGATAATTTTAAAGGAACCTTTTATTCCTTTCAATATTTTTGTTCTTTGATTACAGAATGACTATCTCCACATTGAATGACTGTAGTAAGACTTGTTTGTTGGATATCTCCAACAACATTCAGCATCAACAGGAATCTAAAGAACTACTTCATGGCTAGCCTACACAGTAACACGAGGGTAATCTGTCCATGGAAGCCATAGTACAAAAACTTGCAAGTCCTACTCACTCACATGGCCAGAGATCCAGATGGAGTTGGAGGTGCATTCTTTTCACATGACTGGAGAAGGCATAACTGTAAATATTCTATCAACAAATGAGACACCATGGTACAGATTTTAGGTGAAGGCAGAAACCAGTAGGAGATTGATGGATACTCTTTGGAGGAAATTAAAGTAAACACTCACACTTCTCCTATGACTAATTTCTCTACAATGACCACCTTGGACATGCTGACGGTGAACTGAAACTAAAACCATGATATTTGAGACAGGGGCAGGAGCAAGATGAATGGAGCAATCTCCTGGACAAGTAATATATGCTTGTCTTTCCTGGAACAAATGGTGCCAAGAAAAGCTAGATATATTTTACATATATGAATTACTTTGACAACTGGCCATACACAGTTCCAGATCAAAAGCAGATGAAGAATTTTAGCAGTGGTTGAAGGATCAATGACTAGAAGAGAACAAAAGAACTACTCATGTAGTCTTGAGAAGAGTAAAGTCATTTCCCTTACGCATCAATTAAAATTTAGTGTCTTTTAATAAAACTGCTAATATCACTGAAATTGTTTCTAGTGGAAGTGTAATAGAACTGGGCGCTCTACAGCTTTAATATGATTCATAGTGAGGGTGGTTTTTCTGATGTAAATTAAAAATATTGAAAATTTCAATGATTATATTCTGTGGAAAAAGTTAATTTGAACATTGCAATGTGATTAGAAATGAAGAGATTTTGACCTACTCCTAAACTTGTATGCATGTTATGTGTCAAGTGTGATCGCCAGTCATTGTAGCGATATGATTGAAAAATTGTTAAGTCTACGTTTTAAAATCCAAAACACACTCAAGTATCTTGCACTTTGATAAATACTCATACTCACTTCATATGACTTGATATAAACAAATGACATAGTTTACTGCGTACGTCATGAAATTTGCATTTATTTTACTTCTTAGAATACAGTCATGGAGTTTAATGGTTAATCTTATTTTTAGTAAGTTGCACTTAAACGTTTAACAGTATTTCTCTTATTGCAGCAAAGTTACAGACCAACTAACAAATCATTGCAAAAATGACAATAAAACCTTTGTAATCCAATTTACACATTTTTCTCTGCAAGCTTCATGATTAATTTATTGTGAAATAATGACTTGGACAATATTTTGTTCTCCATATACCTTATGGCAAACAAGTACGGCTTTGTGAAAACTCTTTAACCCTGTTATCAAAGGATTATTCCCTTTTGTAGTCTTTACAATTGCACAAAATAAAATCGAATGGGTCATCCCAATGGATGTGCCTGCCCTATTCTAAACCAAAAGAATTCTTTCCTCCATTTAAAAAAAAAAAGTTACATTTCAGTTACTCTATGTTCTGCTTCCTTCTTATTAGCTGGTGATTCAGAATGTGATGTTATTTCATTGGGAGATTTCTAGTTGTATTTTTTTTATATCTGAATGATATGTTGCTGAGCCTGGAGGAAACTATGCAAAACCTCATGGGAAGCTACTCTGCCATAAGTGCCTAAACAATGCCATTCCGTCTTTTCTTGTAAGAGATTGAAAAAATCCTCAGTGCAGTGTGTGAATTCTTTGCATATATTAAATATGAAGGGAACTGATTTTTCAAATTTTAGATATTTGTCAAAATTTCAGTTTTTGGAAAGTGAATCATTTGAAGATTTTTCTCAGCTCGGTTGACCTAAGTATGAGTCCTGCTTTTGTAAATGATGCTCAAATCAAGTTAACTCTTGGTTTACATAAGAACTTGCCCTTTTCAAACACCATTACTTCTCACTCTTTGTAGCTATGACCTTTGACCCCTATTGTAATCTTGTACCTTGTTGGATTATGCATTTAGTATAATTCACATTGCTTTGCAATTATATTTAAGCTAAAAAAACTTTCATCTCTAAAATGGTTTAAGACATTTCAAAGGGACAAGATAGTAGAAATGTAAACCCAGAAGCCTTGGCATAAATTTTTCAAATCTATCTGGAATGGACATGTTCATTAAAGGTATCAGGCTTGTATGATTATATATGCATTTCTTTTCTCTTTGATCCTGAACATCAATGTACAAAGTAACAATAAAGGTCCAATAATAATAAATGGCATAGCCACTACTCCCATTGCAGAACTCAGAATTCCTTAAACATTTTGGGTAAAACATTGTACATATTATATATAAATTTATATAAACCATAAACATTATTTTTGCTATCTCTGCCACCAATGTTCACCTACTGACATTCTAAATGACTGATTTTTACTGCAATCCTTTGCAAGAATCTTTATTTTATTTTTAAAAAAATGAAGAAAAGCCACAATTTATAAGTAAAAATAGTTTTCAAAAATAATAATTTCCTTTCACATTATTAAGCGTGGACAAAATCATGCTCTTTTTTTAATAGACAGGTTAGCTAAACACCCTAGCTCCATCATAGAGACTCGATATGAACTTGTGTAGTTATGACTGTTCAGCCAGTGTGTAATTGATTTTAAACAAAACTGAAAGGAAATAAGATAGAGCCATTTTGGAAAAAGGAACTGAAAATTGGAAGCATGACATAAAACTAGGAAAACAAGGACTATTGAATAGACTGTATTGTACATTCTTCTCTTACATTGAGAACATTCTCTGATCTTGCTACACAAGGTACTTTTCTCCGAAATTGTACACATTAAACGTCGGTTCAAAATTAAATTCTATAAAGTTCAGACTTTAACAAATTTCATTAAAATAAATTTAGAATGCAGAATTTTTACTCCAAGGGTGTAAAAATTCTTCAAATCCAAAATGGTTGACATCTCAGAGTGGTGAATGAAATCAAAAACAAATTTATATGCTTCATCTTGTACTAGTTTTATAAATTTGGCTCAAGTAATCATTTCAAATTAAAATATTTTTAACTTTTGTTTCAAACAAGGTCTGTAATTCATATGCAGAACACAAATGAATCAGTAGTATGGGTAACAGCATTCTCATCTAGCCAAAAATGTTGTTATCAACAAAACAAATATGAATAGGATTTCTCAAATATACCCAAACAATTGACAAGTTTTTTTTATCATTTCTTTTACAAGATATGTCAAGTCATTACACATAATCAATGCCAGTTTCATGAAGATAAACAATTAAGGAGTAGCAATGTAAATTAAATTTTCAAACAATATAAATATGAAGATATCACACCATATTTATCTAGCCAAATCTAATAATGGGACAGAAACATTCATTAAACAAATGCATATAAAATTTTATATGCGACAGAGGAGGCCTGACTGACATAATTTGTAATTAAATGGGTTTCAATCTTAAAATGCTGATCAGACAGATTCCATTTTTACACTGGGTACATGTCTGATGAAGGTGAGAAATAATGCAAATTGTCATGAAAAATAGCTAAAGGATACATTAGGTATTAAGGAAACAACAGAATGATCTATGTAAATACAATTGAGTTAAAGTAATTTGTATCATATTATCATTAAGGATTTTACAATTTGATAGCACGCCGAGATTATGATAATTTCTAGAAGATCCTAAGTTTTCACAACATATTCAACTGGCAAAATGTTGTAAGACAGTTTGAGCACAGTAACCAGTAGGTCAGAAAAGATGACTTGATGGAATTTGTTCATTTACAGTTTTTAAAAATTACATTAAAAGTAGAAAATGCCCCACACTTTCATCATTTTGTTTGTGCCACTTAAGGCACAATCTCTTTTTATACAGGACTTGTTTGTTTTGCATAAATTGCACAGCTGCATGTCTTGACTGAAACACTGCAGTGACGTGAAACTTTTTCATAGAGCCAATAACATTGATGCAGCATGTAGTAGAATTTGTCCATGTCTGTCTTAAGCTAGATAAATTGTTTCATCTTTTCGCTTCTTATGCGTAACAGCGCCTGGTTTATGCTGGGCATCTGGATGATTAGAAAGTTCTGGAGGACAAACAGAACTGGCGCTGGTCATTAAGAGTTGCTTCAGATCGTAAAATACAGCACTATCTTCCTTAGTCAGGAAGGTAATTGCCACACCAGATTTTCCAGCTCTGGCGGTTCTACCAATTCTGTGTGTGTAATCTGAAATAAAATACACAAAAGACTCAAATTAATATTCTTAAGGTGTCATCTGTTTGTAATTTTCATTTTAAACAACACATTTAACAGAAGATAACCATTTTCTAGTTTCTTTTGAAAACTGAAACCATGCCAACATTTCACACTTTTTAGGATGGAATTAATTTGTTATCCATATATTACTTTTAACTTTTAGTACTTCTGAATGTTGATAACGTGAATTTTTTAAAATTCTAACTGGTAAATAATGAATATCACCAACATTAGCAAGGCATCAATATTTATAGGTACTTGGATTCTTACTGATACAAATTGTCAAGATCAGTGACCTTGTAAATGAACATCCATATGATCTCTGCCTAATTAGATTATTCTGTTAATAATGTTCTTAAAGTAAGTGCCATCACAAGAAAAAAAAAGCTGAAGTTTATGGGAACAGATCGTAATGCGCATTACACAACATTTTAATAGGTTGATTTATTGACAGAGGTGTGTTGTATAACCAGTATACCATTTTACCATGGTATTTTTGTGTCAGTACTTTTGGTAGTTTCCATCAGTAAGGAATAAACAGAAATTCCCAAGTAATCTTGTTACGTATATAATTTAATGGTATTATAAACATGTTTTCAATTTGAATGACAAAATAATTCCATAAAGATATTATTCTTTACAAAATAGTTGTTTTTATCAAAATTAGAGTTGAATATTACAAATATATTGATGAACCTTTCATCACATATTTGACACATGTTACATGCGGCCAAATGAGATGTTGTGGAAGATATTTGGGAAAAATCCAATGTTTTGAAAAAATATTAGATTCTTAAACAAATAATTTTTACAGTTATTTACTAGTGTATATGAATGTGTCAAGTATACATTTTCCTTTGTAGGACTGAGAATGATCTTAGGATTTTCAGGAAAGCAGCTATCTTCTGTCTGAATTTTATGCAATTTCTCAAGTCTACTAAATATCTCTTGTTTTATGTGTTTTATGTTTACTGCCCTGGTCTGATAAACATAATGCGCATATTTTGGCATCCAACTTAAAATTTCCCAGCCTATTACATCAATAGTGTAGGCAGTAAATTAGGCTTCAGTGTCAACACTTAGTTTTTTTATCAACAAAACTCTCTAATGTCATCACAATGTCTTTTGCACAGTGTAAACTTAATCATTCTACATTAGTTAAGCGTTTAGGTGACAATTTAGAAAATAAATACAACAAAACAAAGTCACATACTTTCATTAAATCTGGGAGGGCAAAACTGTGATTTTCTTTCAAGCCAAGATATTATTTTTCTTCTCAAGATAATCAATTTTTTTTTCATGCAATATAATGGATATATCATGGTATTCCTTATATTCAAACAAGATATTTTATTCCAGCTATTTGAGAGCCAGAAGCATAAAGAAAAATCCAGACCTTTGTTCAAGAAAATTAAAATGTCAGTCCCTAATGTAATTACAGTACACTATGGCATGCATCATGACATGTACAGAAATATGAAATGCTGACAGACTACATTATTCACCTTGATAAAAATGTTTGTAAAGTGAACCATAGATGCGTAACATTTTGTTTTCAAGAAAAATTGTTGCAAATTTGCACTTTATATAAAAGCATCCCATGTGCATGTCTGAATAATACATTGCTATTTTATCCACAACAATCCAAAGGATGTATTACCTCAGCTATCAGATATATTTAACAAAGGTGGGTGTCAAAAACTCAATCATGTCAAGTAGGACAAAACAAAAAAAAAAAAAAAAAGAGTGCAGCATGCACACTGTGTGGTCTACAGATAAACAACCTTCTGCTATAAACCTAAATGTACAAATTTAGAGAAAGGTAGAGTTTTTAATCTTTTGGTTATTGTACACTGAATATGTTTAACAAATTTTTTAAATATTGCAGCCTTACTAATGCGACATAACCCATAAAGATGTTAATAACATTCTGAAAAAAATGTGTAAAAGAATTACTGAATTTGGCATTCTGCTCTTCGCAGAACACTGTAACGCCTACCAACAACCACCACTTAGGACATTCATCGTAAAAGCTTGGTATCCATTCTTAAAACCTATACCTATTTCTCTTAGTCCCTTGCCTATATAGTTTGCTTCTGCAAAACAGAAGATAACATAAACCCTCAACTTAGATTTCTTGGTATCAACTATGACACAGATTCATTAATCCCACTCATTGAGTTACAATTTGGCAGCAGAACTTGGCAAGATCTGACCCCTGATTGGAGTTTTCTTATCCACACCGGTGCATATCATTGTTTTGCTATCTGATACTGCAAAGAAGAAAAACACCTACCTTCAATATTCCTAGCCATGTCATAATTGATTACGTGAGAGACGTCCTTGATGTCAATACCACGGCCAGCCACATCTGTGGCAACCAAAATGTCCTTGGTTCCACCTTTAAGGCTTGCCAGGGCAAACTCTCTCTGTTCCTGACCCTTGCCACCATGAAGGGTACAAGCATTGTACTGGAAGAATAAAAGATTCATAGATGACAGTTACAAATATGGAATATTTAAAGTTTTTTATGTTTATACAGCCCACAGTATTTAAGTATCAATAAATGTTCGAAAAATCGATAATTTTCAAAAGAAAGCAATTTATAATTGTAGTAAATTGCTACAATGAAATTTAGATTATCATTATTACTGTTTATTTTAATGGACAACAAACAAAATTTGGTAGTTTCCAAATCACTAGCAGAGAATGGGGAAAATCCTCACTCCATGTAAGATAACTCTCTTTGCAGGGTCAATAGGTCAATAGAGTTAAATATAGAAAAGTGCCTCTTATTTGAAACAAACTAATCTTTAACAGTAACAGAGATTAAAAAGAATGCTATGCTACAGGACTGAAAATGATAAATCTCTCCTAGCTAATAATAAGTATCTCACAAATAAAAGTTGAAGCTAGGTCTCGAACCCCTCTAATGAAGACTCCAATCCTAAGGCAACTTCCAGTAATCTCCATTAAAGGCACTTACCCCAAGCTTTTCCAATGATTTAGCAAGAACGTCGGCTCCCTTCTTCTGGTTCACGAAGATAATGACAGGTGGATCTATGCCTTCAGCGAGAATATTCAGCAGCTTCTTCCTGTGGTATAGAAAATGAACAGCTGAATCAAATTTCTATCGGGTGATGGAACACATGCAATACCTATCATAATGGTGGTAAAGAGTGCAATAATCCTATGCATAACTCCTCGTGACAATAAAATAAATACAATGTGTGCATTAATGGATATTTCTAAAAAGATTTTGGAAAAAATTGCTGACAGGAATTATTTTAAAATGCTACATATTCTCATTGCTTAGGGGTCTTGCAAATAAAGACAGCATTATAGTGTTTGCATGCTTTCTTTTAATTTCTTTTAATGAATGGGAAATACCAAAACACGTGTGTGTTTGTGTGTGTGTGTGCATGCATGGGTTCCATGGGCTGTTATCACTAGTGGATGTGGGGGATAAGACCCACTTTCCTTGGAAAACCAACAATGGCTTGCATCTGATAAAACCTCTGACAACCAAATCCAGCTCCAAGCCTTCATGAGTGACTTAACTAAGCCTGGTGGAACCTGTTTAAATGGACTGGAGAAGGCATAGCAGGCGAGTTTCTAGCACATCAAAAGCAGATGCTTCAGGCTTGTTAACCTTGGGTGGTCGCAAATCTAGGAGAAATTAAATTCTGACAAAACCTTTGCTGCCTTGTGACGATACCCTCTCATGGGAAAGGCTAATCAAGTAAACCCTAACAGAAAATCCGGCATTGTAGTCCCTAAGGTAACTTTTCATTGTTTTTAGTACCATCTCGGTACCTCCTGTGGTACTGCTGGTGCCATGATATATCAACTTGTCCTTTCCCTTGAATCCATCAGTTGGGGGATAGGAATAGGATTTATTTTCTCAAAAATCATGAGCATAGCATTCGTTATGTGTTTAAACCACTGACAGACGAGATGAAAGTACGTTGTTGCTGAAATTTGGTTTGAATCTGTCCATTTGCATTGTTAGTCACGTGACTACATAACTCTCACAACCTACATGTCAATGACATCAGAGGTCATACAATCACGTGATATCAACAAAACGATGTTTCTAATGTTGCTGTAGGTAAAAAATTGAACATAAAAATGAAAGTCAGGTAATTTTTGTTTAGAAAAATGAAGAAACAAATTTCCCAAACTATTTATTGCAAAAACGACCGAAAACTGTAAAATATATGTAAATGTTGCAGCAATTCGAAGAAAACCAGATTCATTACGCAGATTGCATAGCCAGGTGGTAGTCACGTGAGATAAACAAAAACACAGCTGACACGTGCTCGGTACTTCTTGAAAATAGTTTTCTCCACCCATCTGTGATACTGGCAGGTTGAGAATTAAGTGGGCACTATATATGTATGTATGTATGTGTCTGTCTGTCTGTATGTATGTATGTATGTATGTATGTATGTATGTATGTATGTATGTATGTATGTATGTATGTATGTATGTATGTATCCTCCAGACAATGAGGTGCGGTCCAACCACAGTTGACTGCAACTATTGCACCAAGAAATAACAAACAAAAACCAACAAGGAAACCTTCAATACTCAAGCTAGGTACCTGGAATATCCGGAAAATGTTGACTGGATTCTCAGATGATCTCCAAGAACTCAGTGATGTTAAAAAGACTTCAGCCATCAATGATGAACTTGCAAAACTCCAAGTCAACATTGCTGTACTACAGGAGAAATGGCTACCATATTCTGGGTCCCTTGGAGAAGAGAACTACAAGTTCTTTTGGCAAGGAAAGAGCGTTGACAAAACCATAGAGTTTGGTGTTGGATTTGCCGTCAAGAACTCTTTTTGCCATCAAGAACTCTTTGATGTGGATGATAGAACCCTGCCAACATGGAAACAGAAGACTTATCCCTCTGCCTCCACACCACAACTGAGCCTGTAAATCTGATCAGTGTTTATGCTCCCACATTAGGCACCACTGCATATACCAAGGGTGAGTTCTACTATGAATTACACATACTCATTGACAAAATTCCCAAGGAAGAGAACTTGATATAACTGGGCTATTTCAATGCTAGGATACGTACTGACCATGACTCTTGGCGCTCCTTTCTTGGCAAGTTAGGCATTGGGAATATGAATGAGAATGATGGACAGCGACTCATAGAGATGTGCTTGTATCATGATCTCAGCATCACCAATTTATTCTTTCATACACAGCCACAGCATAAAGTGTCCCCAGCACCAACTGGATTTGATCATTATGAGATTGTCTGCCAAGGAGGGTGTGTTTCTTACTCATACCTTCCACAGCGCTGACTGCGACACTAACCACTTGCTGGTGTACTGCAAAATGAAGCTTCAGCCAAAGAAGATACACCACTCTAGTAGGTAAGATGGTAGACCACGCATGGATGTGTGCAAGATGTCTTATCCAGACAAGGCTGAGGAATCCACTTATGCCCTCTCCAAAACGTTTGATTCAGAACCTCCCAATGGCAGTGCCAAAGAGATGGGATCACATCAGAGAGACTGTGTAGATCATAGCCACATGGATCTTTGTTAATAAACAAAGAACAATGACTGGTTTGAGGCTAACTCCGCCACACTCATGCCAGTCATAGAAGAGTGTCGCAATGCTCACCTGGAGAAGAAACGATGTCACTGCCAGAGGACTCTACAGGCATACAGGGCTACCAAAAGCAAACAAAGTGGAGAGGTTAGTACGGCAGTGCGCCAATGAATACTGGTTTCAGCTGTCAAAGCATCCAGTCAGCAGTAGATATTGGAAACATGAGGCATGTATGATGACAAAAAAAGCAGTGGTCCCATACAGAAAGTGACAGCACTAATGTGGCCTGCTGCAGGTGATACCACACATGACAAGGGCAAGCAGATGGATCATTGGGTGGATTACTAGCTTGAACTGTTGAAAACCTCCTGCTCCAGGGAAGGATCACATCCAAGCAGAAGTCATCAAGTGTGGCTGCAGCATGCTGCTCACAAACCTGCACGACCTACTCTTCCAGTGCTGGGATGAGGGTGCAGTGCCTCAGGACATGAGAGACACTAACATCATAACCCTGTACAAGAACAAAGGTGACAGAACTGCAACATCTACAGGGGCATATCCCTTTTCAGCATCATGGGTAAAGTCGCGTCATCCTGAACGAATTGCAGATGCTTGCTGAAAGAGTGTACCTAGAGTCACAGTGCGGGTTTCGCACAGAGAGGTCCACAATCAACATGATCTCTGTCAGGCAAATGCAGAGAACAACACAAACCCCTATACCTGGCCTTTATAGATCTCACCATGGCATTTGATCTGGTCTGCAAAGACGGATACTTCACAATCCTGGCAATGATTGGATGCCCTCCAAAGCTGCTAAGCATGATCCAGTCCTTCCACAATTACATGAAAGGTACAATGTAGTATGGTGGCCCAATGTCTGACCCCTTCAACATTCGCAGCAGAGTGAAACAGGGTTGCATCCTAGCCCCCATGCTCCTTCAGCACCTTCTTTGCTGTCCTGCGCAAGCATGCCTTTGGGATGTCCACAGATGGGATCTACCTGCATATATTCTCAGATAACAAACTGTTTAACCTGGCAACCATCAGGGACATGCTCTTTGCAGAGGATGCTGCATCAGCCACTCACACAGATGCTGAGTTACAGCACCTGATGGATCGCTTTGCTAAAGCTAAAGTTTGGGCTGACCATCAGCCTAAAGAACACAAATGTGATGGTTAAGAACGCAGATCCCATTAACAAAAAAAGGTAGTCAGTCAGTTCACTTTACCTCGGCTTTACCATCATCAACAACCGATGCTGAGCTCAACAAGGTAATTGGAAAAGCATCAACATCTCTCTCCAGCTCTCAGTGTACCATGCCTGCATGCTAAGCACTCTCCTGTAGGCCAGTGAAACCTGGACTCACAAGAGAAAAGACTGTGTGACTTCTACATGTGATGTCTCCAACGCATACTTGGGATCACTTGGAGTGATCAATTAACAAACAACAAGGTGCATGAATATGCCAAAATTTCCAGCATGGTCACACTTCTCCGCCAACATCCTATCAGATGGCTGGCATATGTACATTGGATAGATGATGGACAGATCCCCAAAGACCTTCTTTATTCCGAACTTGCTTCTGGCAAAAGATCAATTGAATGGCCACAACTCCACTTCAAGGATTTCTGCAAGTGCAACATAAAAGCCCTTTACATCGATGTCAACACCTGGGATAAGCTTGCTTTATCAAGACAGGCCCAGCTTTTGATGCACTCTGATCACTTGTTTGAAAGCAGGCGGGAACAAGCTACGATTGCTGGCTGATGAAAAGAGATCTCAGAGGAAGAAGTAGCAGCTCCAACACAAACCAGACTCAACTTTCAAGCCTAGCAAGGACTGCCACTACCATGTTGGGCTACATAGCCACTAAAGATGCTGCACAACCACCAACCGGGACAGCTCTCATGAGTGCACTTCCATCGTCTCTCGAGACGAACGGATGCCAACAATTATGCATGCATCCATGCATGTATGTATCTAAGTATGTACACTCACACACATACAGAGGAAATTAAAGGTAAATATGTCAATTTAATCTGGACAACTAAGACCAAAAAAAGTAAACTGCTTATGATCAAGAAGCCTCTTTTTATGAAACTTTTGAACATTTCAAATACAGACCTTTTCTCTGATTCTGTGACAAGGTAAACGATCTGTTCCACTTTTTCTACAGGTTTGCCAGCTGAACCAATATACACAACTGCTGGTCGTCGTAGATATGATCGTGCCAATCTTTCTACAGCAGGTGGCATAGTAGCTGTAAACATCACCGTCTGAAATGGAATTAATTTTTTTAAAAAGTTACATTTGCTGCACACCATATTCTGTTGTCATTTTTCCTAAAAGAACTATAAAAGCTAACTCTTTAAATATCAAGTCTCAAGCAACAACTAGGCATTTAGAAATCTTGTAGTTACTGAGATTGCTTCCCAATAAACCCTGCTAATCAAGGTGAAGCGGTTAATATTCATCTTCGTAAGATGAATGCTCCAGTATGTATGAACACATTTATCACATCGGAATGCTGGTTTGACTTCCTCAAATAAACCCATTTTTGGAGTTAAATTTTTTTTATATAGCACTACCTCACAATTCCAGCTATCTCAGCTAAACTTACTGAGCCATTAGAGTTAAATACTGTCTGACTGCATGTGGAAGTCAAAGTGATCTACCACTGCTATAGACATTGGTACCAGGAAGTCAAAGTGATCTACGACTGCTATAGACATTGGTACCAGGAAGTCTAAGTGATCTATCACTGCTATAGACATTGGTACCAGGAAGTCAAAGTGATCTACCACTGCTATAGACATTTGCACCAGGAAGTCTAAGTGATCTACCACTGCTATAGACATTGGCACCAGGAAGTCAAAGTGATCTACCACTGCTACAGACATTGGCACCAAGAAGTCAAAGTGATCTACCACTGCTATAGACATTGGCACCAGGAAGTCAAAGTGATCTACCACTGCTACAGACATTGGCACCAAGAAGTCAAAGTGATCTACCACTGCTATAGACATTGGCACCAAATCTCATATATCAGTTACTAGTGGAGCAGAATGTACACTCTTTGAATAGAATGCAACTGCAGAGGGAAGATCTTTACGTATTATGACTGGGTCATTATTACATAAGTAACGTTTGATGAGTGTAATGCAAAAAAGACTGTTAAATGATTACATAACCGCTGTAATTTGTACGTCCTAACAGGAAATCGCCTTGGACATTTGCTTCAGCCAAATATCTGGTTTTTTGGTACTATTCGGAAGCATTCACCTTGGCAAATAATATGTGCACAAATGGTTACAAGTAAAATCATTCATTAAATATCGAACTTTTTTTTAAAAAAGTTTTTTAATACATAATAATTTTAGTTAATACAAATTTTCATCTTACTGGCGTATATACAGTATACAGTACCTGAAAAGTTTAAGCTTCGCATACGATAAAGAAACAAACAGTACTCTCCAGTGTCATACCTACTACTCGGCTTGTGCCCGGATCCATCAAATAGTACATCCAAATACTCGGATTTGGTACTAGGCAAAAATTATCTACTTGAGCAGCAGAGGGGGCGAACCGGACAACATTTTTAGACAAGTTTTCACTGAAATCACGCTTAAAAACAATGAAACCAATGACATCAGCCCCCCGCCCCCAATGTGTATGTGAATCATGGATTAGGTCCCAAAAAAAATATGAAAAAATCAATGAAATTAATGAAATCCTCCATCGATTTTTTGGGAAAAAGGGACTACAACGTCGTTGTCACTCACTAGAACTTTCAGTTGGGGTTAACCGAATATTTGATCCAGTCCGATACGATATCGTGTTCGAGGGTCATGTAAATCACTACGACGAAAATCACTACGACGAAAATCCTTTCAGGATTTCACAAATAGACTAATCGCTAACACCTCCTCTTGTAAATCAATCAGATTATTAGACTGGTCAGTGAGTTTGAAATTAATTCTGGTTAATGAATTATTATGACATCGCATATAGACTGGATTCACCGGGGACTCAATTATTAAAAACCCTGGAGGAGCTGTTGGTGCAAATGAATACAAAATATATCCTTGCTGAGCTTGATTTGATCGTTCTAGATTAATTTGATAGCTTCCTTTGATCACATCGCATACTAAATTGAGCGCAATCACCGATGAAATATTCACGTTGAACGGAGCAATATGCCTGCCACCACCATCTGGGTCATTATTGTGTTTGAGGGTTTTTATTTCCGGTGATGTTGTTTTTTTCCACGCATCATGAATTATTTTAAAACCAACATCGATGGCATCACTGAGAAGTCTTTTTAGTTCTGGTACGTTATATCCTGGTAGTTTGAATGTTGGGATATCTTCAACGCGGATTTTATAATCTGATGCAAATCCGTCTCTCGATATGGGATTATCTTCATCTAATATATCCTGAATAATTTTTAAATTAAATGTTTCCATATCGTCGATAATTTTGTTGCATGTTTCTACGACGCTGATAAATTCATCTCGGGTGAGAAAGCCGGATTTAAGAGATATTAACAACAGTGAAAAATCATTATTCATTGCCTTGAAATTGTCATTGATTTTAAGATCGTGAGCAGTAAGAAATCTCTCTCCCTTATTTATTATATTGTGAAGGACATTAAAAAAATCTGTAGTGATTTGGTGATCTTTATAACTTTTTACTGGATTATTGGGTTTTATTCTGTCGGTGATATAATCAGATTTTTGTGGTTTTGGTAAATCAACGGTTTTTCCCCCGGGTGGGATTTCAGGCCATCCCAGTACGGTTCTAATAGAACTCTGATAGATATCTACGACGTAACCCTCTGTGCTTATTTCAATGGCAGATGATAGTGTTGGCTCATGAACTGTTATAGCTATTTTTGATTCTTTTCCAGTAATCGATTTTATTCTACGTTGCAATTCGTTATTGATTTGTTCAATTTGGTATGATCCGGTTGGTATGGAAACAACGTTCCAGTCTGGGGTACCGTCGTCTTTATTCTTATTTGCAAATACCAGGGAATTATTCGGTTGTTGACCACCAAATGATTTTGATCTGATATTTGGCCAACTATGGTATACTCGTAATTTTGCTAGCGCGATTTCCTTCACTGGGACCGGAGAGGGGAAATTCACACTGAATTCTGGATTCGTTGAGGTTATTGAGATCATGCTTGTTTGTACTGGGTTTGTGTTCTCCACTATTTGTTGAAGTAATTCCATCGGTGTTGTCATTGTTATTATACTCATGTTTTTGTACTTCTAATTTTGACATCGCAGAATCATATATATCTACCATCGCTGAAAACTCACTCTCTGATATAATTGTATCATCGAGCGATGACGATATCAATGAGGATAACTGCGAGTATGCAGTGGACACAACATGAAATTGAATTATGTAGTCTTGTAGTTTCCGTTGGCTGCATGATGATATTTTTTTTGTGATTATTGAAATAATTCCAGCGATTGTTGTTGCCGCAGAAATGCAAATTGGAACAGCTATCGGAGCCATCATTGTCACTGAAGACAATATAATACCGGCTCCGGTGATTACACCACTCACAGCGTACACAGTAACATCAATTGCGGTAATTCTCCTGCGATATTTTTTAATTTTCAATTCATACTCCTCAGACAGGGTTTTGAGTCTAGTTTGATATTCTCTGACCTGATCATAGCGATATTGCGATGATGAAATCATTTTTTATTTTAACAACGCTAGCGTTTTCAATTGTGAAATCCTTTCAATTTATTTACTTAAATCCGCTACGAATTCCACATACCATGTTACCAGAGCTCTAGCCAAAGTTGTATCAGTAGATGTTATAGTGAACTTTTCATTTGTACCCTTGTCGATGATCGTTGAGATCGTATTATTGACCCCGGATGAACTCGACGATGATATATTAAATTGAACCGTTGTCACCAGTGTTAATCGATAAATACCCTTGACGGTTGCAGTGATATCTAATTTGTTGTTTGTAGGCGACCACTCAAATGATCCGTGTTGGATCGTGTATACTACGTTGTTGGTTTTCTCATGAGGAATTTTTGTTTTTTCAATGGCTGTTATCATCCTCGTTGCATCCCCTTTGATGCCTTCGATGAAAGTTTTCGTCTCATCGATGGATTTTTTAATATCAGGGAGTTTTATTTCAATTTTATCGAATGTAGTTCCAATAAATTTATCAATGATATTTCTACGAAATGCGGTAAACTGTTTTATGTGTTCTTCGGTTTTAGATTGAAGTGTTGCTAGTTCTAACGCAGAATCGTTGAGAGTTTTAAATCGATCTGTAATCGTCGAAAAAAGTACACCCGGTTTGAGTTTATCCTGATCGGAAAATAACGCGATAGTATCCTCGATTGCATTTTGTTGTTTAACTAAAATATCATCCAGAGAAATATTACTGGTTTTCAATTTACCCTGATCGGAAAATAACGCAACGGTGTTCTCGATTGCGTTTTGTTGTTTAACCAAAATATCATCCAGAGAAATATTACTGGTTTTCAATTTACCCTGATCGGAAAATAACGCGATAGTATCCTCGATTGCGTTTTGTTGTTTAACCAAAATATCATCCAGAGAAATATTACTGGTTTTCAATTTACCCTGATCGGAAAATAACGCGATAGTATCCTCGATTGCGTTTTGTTGTTTAACCAAAATATCATCCAGAGAAATATTACTGGATTTCAATTTACCCTGTTTGTCTTGAAATACAACTATTTCATTCGGGTCAACACTTGTTAAGTTCAACGTCTCAGCGATTTCATCTTTAATTTTTTTTTTAATATCCTTGATAGAATCAGGAGTTGCAGTGTCATCGGGTTTGGGTTTCAGAGGTCTTCCCCAAATATCAATCATGTTATTGTAAAACTCTTTCTCTCTCTAAAAAGCGATTACTGGTGTAGTCATTTACGACAATATGAGGTGGTTTTCTAGATGCTGAAATAGCATCAAGGACATTTAATACTTCACTGCCGCATATTGGTGGGTCATTGATTTGTTGTGTTGGTAGCGTAGAATACCAAGTCTTCATTGGAAATTGTTTTATGTAACGCATAAATTCTTTTGGTGGGGCCAATCCATATGAATCAAAATAGACAATCCCACGTGGATCAATAGCGTATGCAACCCAGTGAGTTCCAGGTCCGGTGCTGTTATCGAGATTAATAATACCTGTTTCAGTTTTGTTTGGTTGATGTGGTAATTGATCTTTCATAAAAACACCTCTGAAATGTTTAATCGCTAGTTTTTTAGCAGCATCCATTAAATCAAAATTGGACATTGGAACCATAGGTTCGGAAATTGAAGATTTCTGAATTAATAAACCGTTCCTGGTAGTCTCAGGCCTGATCCGTGAACGGATCTCCCGCTGTACCATGAATACGGGGTCCCTGGTAGTCTTAGACCTTTTCCGCTGTACCATGAATACGGGGTTCCTGGTAGTCTTAGACCCAATCCTTGAACGGATCGTCTCTTTTTTTTATATCCTTGTCCAGCTGCCTTCTTAAGTGCCATTCCTGCTGCAGTACCAACGGCTCCTAACGCAGCCGCTTTAGCCACTGCTGGGGCTGCTGCTGCAATCAATGCTGGTATTGCAGCTAACAATGGAAATATACCACCTGATTTTATCATATTTTTGATAGCAGCCGCAGAAAGAGTAATCTGAACCCCTTTTTTATCCTTGAAAGCATCATTGAAATGTTTCACCTGACGAGTTGTCAGCGATAATTTATTTTCACCACCAGTCATTTGATTAGGTTTCAACGTGATTGTGGTTCCACATTTTTTAGCCGATTCTGATTGCAATTTTTTGATTTGACCAGGAGTTAACGCAACACTAATAACACTATATGACATTATACATAATAGATTGATTCTAATTCAATGAAAAATCGAGAAAATCGTTCAAAGATTTTCCACTGGTGCATCTACCACTCTCATTCTTCCACCAACACCTTCAAGTAGCATTGATTTATCACTGAGAATGACAGCAACCGCTCTATAATCAGCAATACCACCACGAGTCACATTAGCTCTAAAGTGTATATCAACGACGGATTGTCTCATCAAATCGAGATGTTCCAGTGAGAAGTAATAGATCGGATACAAATTTTTAAAATCATATTGTGATATTTGCAAACCAGTATCGACATTTTGGTCGCGTGCCATAAATGACAACAGACGATGATAAACTCGTGCAATATGATTTTCTGTGTAATTAAGTTGTATATCCTCAGATGGTTCCTGCTGGCCGTTTATTCTCAGTGAGACGTCTTTCACACCTAATTGATCAAATATCATATGACTGAAACGTTGATTGCCAACTCGTGTGATATCCTGTAACGCAATAAATATATGACGTGGTGCAGCAGTGCCCTGTTTTGATGCTAGATTCCACGTAAACACATTATTAACATTTGATTGTTTAACATCTGTACTCACGGTTAGCCAACTCAACAACGACTTTCCTCCTTGGTCCATAAATGATAGTAGTCGTTGTTCTTCGGTGATTGCTGGAGTCAACACTGGCATCCACAATGATATTTTTGTTAATTTGACTTTACCGGCATCAGCATTGGGGGCTGCAGCATCTGCTGGAATCCTCCAAATTGCGTCATTATCATCACCCTTTCGTACAAGCGATACTGTATGCTTCGCTCCATAAATAACTTTTCTGACGTTTCTACAGAATCCAAATATGTGATGCAGTGGAATCGCGCATGAAAATGATTTACGCGCTCCTTGCAACATTGAGTTTCGTGTTGCAGCTCCTAGATTGAAATTAGGATCGTTGTTTATAATCATATTTTCAACATCAATATTAGTATTATCACGTTTTTTTGGTTGTCTTATAATAAATGGATTTCCTCCAGCGGTATTCTTACCATCCTTTGCAAACATCATAGAGGGTCCTGCTGATCTTGTGTAATCATCAGAATATCTCGCTAATCCGATTATTGTTGTAGCCACATCAACATCACGATCTATCGACTCGATTTCTTTTCCATCAATGAGATATCTAGCACTCTCAAATAACGCCATGATACCATTATTGACAAAACCGACTTGAGTATCATCTGGATACTCTGTATCATTTGTTCGTATAATCTCTCCTTCGATTTCGATAAACGCTTCACAGGGCAAAAAGTATTTACTGGTATCATGGACTTGAAGATCAATTCTTGCTCGACTATTTGAGTCTATGGCATGATAGGCGTAATATTGATAATCGCGTACAGAATCATTCTTGGAGACTGGGGCGTCTATATCAAATGCTGGATCAGGTGACCTTTTGAACATTTTATTCTATTTATCAGAGTCTAAATAGTGAAATCGTAAACGATTTTTCCATTCTCATCGTCGTAGTTTTTTAAAGCCACTTCCCACTATCATGTTTGCAATATTGCTTTGGTCCCCTTGATTTACCATCGACGCTAGTTTTTCATCTACTGCGTTATTTATAATTTTACTAACACTTGCAGGCATTTCTTCTGTAGACGGTAACGGTTTCTTTTTTCGCCTCACTAATGATGTTATTTTATCCTTCGCAGTTGAAAACGCTTTCCCGGCAAGATCTCCAACAGTACTAATACCCTTATCACGAATAACATCAATGGCTTTCATTGATAATTGTTTAGCTAACGGCATCACTTTTGGAGCCATTCTTGAAAAGAATCCTAAAATGGTATTGCCGAGGCCATCTCCATAGTATGCCTTATAAACTGGAAACCGTGAATTAACTACATAGACGAGGGTTGGTTTATCATGATTGTAGTGTACGATCATTATTATAAAAACAATAGTGTTTTCAAATGTTATTTAATCACTATGATACCCATTTGCTAACTCGTCAATGAAATCTCGATAGGTTTTGATATCCATGATACCGCCGGCAAATAACCGTCTACAGATATCAGCTGCTTCATTAATTATTTCCAGTGAATTATTTCCAGCTCGGAATCCTCCTACAAGAACATCTAATCGTGATATATCATTGATAACACTATCAGGACAAGTGTTTCCAATCCTTGGATTTTGCAGTCCACTTCCGCTATAACCAGTTGCTTCATCTAGTTTTTCTAAACCCGTTTCTTGTAAATAATCATCATCATCATCATCATCAGGTGGTAGTTGTTGTTTTTTTTGTCTTCTTGTTTGTCTACGTGTTGGTGTTTGACGTTTTAGTTCTTGCCGTTCTTCTATTTCTCGTTGTCGTTCTTCTATTTGTTCTCTTTTATAATTACTAATTCCCTTTTTAAATTCCTTGTATCCTATCTCATCCTTATTCAAACGACCAATCCCTTTATTTAGTTTATACAAATAATCGAACCAATCATTACTTGATATTCTATCATTTTTATACTCGTCCTTTAAAAAATCTTTTTTTGAATTATAGCTTTGAGCAGCAAAATTACCAAAGGCTTGATAATCCTTTGATTTCAATAAACTAGGTTTTTTTATTAATATTTTAGCATGATCAGTAAATTTATTCAACAGAGAAACAGTCGTTTTTTTCGGATCAGTTTTTTCAGTTTGTTCAGTTTTCGCTGCTAGTTTTTCAAGCTCACCAATAACAGATTTTCCCGTCTCGGGACCATCTCCCAGTAAAGCACGCTCTACCCCTTTCGTTGCTGTGGTTACTGGTTTAAACAACTCTTCAGACCCCAGAGCAAAATCAGTTTGTAAACTCTGTCGTTGTTGCAGTTTATTTCTTACAGAGTCGCGAATTGGTATAAATTTCTTAATTGCATCTAGTCGCTCACGAGCCAATCGGGTTGTTAATGCCTCATTGACCATTATTTGAAATCGCAAACTATTTTTCAATTGCAAAACACTTGACATGTCGGATGATTTTTAACACAGTCATGGAAGCGTTATTTCATCGTGAGACACCTTCTATCATTGATGAGGAAAGTGTGGAATTCTCTAATAAAATAATTAATACCACACTTTCCTCATTCGATTTTTTGACATGTCGGATGATTTTTGATACGGTCATGGAAGTGTTATTTCATCGTGAGACACCTTCTATCAGTGATGAGGAAAGTCACATAATTGTATATAAAGTTAATAATACTGTGACTTTCCTCACTTTTCCATTGACCATCCATTAAAGGTCCATAGATTTTTTATTCACTGATTTTGACATTTTCAATCCAAAAATGCTAAAAAAATGAAAATCTCTTGAGGGTCGGAATGATAAATGGTCGGGCAATCAATGGTCGGGTAATCAATTTTCTTGAATTAATGCTCGTAGGTTTCTAATTTTAGAGTTGACTTCTTTTTTCAATTCATATTCGTACCCCAATTCTTTTCGTATTCCCTCTACGATAGCATACAACGGGACGAACACACTGATGTCACTGGAAAATGAAAGAGAGTCTTTAATAGAATTCTGAATTCTTTTGATGAGTGCATACTTCTTGGGTAGCATATACTTGTTAGTGCTAACTCCGTATTCTATATCCTAAAAATCAGACACAATTTGATCAGGATTTAACCCATCTGATAGTTTGATATCCTGATTTTTCAATTTTGCTCTTTCAACTATGATGCTATTCATGTTTTCAGAATTCATTATTCTATAAGAATGACATATCTCTAATTGGAAATTATGACGCATTAGACATAACTAAATCGAATTTTCTGTCCCGTCTTTTTTGAAATAGCCGATCGATAAATCCCCTCTGCAACTCTTCGTACTGAAGATCGACAAATATTGAAATACTTACCGGCTTCATTCATTGATTGAAAAATAATTTCTTCATTAGTTGTTGTATTCAAAGATGTCACAGGTCTCTTCCCAACCGTTTTGCAAGTGCCAGTCTCCCCTCTTTTCAAATTCTCACTCTGTGTGATAGCTTGCAGATTGGATAAAGAATTGTTTTTCGGATTAGAATCCTTGTGATCGATAACAAAACCATCTTTGATCAATCCATTAAAACATTCAAATGCGAAACGATGATTGAGATAAGTTTTCTTTTCTTTTCCTCCGCCAACAGTAAACATCAAGTACCCGTGATTATTCACAAAACCAACTGATTTTTTCAGTCTACGGTTTCTGACAGTACCATCACTGGATGCTTCATATTTTGTAATCACTGGATGTGGTCTGAATTCTTGGTTCATATATACTATTCTATTGTTTGTCTAATTCAGTATTTGGTTCAATAATTACATCACTGGAAAATCTTTCGATATAGTCTTGCGGAGTTCTTATGATTTTGTCAGTGACGTTATCAGGGTCAAAGACTTTTTCAGGGTCATAATTTCTGATGGATTGTCCATTTTTTATTCTTTTATCATAATAACGCTTCAATTCCCTATATCGCTTACCACCACAATCAATACATAATTGTGATCTTCCCTTGACCCCAACCCCACATCGAATACAGGGTAACGGACCAAGACTTCCACGTCGAAAACTTTGCATATGATACCTACAGTACTCATTTTTTCTGCATGATTTGTTACACGGGGTTACATTTTCCATCATGAGCCATTTGCAGTGATTCGTTATATATAAAACTTTCATTTAAATGTTTGTTTTATGTATAGCATGAAGGAGTTCAAGAGATTGACTTCGAAAAATGCTAAATTCAATGCTGATAGAGAGTTCAAGAGATTATTGAAAATCAATCCTAGATTTAATCTCGATAGACCAAAAAAACGTCAAAAATGTCCAAGAGACGGAAACATGAAAGAGTTTAAGAGATTATTAAAAATCAATCCTAGATTTAATCTCGATAGACCCAAAAAACGTCCAATAGACGGAAACAAACGTAACAAACGTCCAAGAGACGGAAACATGAAAGAGTTTAAGAGATTATTGAAAATCAATCCTAGATTTAATATCGATAGACCCAAAAAGCGTAACAAACGTCCAAGAGACGGAAACATGAAAGAGTTTAAGAGGTTATTGAAAATCAATCCTAGATTTAATATCGATAGACCCAAAAAACGTAACAAACGTCCAAGAGACGGAAACATGAGATCACCATGGAAGGATGCTCAATTCAATCTTGATATAGTTTCTAATACACCCAAGAATAAAATTCTTGATAAACCCATCAGAGACTGTTTTAATGAATTCAAGCGTGATGGAGCATCTTATTGTTGGTCAACATTTCGAATTGATGGTGTTGTTGACGCTACCATGAATGATGAAAAAGCAGCAGTGATCATTTCACGTCTTGGGAAAGAAGGAAATATTTTTCGAATCAAATTCATTATCCGTGAAGATGACAAATGGATTATTAGGGATAAATTTGAACCCATTATCAGGGGCAAAAAAACTGTCACCGTGAATCAGGATTCAAAACCGGGAATTTTGACTGGAATTGATAAACCCTACTACGAAAGATCTTATCCTGTCACAGCAGTTGTTTACGGGATCTATCCGCTCAATGAAAAACCTGATATTTCAAAACTAGCACCCATGAAATATTCGACAGGACTCAATTGTGTAGCAGAACGAATAATAGAACACTTCACAAATGCGTCCCGGGGAAATAAACTCACTGATCTAAGACGAAAAAAAATAACCGAGTGGGAGTTCACGGTAAAAGAGCATGGAGCAACAATTCAGGATATAACTAAATTAGAAACATCATTAAGATTTCCAATATCGGTAAGGACAATCACCGGTGAAGTATTAAAAGAACCGAAATATCAATCAAAAAAAGGAACCCCCATTGAAATTATTGATCATAACGCGCACGCGTGGTCATCTGCAGTAACAATATTCCCACAGGATAGAACCGTAAAATATCTATCCCAAACCGAAGAGTTTTTTTCAGAGCAGAAATTATTTGATGCTATTTACCATTTGAGTAAAAACGATCCTGTGTCAGCGTGGCTATTTCATAGTAATTCAGACGAGGAATGCAGATTTGATCAGTTTGTAAGGCCTAACGGAGAATTATACCGTACTGAAGAACTGCAGAATCAAATGAAACAACTAGCTAGTGAGTTTTCTGAGGGGGAAATCGAAGATCAATTATTAGCAAACTGTTTCACAGTACCATCCATTGCAGCACATTTTGCTAGAAAGAAAAACGCGTGGAAACCAACACGAAGTGAGTTTTTATCAGATGTCAAATTGTCCTGTCTTGAATACAGCCACGGCGGATTATGGAACACAAAATACACCGCTGATACCGTTATTTCAGTTGATATGATTGCGTGTTATCCAGGAAGTTTTCTTGGGTATGGAGAATGCGAGAAATATTTCAAACGATTTGGACACCCTACACACGAAATGACCCGTGTTGCTATTAATGGACCACTTCCTGATTTTGATTTAACCGGATTCGCTTGTGTGGTATCATTTGAAATGGCTGAAGGGCTTCATCCGTGTAGTTATCTTTGGATTGGTAAACACATGTCTGAAAAACACTGGATGCCAATAGTGTTATTACGGTATATGCTTGATTGTAAGATGTTAAAATCATTAATTGTCAGTGAAGCAATTATATCCTATCGAGCACAGAAATCAGTCTGGTTACCACAACCTGATCTAGAAAAAATAATTAGCGAAGAGCGAAAACTGTTTCCTGATTTTAATGAACAACAAATCATGGATTGGTCCCAACAGTTATTTGAAATCAGAAACAATGAAGCAAAAAATCTTGGACGAAGAATAATCGGTAAATTTACCCAAGGTGGCAAAGATGATAATACGAAATATTCTTCACGATTGATTATAGACAACGCTGAATACGATTTTGTAATGGCGGATCTAACGAATAAGGGCCTATATGTCAATCGTAAGGACGCATTTCTGTCCGATGGAACCAAATTGGGTACAATTGTTACCTACAATGATGGATACCATCCGCAGTACACACATTTGAGAGCTTCTATGCTTGGTTATGCTTCTATCAATCTGTTTTCAATGATCAATAGATTTCCTACCACCGCAGTTAGAGTTGCTACTGATTCATTTTACATAAATAGCAAAATGGCTGATTTTAAGGCTACTGGCAACGAGAAATGGGGATCATGGAGAATTAAGAAAGAAATGATTCATGATTATATTCCATCAGCAGATGTTACCATTGAAAATAATTACTTAGAAAGCAATCAGTGTTCAGAATTTTCTAGTGCACCACCGATTTCTGATCCAATATGCCTGTATAAAACAGTTTATTTAAACGGCTGTGGTGGGTCAGGAAAAACAACCCGGGCAATTGAGTTATTTCGTGTTTCCAATCCAAACATGATTGTACTAACACCGACTCACAGACTTGCAAGAGAAATGATACAGAGAGGGGTAAATGCCTGCACTTATCATAGTTTCTTTAGATGGAAGGGAGATAAATGGACTCCTGAACGCATGGGAGAGAAATTTATTCCTGAAATTATCATTTGGGATGAAATAGACACAGTGTCAGAAGATGTCTTAAAAATATTTCTTGAGTGGTTGTTATTGAAGAATACAAAAGTCGTCATGTGCGGTGATCATGGCCAACCACCACCATTTGTCGGTGCATCCCCCCATGAATGGCTAAAGGGTTTTGTAGACTATTATGAAGAAATTGATACCGATCATAGATCACTTGATAATGAATTAAAAGAATTGAAGAAACTAATTAGATTACAACCGGATAGAATCCAGTGTGAAATAACCCGTGAAATAATTTCGGAAACTCCCATGAATGAGTTTTGGGAAGCGTGGAGACCAAATGATTTAATCATTGCAAGTAGAAAAATAGTCAGGGACACACTTCAGATGAAGTTATTTGAATTGCATAAACAAAAATTTGCAACACTTCCAGTACCGTTATGTTATAGGCCATCGGATACGCGAAAACAGAATATTGAAGTTGATATTCCAGGCCTGACAGAGTCAGGGCGTGAAAAGAAGATTCTCGTATTAAATGATATTGTGCTGGTTGATATCAATGTCGTTGAAGATGCATTGCGTGCTAATAAATCCCCATGGACGCTAGGTTATGCAGCAACAATACACTCTTCACAGGGATTGACTATATCGGATACAACTGTTTGGATGGTAGATAATCGCATAGAATGGTCGAATTTAGTCTATCTCGCAGTGTCTAGAGTACGAAAAATAAATCAACTTCGAAGAATTGTCCTGACAGAGTCAGGCGATGATGAAATCATTAGCGATGATAATGACACCACAATAGATGATATTATTGATAAAAAAACTCTCCGGTTACAAACAACAGGACAAAAAAAAACAACGAGAATTTGATATTGATGCTGAATTAATAATCACTTTGAAGCAACAACAGAATAATCACTGCGCGAGTTGCAATTGTATAATGCGTTGGCAGTATTCGGATAAGGATCCTCGCCAATTCACCGTAGACAGAAAAAATAACAATCTCGGTCATGTCAGAAATAATGTGATGTTGACTTGTCTTGAGTGCAATAGACGCAAGGGTGCTAGTTAAGCCCATGCGGTGGTAATTGAGTATCGTCAGGAATTACTTGTAATTGTTGTCTAGTAAACCCACGCTGAGGGGCAGTTGAATCCAGTTTATAGATTGGAGGTCTACCCATAGATCGTGTTATACTAGATATCTTGTGTGCAGTAACACTCCAAATAGGATCAGTAGCCCTTTTTGTACCACCCTCAAGCTCTCCTGGTTCATATAAATATCTCACAATGACATTACTACCAAGAATTGGTTCTTTGAAATCTTTTTGTGGTTTTTCAGGTATCGACTTCTTTTTAATCGCGTTGATAGGTTTCATGTTGATGGTTCTAGTAATCTCGTTATTCAGTGCGGTAACTACACCTGGTAATCTCTTAACCCATTCACGGGATCTTTTTTCTTGGATGAATTCTTTTGCATATTGATATCCAAATAACCGCTCAGCAAGAATCCGATTAAATCGTTCTACAATGGCCTGATCACGATGCAGTGCAGTATGCCCTCGTCTGATAGCGACATTGTGATATTTCATTGTAGATAACACTGCACCCTGAAATTCCTTGCCCGGGTCAACTTGTAACAGATTTGGCCAGTGCAGAGGACTCCTTCGATAAATCCTTTCAAATGCAGAAGCCACTTCAGTGGCCGATTTTGTTTTTAACGGTTCTGCTTCTTTGTATCGACTTGCAATATCAACTACAGTTAACGCATATTTGTAACCACGATCATGTGGCAGAAATAATATATCAGCCTGATGAACTTCATTGGGTCCGGTCACATCAAAATGCGAGAATTGAATTTGTTTAGGCGGTGGTAGATAAATTTGCCATAGTGCCTGTTTGGATAACCAATGAGCCGCAGTGGTTTTTTTTCACTTTTGCGGCGCTAGCGAGTTTACTGATTGCAGCGTTACCCTTCCAGTATCCTCTTGGGGAATAATAAATAGATTCCATGTTGTTATTAATTACCAGCACCTAACATCAATTTACTTTTCATAGCCGATTTTATCAAAAATGAAGCCAATTTTTCTTTGAAGGATTTATCAGGAATGACATTCAACGCATGAATTAATTTCACATCTGCTAGATGCCTGTGTTGCAAATTGCTGCTTTTATAAGCAACATCATGAAGGTGACAGGCCTTATCAATAGCGTTTATTGGTTCCTCACCGGGTCGGGGCTGATTTTGATCATTGAGTCTGATATCAAGTCTTGTTCCCGGTCCACAATAACTATACCCTGGAAGGTGTTTTTCTCCGGGGTATTTTGCCCATGGGGTTCCAGGGAGTTTTGCTAATTTGGCAGCGATATCACCTCCTCGTTTTTTTTTAAAGGTTCCTTGGGTTCCTTGGGTTTAGAAACAAATCTAAATTTCTTTGTACTACACTGTACGCATTTACCAGAAAGCGCTGATCGGTTATTTTTAGTTGTAATCGTCGTCAAGTCATCTGTGCCAGTACGCGCCTTACACTTCACGCAATATAGATCCATAATTTATGTATAGAGATATGAATATAATTGATTTTTCAGCGACTAAAACAAGAGAACCAGTGAAGCATCATGCAGCGCTACCAAACTCTATCCGCGCAATTATAATCGGGCCATCTGGATCCGGTAAAACGCAATTGTTGCTCAATTTAATAATGAGATGGATGAAGTGGGATAAATTGTATTTAATTGCCCCTAGCGTAGACGACCAACGATGCTATGAAGTGCTAAAAGATTTTAATGAAAACGCTTCAGAGATTGCTGGCGAGGATGTTATTGAATTTATAACCGATATTGACGAGGCGCCATCCGTGAATGACCTCGATGGAAGTATCAACAATTTAGTTGTATACGACGATGTCATGTTAGATAATCAAAAAAATCCTGCTAGAATATTTTCCCGAGGCAGGCATAAAAACACTGATGTGATTTATGTCACTCAACGCTACACTCAGATTCCAAAAGTGATTAGAGATAACTGTAATATGCTTGCTGTATTCAACGGCGTTGATACACATACGCTACAAAATATTTGGCAGACATGGTGTTCTGATATGGACTTCAATCAATTTAGAAATTTCTTTAGTCATGCTCAGTCTACCCCACACGGATTTGTAACAATAAATTTACATGACCCTCGAACACGATATCGTATCGGACTGGATCAAATATTCGGTTAACCCCAACTGAAAGTTCTAGTGAGTGACAACGACGTTGTAGTCCCTTTTTCCCAAAAAATCGATGGAGGATTTCATTAATTTCATTGATTTTTTCATATTTTTTTTGGGACCTAATCCATGATTCACATACACATTGGGGGGGGGGGCTGATGTCATTGGTTTCATTGTTTTTAAGCGTGATTTCAGTGAAAACTTGTCTAAAAATGTTGTCCGGTTCGCCCCCTCTGCTGCTACTTGGTTAGGCCCTAGTAATTTGGAGAGTTTGAGGCCAAATGTAGGATGCTTTTTAATAAAGGGATCAAGGTGGTTCTGAAACCTTTCAAGTATTTAAATAAAAACTGGATGGTCTTTGAATTTTTTTATGTGTTGATGATAGAACTGTACCTATTAATGGCCCGTACTCATAATCAGGCCAATTATTAGAACAATTGGTATAATCGGTATTAGCAGAAATAATCGGTGCCAATGCAAATAAATTTCCAAAATATAATAAACATATTTCCTCAATTTGTAGGATCACTATTATCATTGAAAATGAGTAACTCTTGAGAGGTGATTCATTGTAAATAAAACAGCTATTAAGGACTATCTGAAATGTTATCTTGAAGAATTCAATTTGGTCAAAACAACAAATAAAGCAAAATCTGCATCCAATATGTTTGGGAATAAATATGGATTTAAGTGACGCTATGCACGCTTTGCATTGTGTAAGTACTGTATATTATAGTACATAGTCTCCCCGGCACACAAATTATGAAGTCTGCATTTACCTTCATTTAATTTTGTGTTGGAGAAATCAGAAAATATGCACATGCAAAATAATAACAAAATCAATCATAGTATTTTATGACAGTTTAATAATTCTCGGGTCACCGAAAGTTACTTTTTTAAATTGCTATGTCTTAAGACATAGAAAAAATTATTGTTTCATGTTCCAAGATTTATAGTCGTTACAGTAGTCAACGAAAAGACTTAAAAACGGTAAAGTTTAGACATTGGCCCGCGGATAAGCCGACCTCCCCCCCTTCTTCCAGGTCTTTATTTTTTCCTAAATTATTAAGCTTCTACATGAGTATATATACTTGATAATGAAATAATCGGTCTCATAATTGGTATCGGCAATTTTAATAATTGGACATACGCGGTATCAGCATAATCGGCAAAAAGTGACATCGGTACAGCTCTAGTTGATGAATTGTTCTTGCATTGTTGATGTTTACCACTGATACATGTTTTTGTTCAATTCATGTCAAAATAAGCTTTTTTCCAGTAATAAAAGAAGATACAAAAAACAAAACTCGGGAATACATCTATGTCCAACTCAGCAACTTTATCCATGGTTTGAGAGAATATTGGAGAGCAGTCAGCAACCGACTGGGAGGGAAAGAAGTCATGCCATTGTGCACATGAGGAATCAAGCATACAGGTATTGCCAAAAGAGTCTGGAGTTTGGGCTATTACAAAAGTGATCTCCTGATATGCTTTTTGGCTAGTCAGCTCTTTCATTTGTGATACTCATACCTTTGGAAATTATTGCTAATGGCATTCTCATCTGAAAGTGCATTTCTCCACCTTCCCCTTCTGTTTAGCCCACAGACTCTCCATCCATAGAGTACATATCTGACATGTATTCCCCTTGTAACAATCAACACATGCTAAATAGATGTGCTGGTTATCATCCAATCAACATTTAGTCCTACTCATAATAGAAATAGAGCAGACAATATTACAACTTTATGAAATCATGTTCTGGACATTACTTAGCATACCATCAGAATGTATCTGTAAGACAAGTGCACCAGAGACAGCCTGTAATGGTCAAGTTATTGAAGCTTCACTTCATGACACTGAAGCAGACACTGACAATAAACTATGGAAAATGTACTTGCATGTGAACAAACATAAACAGAAATTATTCAGTCTAGAATACTACATCATTAAAACAACTGGATTATTGCAAAACAATTATAGATTCTATAATATATACTGTATCACATATATAAAGTCAAGTATACATAATGCACATAGTAATGACCTCTGCCATTAACTCAATAGGTTGCCTATATATTTATCACCAAGTTGTAATTATGCAATAAACAGAAAAACTTAATCTCAAAGAGTAAGGAGCAAGTAATAGTTGATAATATACATGTAAATGAAATATGCTTCTTTGAGATACTTCTCCAAATTGTTCTATCTTGAAACCCTAAAACTTGTAACATTGTTTACAAAGTCTCTCATAAAAGTGTGTACAATTCATCAACATAAGTACATGTAGCTAGAGAGGTATATGAAGGATTTGGCACAAATTCTTATATCAAAGGGAGATCACTTTCTCTGCAACATATGGGGCCAGATAATATTTAGCTCATATTTCTAAAACAATTTAAATGGGATGGATTTGTGAGGCTGCAGTAGTACTTATATGACTGGGTGACATATTTGAAGAATCATAAATATGAAACTTGGAAGGAAATTTCTATCCTAAATTCCTTCTCTGTTAATACTTGTTGGATATCACATTAATGTTAAGAATTAGCTTCAACCACCTCTTCAAAACATCCCATCCCACCCCACACATAAACCATATATATATATATATATATATATATATATATATATATAAATATATATATATATATATATATATATATATACACACACACACACACACACACACACACACACATACACACACACACTAATCACACACAATTCAGATGCTAAAATAATATATATATAGGAATTCACTGCAAATGAATGGCATTTTCTTACCAAAGATATATTGGGGGGAAAATCATGCAAAAGCTACAAACCCAATGTCTGTGATGAAGATGTCCTACTACTAATGTGGTCTGGTTAACATCTTGGCAGCTATTAAAAGACACATCAGATTTACTTCCCTCTTTTGTAATAACAGAACGTAAAAGTACAACCATTAGACCGTAAAATGCACATAGTGGCTGACCAATGTCTTGAAACAAAATCTTCGCATCTGAATGCAAAGCTGGCTTTAATTTCATAAGCAACAATTTTCATGAGATGTATATTAAGCAAATAAGCCATACCAGCCAAGGCTTGGGAGTTAATGTCTTATTTAGCTCTGCCTTCACCAAGAGGAAGATTTGGTTTTAGGTCTTGCAAATGCATTATGTGTGTATACAAGTGCAACTGGTCTCACTGATACTGAGCTGCCTCTCTTGAAGGATTTACTGAGATGAGAGAGCAAAGAGTCATTTTCTATTATCCATAGACTGCACTTGGCTATGAAACTCAGCCATATCATCAGAACCGAACTATCTTAACAAATTGGACATCGATTGAATTAACCATCAGTACATGCCATTCAATCACCATGCAGGCCAAAAGGTAATGCTATCATCAAAGTGCTGAGAATACTGACAGCTAGGAGGGTTTAGTGATATTAATTTACATAAAATCAGACAGAAGAACATAACTACTGATATATTTCTATTTGTGGTCCTTTTTATAACAGTAGAACCTGTCTTGAAAGACCACCTATGTTACCAAATATGTGTGGTCTCTCAAACCAGTTGGCCTCTCATAACAGATCACAATGTTATATAATTAATAAATTTGTGTATCGAGAGCATGGTCTCTCAGGACAGGTGGTCTCACATAGAAGTTGTCTTTCAGGACAGGTTATACTATATTGTAAAAATACTGCTCTAAATAATATTCTTAATTTTCTTGATGCCAGAAGAAAATTTCGGTTAACATCTGAAATGGATGAATTATTATGGTGATATCCTTTTAAATGCATTTAATGATTCAATACTGTTATAGTAGAATCAAATGCAAGGGAATTTTGAGTTGTCTACCTTGGCAAATTAAACTGACAAGAAAGGCAAATGTTACTAATTTCAGTAAGGTCATAAAGTCCATTATCATAATTCATAATATAAACTATTCTTAGCAATTTAGAGTAGACAAAATGTGGTAGGCCAGAGAGAAATAATCATGCAAATCAAAAATCCACCCCACCCACCCCCCCAATGTAGCTTCAGAATGTTTTGGATAAGAGCTCCAACACTGAAAAGATATGTCAAGAACCCAAGAGATTCCATCTGGGTCACATTACAAGGGGTTCAGAAAATGTTCAAGTAGGGCATTATCCTCTTTTTGCAGATAGCTCAAGCCTTCAAAAATATAAACATAAATTTATGCTGGATTACATGGTTATTCATTATGCATAGATCATCTTTATGTCACAGTTCTTCTGAAGAACTGAAAACCAGGGAAACATTTGAAAATGGTTAAAATTCAATAAAATAAGCAAAAGTGTTACTGCCCAGTAACCATTTTCTTAAGGCAATCTGACATCATGTTTTCTTCATAAAAAACTTTGTTTTTACCCACAGTCACTTTAACAATACCAAACTGGGAGAAACTGTTTTGAAGATGGCAGTGTTTTAAAATGTATTCAATATGTTGAGAGCTTTCATGTCGGCAGCTTTGTCTGCATCTTTACCTTAAATGCATATTTTGGATACTGATGTAAAACTGATACTTTCCATCATTTCAGGGATTTATTCTAGCCAGGAATTCACTAATACACTCATCAAGAGATAGTACTGAATGTAGCACTTTTACTTTGATGGAACTGTGTGATATATGGTTTTGTCTTGTGATCTAAAATTAAAGCCAGGTAGTCAAAGCTTTCAGCAACATGCAACTGCAATATGACAGGCTTTTGGCTAATATTTCAAATAATCCTCCTCATCCATTACATCAAAAACTTGAAGAGGAATGAAACCTATTTTTGGTCAAATGCTTCAATCAAGAACAAAACCATCTTTTGAATTCAAGTGTTAACCAAAACAATATATGCTGGCATGATCAATAAAGCTTCAGTTTAAAAAATACTGGCAACATGCAACATCTATGACATTGCCTGACCATACAAAAAAAGTTATTTATAATTGACACATTCCAAATGTTAAGAGATGTTGAACTCTTGTACATGTTAAGGGTAGAAAATGAACTTGTATTTATTCTCAAGGTGTGATTCTGCATCTGACTCAGGGATGAGTGCATAGTAGCATTTTACTTGGCCAGTCAATTTGAACCTGGTCAGGAGGAGTATTTTTCTGAGCCCTGATAAAATAAAAAGTTATGCTCATAAATCCTTTGTGCAGCATGCACATCTTCCAGTTGGTCAAAATATCCAATGCTCATTTGAGCAAGAAAGATTACACTAACCTGCCTATACTTTTTCTTGGTGTTAAAGTTCTCTAACATTTTTGATTCATCCTCTGCTTCTTCTGTGTCCGGCTTCACATTTGATACTGGCAGGTGCTCAAGAATCTTCTGAACATCTGGCTCAAAACCCATGTCAATCATCCTGTCTGCCTCATCCATTACAGCATATGTACACTGATTCAAAACCAAGTAGCGGTTCTCCAGCACATCTATCAATCTGCCAGGAGTTGCTATAACAATCTGCAAATAAAAAGGAATGCCTGAATCCCAAATGACAATATGACCACTAGGTCATCTAAACTTTAGTTTATTATCTCAATGCATTAGAATAGAAGATCCTTGATGGGGTCCATCCTACTTTTTTTCACACAGATTGAGATTCAACTCAGAACATGGTAAAAAGAACAAGACTAAGAATGGTGACTCCGGTGCCTTTCATGGTACATAGTGACATCTGCTTCCATTGCTTCTTTCTAATATTATTGACCTTGTGCTAGATCACTGCATTAAAATAATTTGGACTCATTCCTTCTACATTTTGAAATAAATTTTCCCATTAACAATAAAGCCATTGTTGAGACAAGATCACAGAAAATGCAACTTAAATCGAGTGTAAAATACAATTCTTAAAGCATACAATATTTTGCATGTGTCATTTTACCATCATATTTACAATATTTTGCATGTGTCATTTTACCATCATATTTACAATATTTTGCATGTGTCATTTTACCATCATATTTACAATGTTTTGCATGTGTCATTTTACCATCATATTTACAATATTTTGCATGTGTCATTTTACCATCATATTTACAATATTTTGCATGTGTCATTTTACCATCATATTTACAATGTTTTGCATGTGTCATTTTACCATCATATTTACAATATTTTGCATGTGTCATTTTACCATCATATTTACAATATTTTGCATGTGTCATTTTACCATCATATTTACAATGTTTTGAATGTGTCATTTTACCATCATATTTACAATGTTTTGGCAGTGGCATTTTACCATCATATTTACAATATTTTGCATGTGTCATTTTACCATCATATTTACAATGTTTTGAATGTGTCATTTTACCATCATATTTACAATGTTTTGGCAGTGGCATTTTACCATCATATTTACAATGTTTTGGCAGTGGCATTTTACCATCATATTTACAATGTTTTGAATGTGTCATTTTACTATCATATTTACAATGTTTTGCATGTGTCATTTTACCATCATATTTACAATGTTTTGGCAGTGGCATTTTACCATCATATTTACAATGTTTTGAATGTGTCATTTTACTATCATATTTACAATGTTTTGGCAGTGGCATTTTACCATCATATTTACAATGTTTTGCATGTGTCATTTTACCATCATATTTACAATATTTTGCATGTGTCATTTTACCATCATATTTACAATGTTTTGAATGTGTCATTTTACCATCATATTTACAATGTTTTGGCAGTGGCATTTTACCATCATATTTACAATGTTTTGGCAGTGGCATTTTACCATCATATTTACAATGTTTTGAATGTGTCATTTTACTATCATATTTACAATGTTTTGCATGTGTCATTTTACCATCATATTTACAATGTTTTGGCAGTGGCATTTTACCATCATATTTACAATGTTTTGAATGTGTCATTTTACCATCATATTTACAATGTTTTGGCAGTGTCATTTTACCATCATATTTACAATGTTTTGCATGTGTCATTTTACCATCATATTTACAATGTTTTGAATGTGACATTTTACCATCATATTTACAATGTTTTGAATGTGACATTTTACCATCATATTTACAATGTTTTGCCTGTAGCATTTTACCATCATATTTACAATGTTTTGCATGTGTCATTTTACCATCATATTTACAATGTTTTGCATGTGTCATTTTACCATCATATTTACAATGTTTTGAATGTGACATTTTACCATCATATTTACAATGTTTTGAATGTGTCATTTTACCATCATATTTACAATGTTTTGGCAGTGGCATTTTACTATCATATTTACAATGTTTTGAATGTGACATTTTACCATCATATATTACAATGTTTTGCATGTGGCATTTTACCGTCATATTTACAATGTTTTGGCAGTGGCATTTTACCATCATATTTACAATGTTTTGGCAGTGGCATTTTACTATCATATTTACAATGTTTTGAATGTGACATTTTACCATCATATATTACAATATTTTGCATGTGGCATTTTACCATCATATTTACAATGTTTTGCATGTGGCATTTTACCATCATATTTAAAATGTTTTGGCAGTGGCAATATCCTACTAAAAGGTGTGGTATGTGAATTCATCACCTGTTTTGGATTAGAGTACAAGAAAACTCCATTGCTATATTAATTGGTGAAATACCATTAACTGATAATTTAATGAGAATGTGGATCCCTACAGTGTTATACATCATTTCGATACTGGATATTAGATTACGTTGTTTTTGATATACTAATATATCACCAATTTTCCCTTCTAAAGTACAGTCAAACCTGTTCAAAGGGACACATTTATTTGTAGCAGTCACCTGTCTTCAATGTTCACTCTAATCCACCACACCCCCCCCCCCCCCCGAACAAATTCCAACATACAAGCCACACACATATATATACACACACACCATATTTACCACATATGTTGGGACACTGTATTTGTTGGGACACCAGAAATTATTTTTTACAAAGTAATTTTTTGACCACTGTATGTTCTGGGACATATCCTTTTCTTTAAGTTGTAAATTGTGGGAGACCTTTTAGTTCATTTAAAATATACATGTTAAAAATGCACTCCAACTAAAATTTCGTTTTACAAAATATAAAACTGTGTACTTGAGATGACACTCCTTGATCCAACTGCAACATCAACTCGTCAACACACCCCTTCTCCTGCACATATACCATCCTGTTAGTGCATGAATATTTTATTTGCTTTCTCATGCCATGAAAAATTATTGATGGCGGCAATACATCTCATGAAGCGGAAACTGCAAGGACTAATTCTCACATTTTTAACCCACATCTTATCATCAGTCCATCCAGGAATGAGATCACATTACATTAGAATTTCATCAATGTTAATGATCATATTGTCTGAGAAATCATCTTCTCTTTCTGGCATTCAAGAATTCATCAAATGTCTTTATTTTCTCCAAATCTTTTGGGCAACACTGGTCATTGATGTCTGTGCATAAAGCAATATAATGTGTCACTTTAAAAATGGTTCCATTGTTTCAATTCAGATTCAAAATTCCAGTGAATACCAGTGAAAAGGAACCAAAGTTTGCTTCCATATTACTGCTGATTTTGTATACAGAAAACAAACAAACAACAAAAGAAATTGGTACACTTAAAAAAATCTAGTCAGCTTCCAAGGTTGACTTGCTTTATAATAAAATAACCTTTCTGTTGATATCCTTTTTAAAACAAATTGGCTTTAAAGTATCCAAAGTCAGCTTCTGATGTTGACTTTCTTTGTAATAAAAAATAACCTTAATCTGCTCGCTGCCAGTTGTGTTTATTTGCCACCTGGGCTTCTATTTGCTTAGCACCTGAAGTTATAATTAATACAAGTGGGCACTGATGTCTGAGGGTAAATAGCACAAAGCAAAAATTTGCTTTAAAAATACTTTCTGTAACCCATGCTATCAAAACGATTGTTACTTGCACTCATGCAAATGTGTTTTCAAATAATGATTTTTATTTGCGAGATGCTGTCATATAAATGAAATGGATATAATTCAAGCTTGGTTATTTTGCACCTAACACCATGACATACATGAATAGCAGATGTCTTCAATCAATCAGTTGAATATTTTTCTCTTGGTTATGATTTTGTTGGAGTACAACCAAACACGATTTGTTTCTCAATGTCCACTTCAATGAATAATGTGCAGTGTTTTAAAGGACATATGCGATACATGCTAAAGTATGATACAGATATGAAATATGATATGCTACAGATATGAAATTCATAGATATATTTTATTCTTTAATGATCATGATGAAAAAAAAAAAGAGGAATAAATGATAATACAAGTTTAATTTCTTTCATTTTTTAAAATCAAATAAGCATTTTGTTTATTTATTTTACTGCAACCTGCAGTGGAGGGGAGAAGGGGGTGCAAATTCAACACAAAGTTATTTCATTTCTTAAGTTTTGGGACACAATTCTTAGGTGAAGAAAAGTATCACCATAAGTTCTGAGACAGGAATTTTTAAAAATATTTTATTGTGTCCCAGAATATATGGTAAATACTGTAATCTTGGTCAGCCTTCTGCAGTTTGCAACCAGATATTTCCCAACCAAATAATGGTTTCTTACTGCTTTCAATAGTCTCTGGAGTGCATCAACAGTCACTTTCTATAAATACAAACTAAACTTTTGCTTTGTGAGTAAGGTATAGTTCAGATCAAGGCATATCACATGAATTGATGTTTCAAATATTAATTTCACTTGTACTCCAGTGACAATGTCAGTGCAACTCATGCATGTCAATGTATCAAATATAAAAGGAAGGTAGTTTTAAACTTATGGGGAAAGCATTCAAACAATTATTTTGCTGGATGGTGGTTAAATCAGCCATGACAGAAATGGGTGTTGCTTTGTGTGCCAGTGTGAATCGTATAATTTAATACCGTCATCTATCTGTGAATTAAATCTACCTCCGACAAAGAAAGTCATTGTTTAGAAGAGATGCAAATTACATATTTTTTAATTACAAACTGGGTTCATTCAGTATTTTAAAAATAAAAGCAGGTGTAGATATATTTCAAGTGTATTAACAATAGCCATATAAGGTTCTTTTCATTCTCAATTCATGACAGGCCTTTTGCAGAAGCTGATTTGAACATGGGCAACTGGTTAATCCAGATACTGTTTCTAAACCAAATTATACAAGTTAACCAAACCAAAAGTCAGTTATATATTTCATTCATAAGTGAACTCTCAATTTGTATTGAAATTTGATTGCAGTCATGGTGAACAAAACAAACTAAAATTTGTGATTATTTTTACGAGTCATTATTTAATTTACAGAATGGATTAATGTTAACAGGATACAGTGATCTTGTGTGGAACGTAAGTTTGGGAGAAAACAACACAGATCTGTAATTTATGATCTTTTTTGATAGTGTACTAATCTGAATTTGTTGACAGCATATCAATAATAATAATAATAATAATAATAATAATAATAATAATAATAATAATACTGGGATCACCCATGTAAAAAGAGAAGCTCAGGCTTGACCCATGGGTGCTGCAATTGACAGGTTTGTATTATAACAATTCTGACTTTCAAGTTCTTGAAACTGGGTCATTATTCTGTGAAATTACTGAAATAAGCTTGATGGTCCTAATGAATTATGTTCAAGATTTTTTCATGCAAATTTTCAATTGCTTTGCTATGCTAATCAAATGGAAAATAGTCAATGATTGATGATACCAACCTCACATCCCTGCCTCAGTTTAAAACCTTGTTCTTCTCGGGAAATACCACCAATTACAGCAACTGTGCGAATTCCGAGAGGCTTGCCAAACTTTATGCTTTCTTCTTCAATCTGCTGAGCTAATTCTCTTGTAGGGGACAAGATAATGGCATATGGTCCTTGATCTATAACATCCATCCTGTAAAAAAATAATACAAGATAATGGCATATGGTCCTTGATCTATAACATCCATCCTGTAGAAAATAATACAAGATAATGGCATATGGTCCTTGATCTATAACATCCATACTGTAAAAAAATAATACAAGATAATGGCATATGGTCCTTGATCTATAATGTCAAACCTGTAAAATATAATACAAGATAATGGCATATGGCTCTTGATCTATAACATCCAACCTGTAGAAAATAATACAAGATAATGGCATATGGCCCGTGATCTATAACATCCAACCTGTAAAAAATAATACAAGATAATGGCATATGGCTCTTGATCTGTAACATCTATCCTGTAGAAAATAATACATGATAATGGCATATGGCTCTTGATCTGTAACATCTATCCTGTAAAAAATAATACATGATAATGGCATATGGCTCTTGATCTGTAACATCTATCCTGTAGAAAAGCAACATATAGTGCAGACTATAAGTCAATGCGGAGTATAAGTCGAACTCACTAATTATTTCAATTTTCTATCCTTTGTCCATATATAAGTTGATATGGAGTATAAGACGAGGCCAGGTCAATATCTTGGCTTTGTATTTTACACTAGTAACTTCCGGTTTCATAAATAGTAATGGTATCACAGTATGATATTCCATATTACCAGCAATTGTGAAATTGCATCACCGATGCTAACATGCTTCTGATTTTACTCCTGTGCAAGGCACTGCTATATTCTATTATCAAATTGACACATCAAAATAAGCAGTCTAAACTTTAATTATGATATCTATTGCAACAAGAGCCACATGGCTGTGCATGCTATGTACATGTTAATTAACGGTCTAAAGCTTTTAACCTGACTATTCCAGTTGAAACAATTTGAGTGCAAGATTCAGCAGATGAGATAAACTTGTTGATGATAAAATAGGAAAATTAGGCCATCCATAGTGACATCAGAAATTTGAAGAAAAAAAAAAAGTTACAAATGAAAAATAAATATTTCCTGTGAGCAGCCATATTCCCACCTTTCCCTTCTGTGAACTTTACAACTTCCAGTTTAAAGGTTGCTATGTACGACTTGCATGGTTTGACGGGAGGCATTGGGAGATCAGTTGAATGATTTGTACAGGGTTATTTATATAAATGATTATAACTTAAAAGATTGATCAAAACATACCTAACTCATTAAAATGTGCCAGTATGAAAACAATGTACATGGCAAAATTCACTATTTACATCATGAGAAGGGAGTGGGCATCATTTCATGTGGTTCTGAATCCACTTGATATTAAAAGTGAGTAGCGTAACTGATGCAGATTAATGATAAAGAACAACAGGGTACCGGCAATACGTAACTAGTATCGGCAGCCAAAATCCAATTTCAGGGTTTAAACAATTGCAGCAACTAGCTTTGATTTTTTTATGGAAACCAAAGACCAATTTTTCAACTACCGGTATAATCAAAAAGAGACAACAAAACAACAGCTGGTTAAGAATTAATATAGGTGATGTGTTGACATTACAATTTCCTTTAAACTGTATAACTAAATATGGATCATTGATGATCTATGAGAAGCAATTTTTATATATCTGAGTTTAGTTTAGTTTAGTTTAAACCATATGTTTTTAGAAACTTTGACAAATATAATTATAAACATATGATTTGGGGGATTCAGTAGAAAGCTTAATCTATGGTATTTTAGAAATATTCATAGAACACTAGAGTTAATATGGATTACATCCTTTGGTAAGATAATTAGATCAATGAAAAAGTTATGCTGGTAAATGCTCGTGTGTGTCCAACACTATACTGGAAAATCAAATAACAATGGACCAGTTGCTAATATGTGATCAGGAAGAATGAGGTATGGTTAAAAAGGATAAATAAAACAAAATTATTTCATATCTTTTCTAGGAACAAACAAACTAGTACAGTATACTTTAGAGTATAGACTTTAAGTGTGCTATATAGCCTGGAGAATTATTTTTACTGGTAATTGTTTTCTTTTATTTCATGTTTGACAAATAAGAAAATAGATGCAGAATGCAAACTCTTAATAACAAAATGTATAAATATAAATGCAGTCATATTAATTTGCAACAATTTATTGACATAGTAATTTAACAAGAATTTGTACTTCTATGTGATCTGTTTTCGATTATGCCGATTACAGAGCAATTTTAATAGCATACTGGGTACTGTAATCCATATAAAAGTCGTACAATTTTAATTACATAATCCATATATAAGTCAATTTGAAGTACAAGACAAAGACCTGACTTTCAAGTAAAAAAATATTGACTTATAGGTTGGAAAATATGGTAGATGAGTTAAAAATCATACAATCTCTCATTGTGGACATTTGACTGGTCTTTTAATAACAAGATCAAATTAAATATGAATAAAGTGCGTTTAGCTTAGTTTATCTAAACAGAACAACACCCCATCCCCAAAAATAGAAATACCACTAGCCCAAAAGCTTTCTTAGAATTTCAGGTAATTACAAGTTGTAGATGTCACAGGCAAGAAAAAACATTATGTCTGCAGGAAGTCATCTGAGTGCTTCTAAAGCATCCACAACCATAAAATGCCCTAAAATTAACTGACTACATACTGACACAACATTTAAGAACACCATGTACCGATTTCTTTAAGGAACAGAGATTTTCAAATTAATTGGAAAAATAGAAATATAATCTTCATGGACAAAATTTGCAGTGTATATGGTTAAAGAAACAAACTAGTGACAAAAAGAATGCAAATTTGAATCTTGCCTAGACATGGTCAGTTCAGCGAGTGTGGTGTGTTCTTGCACGAGGCACTTTACTTCAATTAGTTTGGCATGATATTGGCTTTCATATGTTGATACCCAATTCAAGAAAATCATCCAAACATTTATGCTAATGAAAATGATACATTGGATATTACAGAATGTAATTACAGCCAGCAGCTCATGGTATGCAACATAAAACCATTATCTATTTATGTAGTTCATATTATGTAACTGCTCCTATAATATAACCAGAATAATATTAGCCCCATAATAATAAATAGCAACATAAACATACCATTCCAATACACTCAATTATGAACTACAGGCAGTCCATGAGTTTGCATGTGATATTTCAAGAAAAGTTGATGTGCACATATGAATATGCGCTTAGTACCTGCTTACATAATAAAATAATCCACTGGTCTGTTTACTGACATTAATCCACCGATGTGGACCTTAAAATATTTTTGACAAGGGCTGATGCTCAAACGAGTGGTAAATTAATAAGTTTTTATAATCCTCTTTTAACTGATTATGGATAATGAAGTTACCACATGTACCTGCTTATAGGTATAGTAAAAAATCAAACTGCATAGAAGTACAGATCTGCCCTCATAAGGAGTTGATGTACACAGCAAAAACCTATGCAATAAGAGCATGATGTGAAGAAAATAATGTACTTTATACTTTATGAATTGTAAACCTATGTAATGTGGGCATAATGGAAAGAAAAGAATGTTTTCTGGATTAGAGCAGCAAGATGATGTATACAGTGTAAACCTATATATTGTGGGCATAAATGGGGAGAACAAATGTACTCTGGATTATGTAGTGAGCTGGTATATGCAGTATAAACCTGTGTAATGTGAGAATGTTTGGAAGTAAAAATGTACTCTCGGTTGGGTAGTGACCTGGTTTATGCAGTATAAACCTGTGTAATGTGAGAATGTTTGGAAGTAAAAATGTACTCTGGGTTAGGTAGTGAGCTGGTATATTCATTATAAACCTGTGTAATGTGAGAATGTTTGGAAGTAAAAATGTACTCTGGGTTAGGTAGTGAGCTGGTATATTCATTATAAACTTGTATAATGTGAGAATGTTTGGAAGTAAAAATGTACTCTGGGTTGGTGTAATCCTAAGGCTAATAGGTACTAATATTTGGAGTCAAAAACGGGCAGGGATTAAAAGTACTCACTAGCTGGTTTAGACAGGTTCCAATATTACAAGATCAAGAAACCTATCAATTTCATTTCGATATGATCTTACCTTTCCATTTTTGGTAACGACTGGATCCACACAAGAAGAGGAATAAGGAAGGCAGCTGTTTTACCACTACCTGTCTCAGCCACACCAATAATGTCACGATTCTGAAGACCAATAGGAATGGCCTGCCTCTGAATGGGTGTGGGTTCCTATTATAGAAGATATAATATTCAACTGATGACTATAATACCACTTATTATACCATATTTACTCTTATCAGATATATATGGTAATTGATGAATTGTATTTTATTGGTCTAATTATATTTTGTAATTTCAAACTTTTCATTTTTTGTTTCATTTTTTTCCTATTAAGCATCCAGAATTTTAATCAACTTTCTTGAATGTTCGAAAGCCCATTGTAACAAAGAAACCATGCAACCAGCTCCTTTGGCACAGATGTAATATTATTATCTCCTTTGCCTAACAAGAATAAATATGTTTGGCTATTAATATATGGATCATGATTAACTGGAAAGAGTTTCATTACTTACCAAATTAAACTTAAATTGTGAAGTTATTTCCAAAATAGTATAAAAAAAATGAAACCTCTGTTTTAAGATGAAATTTAATCAAAAGTTTGAATACAAAAATGCTGTAATATCAATTATTTCTGCAGTGATAATAAGATCTTTAATGTGATTATAATGGTGGGCATGTTGGATGTCAGATTAGTTTCATTCTCATTCAGGATCAACTGCACATCATATGACTATCCATTATAGGAGGTATCTAAACAAGAATTTCTAGGATGGCAGCCATGGTGGCCATGTCTGACATCAGACAGATATGACTATCAACTTAGGAAAAGTAGCAATAACATTAATTTCAAGATGACAGCCAGCCATGGTGGCCAAAATGAATTTCAGAATGGCACTATTTTTTATTTGGTAACAATCAGACCTCATAATACATCGTCTAGTGAATATAATGTTAACATTACTTTCCATTATGGAGGAACAGTAATATTTTAAGTTAGCACTTTTGGTGCCCATATTGTAGCACAATTTTATTTGTGACCAACCAGACACCATTAGAAGTATTTAAATGGAAACACCACTATATGTCTTTCCATTCAGGAAAAGCAAAGAAAAAGATTTCCTATTGTATTTATCATTGGCACCATTTTTTAAAAATATAACCAACTAAATATCATAAGATCTCTTTCTGTGAAAAACCCATATTAATATGACCATCAATTTCGGTGGAGTAGTGATAACAAAATTTGCAAGATGACCACTGTGCTGACCATGCTGGATCTCTGCATGGCACCATTTTCATCCAGGACCAACCAGATATCACTACAAGTCTTTTGGTAAAAAACCCATACCATTATGACTTTCTGTTCAGGAAGATTAACACGTTTTCAAGGTTGCTGCTGTGGTGACCCCATTGGATGTGACAGACTAACCATTAATTCAGGATGAACTAGACATCACAAGTCAATATGACTTCCCATACAGAAGGACTGGTGATAACAAGATTTTCAAGATGACTGCCATGCCATTCATAAAGGATATCTAATCTGTACTAGACATCATTAAGAAGTCTTTTACTTAAAACCTCATGTCAATATGATTATCCATTCAAGAGGAGTAGTAATGACAGGATTTTCAAGGCAGCAGATGTGGTGTCCATATTTAGATGTCTGAGTTGCACCATCTATATTGGATTTCTGGGTTGCACCATCTATATTGGATGTCTGGGTACAGTGGGACCCCGCTATAACCCGCCCCGTTATAACACGAATTCGGATATAACACGGTCGTGGCATGGCTCCCGAAATTTCAGGTAATTTATTACAGGTATTTTTCTCAAAGACCAAAAAAAAAAAATTTTTTTCAGTATGAAAAATAAAATACGTCAAGAGTTTAATTATCATTCTCATACTCGTCTAAAAAGTGTGAAAATAAAAACATAGAAAATGTATTATCATTTTGGGGAGGAAATCCTAAAATTTCAAAAAACAACAAATTTCTTCTAGTTTTGTGCCAGAATAAAGATCAGAAATACGAACCAATTGCTGGGCCTACTGAGAACTTTGATCTTTGTTTATTGTTGAAAAATGACAGCTCATAAGTGTCAATATTGTTATTACTGATCCCTGAGCAATGAAGCCATCGTGTCTACTTTGTGTTTGTCTTGAATGCATTCCGAATACAATCGTTGCTCTAATAATCTCCGATATATGTTCTCTTAATTTTATACACAACTAAGCAACAGCCAATGCGGGGGTTGATAAAAGATTCTCACCAGAATGTATAAATCAATTAATTTAAGTACATTGTTTATCATCAAAGTGAACTGCCGAGCTAATCTTGTTCAAATCTGGGGGAAACGATTTATACATCATCAAAGAAACAAAAAGCCGCCAACATGTGTGTGTGGCTTGGCGGTGTTGTTTTATGCAATCTGTTGACTAGTAAATTTGAATTCTGCAAGTTACTTTATCATTTTAGCTGTGCTGATATTTACATTGACATAATTCAGTGATTAAAATACAGCCAGTTCTGCCTGCTGTATTTATTAGAGTACATCAAAAGAACATGACGCAATAGCTGGGCGGCAAGTTCAAAGGATTTTGACTAGCAGCTTGGGTGGGAAAATGTGCTGAAATTTACAATGACTGAATTCAGAGACAGAAAGATCCTGAGATGTACATGTAGTTATTATAAGAATACACTTTAGCTTCCATTATTTAATCATCGGACATGTACTATTTCATCATTCATTACGTACACCCGTTACATAATTTTTGTTATTTTCTTTTCATTGAATTCAGTCACATAATGATCTGTGACAAAATTATTGAATATTTTACATCCGTGTGTGGATATTTTCGATGGAAATATTTTTTTATGGATTCAATGTATGTTACAAGATTCGCTGGTGAGTACACGGTGTTGATACTCTTTTCATGCAATAGATTATACATGTATATATAAATTAGACACTTGTATGTACCAATGCATGGTTCTCTGAATAAAGTAATATATTATATCTGCAATTTCTGTTACCACAGCAACTGTTTATCTCATTTAATATATATTGATCAAAAATGGTAATTGTGCCATGCATTTTCGCTCCCGTCTTTATTTTACCCCCCACCCCCAATTAAATCCAAAAATGTGTTGGTATTGTACATGGTTGCTTATAACATGGTTCGGTTCATAACACGGTCGGATTCTATGGCTCCCAACTACCGTGTTATAGCGGGGTCCCACTGTAGAACCATCTACATAGGATGTCTGGGTTGCACCATCTATATTGGATGTCTAAGTTTCACCATCTATATTGGATTTCTGGGTTGCACCATCTATATTGGATTTCTGGGTTGCACCATCTATATTGGATTTCTGGGTTGCACCATCTACATAGGATGTCTAGGTTATGTCTGGGTTGCACCATCTATATTGGATGTCTGAGTTGCACCATCTATACTGGATGTCTGGGTTGCACCATCTATATTGGATGTCTGAGTTGCACCATCTATATTGGATGTCTGGGTTGTACCATCTATATTTGATTTCTGAGATGCACCATCTATATTGGATTTCTGGGTTGCATCATCTATATTGGATTTCTGGGTTGCACCATCTATATTGGATGTCTGAGTTGCACCATCTATATTGGATGTCTGAGTTGCACCATCTATATTGGATGTCTGGGTTGCACCATCTATATTGGATTTCTGGGTTGCACCATCTATATTGGATGTCTGAGTTGCACCATCTATATTGGATGTCTGAGTTGCACCATCTATATTGGATGTTTGGGTTGTACCATCTATATTTGATTTCTTAGATGCACCATCTATATTGGATTTCTGGGTTGCACCATCTATATTGGATGTCTGAGTTGCACCATCTATATTGGATGTCTGAGTTGCACCATCTATATTGGATGCCTGGGTTGCACTATTTTCATTTTAGTATTAACTAAATCTGGAGATGAATTTGCATGTAAAGTTAAATGACAATACTTTTGACAGCTTTAGTAGGAGTGGCAGTAACAAATCTGAGCTAACGAATGAACAGATGTCAGAAATCAGAAGATGGAGACAAAAGGCAACAGACCATCTCTTAAACTTCTCTGTCTTATAACCAATAGAGCTCAAAACAATCAAAAATTAACTCACCGTATATCCAATCTTCTCAATAATATCCAGAATTTCTGAAGGTATTCCTGATTCCTTCCACTTTCTAATGGGAGGTGGTATTCTTCCTCCCTTACAGGAGATGTTGTAATCCTCCTTAAATATACGCCAATCTCTTTCTGTCATCTCTTCCAATGATTTCTCCACCCAGTGACGATCATCCCAGCGCTGTTTAGCCTCTTTGCTTTTTATTGACTTCAAACGTTTCCTGCAGTAAAATGATGCATTAAACTTTTGTTCTCATCAAAGCATTCCATAATGTTGCTATTGAATTCATCAGAACGTTTTAAAAAATTATGATCGGAAAAAATTATATATTGTGCTAACTTTAAACCGAATTATATTTGAACAGACTTTGCAGCAGTAGAAGAATATTTTTTTTTAGAAACAGTCAGCCAAAATCTTGCTGTATGGCTGTTTAACCAAAACTCTGATTTGGGTTTTAAGGTGTTTAATTTCCATAGTTGCAGATGAAAGAATATTATATACTAGGCGTGAGCGGATCACTGATGTGATGACTAGGATTTGATTGACTGATGTGATGACTAGGATTCGACTGACTGATGTGATGACTAGGATTTGATTGACTGATGTGATGACTAGGATTTGATTGACTGATGTGATGACTAGGATTTGATTGACTGATGTGATGACTAGGATTCGACTGACTGATGTGATGACTAGGATTTGATTGATGTGATGACTAGGATTTGATTGACGTGATGACTAGGATTCGACTGACTGATGTGATGACTAGGATTTGATTGATGTGATGACTAGGATTTAATTGACTGATGTGATGACTAGGATTCGATTGACTGATGTGATGACTAGGATTCGACTGACTGATGTCTGGAGCTATCAAAGTTTTAGTGCATAATATTTGGCCATAGCATAGAGAAAGTTACCGCAAGTAACTGGAAAGTAGACATATTAATCAATGAGGCGATATAATGATATTAACTCCTTTCACATGGCATTAACCAATGAAGTGAATTTAAATGACCTTAAAGCATTCATGGGCATACAAACATTTGGTTATCAATGTTTACTATAAATTCTAACTTGCTTTATGCATGTATAAAATTATGTCTGCAATCAGTCTTCTAACCCAATCAGCCAGGATAATGTATGAGAAGATAACGATTTAAATTTACAAGTTATTGAAATAAGCAGCTCCATATATGAAGAAAGGGGTATTACATCCATACAGTAATTATAGATGACACTGTCAGCCCTTATTTCAAGGAAGGGATATTACATCCATACAGTAATTATAGATGACACTGTCAGCCCTTATTTCAAGGAAGGGATATTACATCCATACAGTAATTTAAGATAACAGTGTCAGCCATAATTTCAAGGAAGGGGTGTTACAACCATACAGTAATTAGAGATGACACTGTCAGCCTTAATTTCAAGGAAGGGTGTTACATCCATATAGTAATTATAGATGGCACTATCAGCTGTTATGTCAAGAAAAGGGTATTACAACCATAAAGTAATTACAGATAACACTGTCAGCCCTGCTTTCAAGGAAGGGGTGTTAAAACGATAAAGTAACTATAGATGATACTAGCATCCCTTATTTCAAGGAATTGGTATTACCATAAAGTAATTATAGATATCACTGTCTACCCTAATTTCAAGGAAGGGGTGTTACAACCATACTGTAATTATTGATGCCACTATCATCCCTTATTTCAAGGAATTGGTATTACAACCATAAAGTAATTATAGATAACACTGTCAGCCCTTATTTTAAGGAATTGGTATTACAACCATACAGTAATTATAGATGACATTATCATCCCTTATTTCAAGGAACTGGTTTTACAACCATAAAGTAATTATAGATAACAGTCAGCCCTACTATTAAGGAAGGGGTGTTATATCCATACAGTAATTATAGATGACACTATCATCCCTTATTTCAAGGAACTGGTATTACAACCATAGTCATTACAGATGACACAATTAGCCCTTTTTCAATGTAGGATTATTACAAAATGCACTAATTATAGATAACACTATCAGCCCTTATCTTGATGAAGGTGTGTTATATCCATACAGTAATTATAGATAACACTATCAGCCCTTATCTTGATGAAGGTGTGTTATATCCATACAGTAATTATAGATAATACTATCAGCCCTTATCTTGATGAAGGTGTGTTATATCCATACAGTAATTATAGATAATACTATCAGCCCTTATCTTGATGAAGGGGTGTTATATCCATACAGTAATTATAGATAACACTATCAGCCCTTATCTTGATGAAGGTGTGTTATATCCATACAGTAATTATAGATAACACTATCAGCCCTTATCTTGATGAAGGGGTGTTATATCCATACAGTAATTATAGATAATACTATCAGCCCTTATCTTGATGAAGGGGTGTTATATCCATACAGTAATTATAGATAACACTATCAGCCCTTATCTTGATGAAGGTGTGTTATATCCATACAGTAATTATAGATAATACTATCAGCCCTTATCTTGATGAAGGGGTGTTATATCCATACAGTAATTATAGATAACACTATCAGCCCTTATCTTGATGAAGGTGTGTTATATCCATACAGTAATTATAGATAATACTATCAGCCCTTATCTTGATGAAGGTGTGTTACAAGCTCTTATGTCAAAGATGGGGTGTTACAACCATAAAGAAAAGTCAGACTGACTTTTCCTGCTCTTTTTCTGCCTCAGTCCTCCTCTTTTCCAGCAGGTCTCCATAAAATTTAGACTGATCTTTCTTCTGGGCCTGAAAGATAAATAGAGATTATCAAGTGCACTCACTGCTGCACATTCCAATTTTAGAACATCAGCAATAATTGGAACAAAATTACCATCTTTTTCAATCATTATTATGATTTATAATGCACTTACACAAGCTCCATCAACTGAAGATTCACATGTACATACAGATTAATAGCATGTGTTTAGCAAAGCTGCTGATCTTATATTTAGTTAGTTTGTTATCTAATTATTTCAGAGCAGAACTGATATATTCTTGAGTTTGCAATATACAAACTATATGCAATGTAATAAACTAAATCTGCCATAATATTTCATCATCTTGGATGACTTTTGGGAAACATATATATTATGCTTTTAAAACCAACCAAAATGGCTTATTGGATTGTTACACATTGTTGTACATAAAAGTAGTACACCATAAGAAACATTACATCCTTCACCCTTGTTGGCTGAACTACTACCTTTTTGAGTTATCAGATGTCTAACATACATGCTTATTAAAATACAGGCTGTGACCAAAATCAGTAGAGCTTCAAATCTGAGTTGGAGTAACCTACTTTTAAGGAGATATTACTCTTCTAGATACATCATCTCATCAAGTTTCATGATATCAGGTATAACAGCATGAATACAGAATGCAAAAACTTTACCAAGAATGTACACATAATGTACACATAATATAAAGTTAGACACCTTAGTCTACTAAACAGAGGTTGAGTGCTTTGAAACCAACTCCAAACTGTTTATTAGGACTTTGAAAAAACAGAATAGGTCAGATGCAGTGAGACTTTGATATGACTATAATTTTTTTATGTGTGGACGCCGAAGCCAACTCAGGGGATAGAACAATATCTCCCCTCTACTTCTTAGTTACAAATATGCAAATGTATTTTCCTTATTCTAATAAATCATATATTCTTGCTAATAAGTTGAGTCCCAACTGAAAACAACATAGATCCATACTTACTGTCACATAATTTGTAAAAAGATCCAGATCTATGTTCTTTGTTCTACTGATTACTCCTAACAAAAAATCTTATTCAGTGACAGAACTAGGTCTACACAGTTTGCAGCTGGACTCGACTTCAAATTAAGTATATATGATAAACTAATCAACAAGGTCAGAAAATTCTTCCCAACCATTGGGGTGGGGGGGAGAGTAGATTTATCTCTTCCTGGTAATCTTATCCAACTGAAATGCTTGGTCACTGGATCTAATAGAAATATATCAAAATGAGCATACCATTAGCTATTAGTTAAAGACGTTAAAGTAGGGGTAACCAGACCACTCCACTAAACCCATTCCACTCCTTCCAAAAAGTATCATGCAATGACTCCCTTAACAAAAGAGTTCATTAATAACATTTTTTCTTCTTTATATGGAACAGGCTGAGCCCAATATGGACTGAACATTTTATTCCTTTTAAATTGTATCACACTTAGTATGAATTAATTTACTTCTGTGAGTATCAGTTTTTCTAGTTGATCTACATGTTATTTTGCTCAATATCTACAGTACGTGCCATGAATCTAAAGCAATCTGTTTTCAGGCAACTGGGCTAACTCAATACATACATTACGAATCTATGTAACTGTTGCTCTGATAGGATGCATGAATGCAAAACATTTGTGACATCATAATATTTATCCATATGACATACATTTAGTACAAATTTCAAACAGCAATGTAAGAAAACCAATTAAAGCACAAAAAATAACCCAGATGTGATGGACAGAGAGTGAGGCAACAATAACAATGATAAGCCCTAACAACATTCATTATGGCGCATCAAAAATATATATACCTTGATATCTACACCTCCTATGTGACCTCTACCATAGAACTGGATCTGATGTCGCTCCTTGTAAAGAGGATTATAATCTTTTGAAGTGTCATCACCTGCATCCCAGTCAAACACAAACTTGCGGTCATTAAGTCGACGCACTCTTTTTTTTTTCTTAATGATACCCAGATATCTGTCCTACAAAAAGGAACAACACATTTATGTAAGGTCACCACCAATTAGCATAGTATCAAATATAATGATTTAAAAAACAAGCTTTTTACTCATAAACAAGAATCTCCTTAAGTGCAAAAGCACATTGAAAGCTGACAACAATATACAGATAGTAAAGGAAAATACCCGAGTCATACAAGCCTAAAAATTATAACAGTGACCTACTTTTGGTATGGTTGAGTTACTTGCGAGGTATCAGCATAGTAATTTTCATAAGTGTTGAAGAAATAGGATCCAAGATATTGACGGTGTAATTAACAGATAGCTAGAAACACAAAAGTCATTCAGGCATGAAAATTAGTTAACAATAACCTATGATTGAGTTGCTCTTGCACAGAGCAAGATTACTCCACATGCCAGTTTACTATGTGTAGGGTAAATATGGTCCAAGATACTGAATGGATAACAAATGGATAACTGAGAACATAAATGTCATTCAAGTAAAATTTAGGTCACAATGGTCTTACTTGATATCATTAGATAACTTGATATCATTAGATAACTTGATATCATTAGATTACTTGATATCATTAGATAACTTGATAACATTAGATAACTTGATATCATTAGATAACTTGATATCATTAGATAACTTGATATCATTAGATTACTTGATATCATTAGATTACTTGATATCATTAGATAACTTGATATCATTAGATAACTTGATATCATTAGATTACTTGATATCATTAGATAACTTGGCTTGATACGAGAAGATTACTTGATATTATTAGATAACTTGGCTTGATACGAGAAGATTACTTGATATCATTAGATAACTTGGCTTGATACGAGAAGATTACTTGATATCATTAGATAACTTGGCTTGATACGAGAAGATTACTTGATATCATTAGATAACTTGGCTTGATACGAGAAGATTACTTGATATCATTAGATAACTTGATATCATTAGATAACTTGGCTTGATATGAGAAGATTACTTGGCTTGATATGAGAAGATTATTTGGCTTGATATTGAATTAATTGGCTTGATATGATTAGATTAATTGGTTTGATATGATTCGATTACTTGGATTGATATGATTAGATTACTTGGCTTAATATGTTTAGATTACTTGGCTTTATATGATTAGATTACTTGATATGATTAGATTACTTGATATGATTAGATTACTTGGCTTAATATGTTTAGATTACTTGGCTTGATATGAGTAGATTACTTGATATTATTTGATTACTTGGCTTGATATTAGATTAATTGACTTGATATGATTAGATTACTTGGCTTGATATGATTAGATTAATTGACAAGATATGATTAGATTAATTGACAAGATATGATTAGATTCATTAGCTTGACATGATTAGATTACTTGGCTTGATATCATTAGATTAATTAGCTGATATGATTAGATTACTTGGTCTGATATGATTAGATTACTTGGCTTGATATAATTAGATTACTTGGCTTGATATTAGATTTAATTTACTTGGCTTGGTATGATTAGATTAATTGCTTGATATAATTAGATTACTTGGCTTGATATTAGATTAATTGGATTGATATAATTAGATTACTTGGCTTGATATTGGATTAATTGGATTGATATTAGATTAATTGGATTGATATGATTAGATTACTTGGCTTGGTATGATTTGATTAATTGACTTGATATGATTAGATTAATTGGCTTGATATGATTAGATAACCTAGCATGGTATGATTAGATTAATTGGATTGATATGATTAGATTAATTGGCTTGATATGATTAGATTACCAGGCAGTTTTAGACATATGTCAAGAAGTAGGGGACAACTTTCACCCAAAAGAAAACAGAGATACTACATTATCCATCTCCAGCTGACCAGATGTAATGTTACCCACATACTAGTTTTCATCAGTGTAGCAAAGTAGGGTCAAATTACTGAAGGTGTAATAAATGAATTTCTGAAAATTTCTGTCATTCAAGCATACAATTTAGGTCACATTAATCTAGTTTTGGCATGGATGAGTTACTCTAGCTGAGATACATCGACAAAAAAAATTTCATAAGTGTAGATAAATTAGATAAGTGTAGATAAAATAGTGTCTGTGACATCAAGGACACAATGACCTGATTTGATGTGATGCAGTATTCAAGATTTTGTATCAATTTACAAATCAGCATGGCTACATATAATACCCGGATTCAAATAACTGAAGGTCATGAAAGTGCAAGTGTATACCAATCTACAGAAATAAAACAAAGAATGTACCATTTCAGTTATTACATAGAAATAAAACAAAGAATGTACCATTTCAGTTATTATATAGATATAAAACAAAGAATGTACCATTTCAGTTATTATACAGAAATAAAACAAAGAATGTACCATTTCAGTTATTATACAGAAATAAAACAAAGAATGTACCATTTCAGTTATTATACAGAAATAAAACAGAATGTACCATTTCAGTTATTATACAGAAATAAAACAAAGAATGTACCATTTCAGTTATTATACAGAAATAAAACAAAGAATGTACCATTTCAGTTATTATACAGAAATAAAACAGAATGTACCATTTCAGTTATTATATAGAAATAAAACAAAGAATGTACCATTTCAGTTATTATACAGAAATAAAACAGAATGTACCATTTCAGTTATTATACAGAAATAAAACAAAGAATGTACCATTTCAGTTATTATACAGAAATAAAACAAAGAATGTACCATTTCAGTTATTATATAGAAATAAAACAAAGAATGTACCATTTCAGTTATTATACAGAAATAAAACAAAGAATGTACCATTTCAGTTATTATACAGAAATAAAACAAAGAATGTACCATTTCAGTTATTATACAGAAATAAAACAAAGAATGTACCATTTCAGTTATTATATAGAAATAAAACAAATAATGTACCATTTCAGTTATTATACAGAAATAAAACAGAATGTACCATTTCAGTTATTATACAGAAATAAAACAAAGAATGTACTATTTCAGTTATCTTATAGAAATAAAACAAAGAATTTACTATTTCAGTTATTCTTGTATTCTGTTTGCTTACAACAATTCTAGACAAAATTATCTTTGTAATCATCATAATAACCTTCATGGCATTCAACAAAGACAAAATTATCTTTGTAATTTTTATAATAATCTGTATGGCATTCAACAAAGACAAAATTATCTTTGTAATCTTTATAATAATCCGTATGGCATTCAACAAAGACAAAATTATCTTTGTAATTTTTATAATAATCTGTATGGCATTCAACAAAGACAAAATTATCTTTGTAATCTTTATAATAATCCATATGGCATTCAACAAAGACAAAATTATCTTTGTAATCTTTATAATAATCCGTATGGCATTCAACAAAGACAAAATTATCTTTGTAATCTTTATAATAACCTTCATGGCATTCAACAAAGACAAAATTATCAGTCAACTCTATAATAATCACTCATCATTATTTCAAATTGCATACAAAATCCATACATCAAACAAATTTTGGATCTGATGAGTCAATGGATCACTTGATAAGTTATTTTGTTTTCCACATTATAGTCACTTCTCTTCTCACTTCTCTTCAACTGTTTTATAGAAACTTGTAAGCACAGTTTGCTTTGCTCATTATCTACTAAAATGGTCTTTCATCGCATAATTGCTAATTTTGTCATGGCCAATTATTGGATTAGCAACAAAACAATAAATATAACCCACATTTTCATTAATCAATACTCAGTTTGGACCAATGGGTGTCACAATTCCAAGAATGAAACATGCCAGTCATGCTGGTTTGCACACTTTGGAAAATGCATCAAAATTTCAATAGGGTATGAGGATACTCGAATAATTGATATTTTGATAATAGATGTAAAAAAGATATAAACAAAGAGCAACTTTAGCTGGGATAAAACAGAGTTCTGATAATACTGGGTATTTAGACAGACAGTAAGAGTTAAAATAACTTGGTCTTCTGTACGAGTGTCAAATTACTGTGAAAAATGAGTGTAAGGGAAGAAAGAGTAGAGAAGTACAGACAGTATCAAAGTTCAGTCATATAATGATCAGCACACAGAAGTAAACTTGAAATGCACATGAGCTATAAACTATTGATCTTTATCTGTCTCATCTCACACCTATCCCAATGATGACTGCAGGGACAAACTTAGTGACCTAATCATGTTTTGTATCTTATATGTTTTCAGCATGTTTTTATGTTTTCCAATTTCATTGTTTTTGTCATTTGTTGTTCTGTAGTGTAGTCATATCATTATTGATAGTGTAAAGCGCTTAGAGCTTCGAAAGATAAGGCGCTATACAAAGTCCTCATTATTATTATTATTATTATGACAAGGTTACAGATTTTAAAACTGCCAAACCATTTCCTGTCTTGCAACAAGCATGTTAACTGTAAACAAACTTTGTTTACCTTTATGGCCTGAGACTCCTGATCCTTGTCTCGAGTTCGTGGCTCTTCTACCCTGTCTTTCTCCTTGTCTCTATCCCCCCTATCACCCCTATCGTCACGCTCCCTCCTTTCACGGTCTCTTTCCCTTCGATCCCTTTCTCTTCTGTCTCTGTCTCTTTCTCTATCTCTGTAGATGTCATCTGCAATTACATGAGAAAGACATTGGTATTAATATAAACTGACACCAATCTTTTGAACAGGTGAGAAAGACATGGATATCAATATAAACTGACAACAATTTTTGACCAGGTGAGAAAGACATTGATACTAATATAAACTGACACCAATCTTTTGACTAGGATCATGAAGAAACATGACACACAGATATTTAGCACGTCATAAAATTTCATAAACTACTTTAATACACTTTTTTGTTTACTCATTTGTAATGCTTCTTCATATCACAAAAAGCATATGCCCCATGTAAAATGCATCAAAAAGCTTACATACACAAAACTTTGGTTTGGTGTTTTATTGAACAGCAACACAAGTAGGTTTTTTAGTTTCAAATCAATTAAGAGTAAGGTACCTTGTCAAGAGCAGCAGAGAGGGTGAATCGGACAACATTTTTAGACAAGTATTCACTGAAATCACGCTTAAAATCAATGAAACCAATGACATCAGGCCCAAAAGTCAATGACATCAGGTCCCAAATATGTGTGTGAATCATGGATTAGGTCAAAAAAAAATTATGAAAAAATCAATGAAATTAATGAAATCAAAAACTTTTCAACTATTACATTTTTTGGGAAAAAGGGACTACAACATCGTTGTCACTCACCCTCTCTGCTGCTATGGGTTAACCGAATATTTGATCCAGCCCGATACGATATCGTGTTCGAGGGTCATGTAAATTTATTGTTACAAATCCGTGGGGGGCAGACTGAGCATGACTAAAGAAATTTCTAAATTGATTGAAGTCCATATCAGAACACCATGTCTGCCAAATATTTCGTAGCGTATGTGTATCAACGCCGTTGAATACAGCAAGCATATTACAGTTATCTCTAATCACTTTTGGAATCTGAGTGTAGCGTTGAGTGACATAGATCACATCCGTGTTTTTATGCCTGCCTCTGGAAAATATTCTAGCAGGATTTTTTTGATTATCTAACATGACATCGTCGTATACAACTAAATTGTTGATACTTCCATCGAGGTCATTCACGGATGGCGCCTCGTCAATATCGGTTATAAATTCAATAACATCCTCGCCGGCAATCTCTGAAGCGTTTTCATTAAAATCTTTTAGCACTTCATAGCATCGTTGGTCGTCTACGCTAGGGGCAATTAAATACAACTTATCCCACTTCATCCATCTCATTATTAAATTGAGCAACAATTGCGTTTTACCGGATCCAGATGGCCCGATTATAATTGCGCGGATAGAGTTTGGTAGCGCTGCATGATGCTTCACTGGTTCTCTTGTTTTAGTCGCTGAAAAATCAATTATATTCATATCTCTATACATAAATTATGGATCTATATTGCGTGAAGTGTAAGGCGCGTACTGGCACAGATGACTTGACGACGATTACAACTAAAAATAACCGATCAGCGCTTTCTGGTAAATGCGTACAGTGTAGTACAAAGAAATTTAGATTTGTTTCTAAACCCAAGGAACCCAAGGAACCTTTAAAAAAAAACGAGGAGGTGATATCGCTGCCAAATTAGCAAAACTCCCTGGAACCCCATGGGCAAAGTACCCCGGAGAAAAACACCTTCCAGGGTATAGTTATTGTGGACCGGGAACAAGACTTGATATCAGACTCAATGATCAAAATCAGCCCCGACCCGGTGAGGAACCAATAAACGCTATTGATAAGGCCTGTCACCTTCATGATGTTGCTTATAAAAGCAGCAATTTGCAACACAGGCATCTAGCAGATGTGAAATTAATTCATGCGTTGAATTCTATCACTGATAAATCCTTCAAAGAAAAATTGGCTTCCTTTTGATAAAATCGGCTATGAAAAGTAAATTGATGTTAGGTGCTGGTAATTAATAGCAACATGGAATCTATTTATTATTCCCCAAGAGGATACTGGAAGGGTAACGCTGCAATCAGTAAACTCGCTAGCGCCGCAAAAGTGAGAAAAACCACTGCGGCTCATTGGTTATCCAAACAGGCACTATGGCAAATTTATCTACCACCGCCTAAACAAATTCAATTCTCGCATTTTGATGTAACCGGACCCAATGAAGTTCATCAGGCTGATCTATTATTTCTGCCACATGATCGTGGTTACAAATATGCGTTAACTGTAGTTGATATTGCAAGTCGATACAAAGAAGCAGAACCGTTAAAAACAAAATCGGCCACTGAAGTCGCTTCTGCATTTGAAAGGATTTATCGACGAGGTCCTCTGCACTGGCCAAATCTGTTACAAGTTGACCCGGGCAAGGAATTTCAGGGTGCAGTGTTATCTACAATGAAATATCACAATGTCGCTATCAGACGAGGGCATACTGCACTGCATCGTGATCAGGCCATTGTAGAACGGTTTAATAAAACCCTTGCTGAGCGGTTATTTGGATATCAATATGCAAAAGAATTCATCCAAGAAAAAAGATCCCGTGAATGGGTGAAGAGATTACCAGGTGTAGTTACCGCACTGAATAACGAGATTACTAGAACCATCAACATGAAACCTATCAACGCGATTAAAAAGAAGTCGATACCTGAAAAACCACAAAAAGATTTCAAAGAACCAATTCTTGGTAGTAATGTCATTGTGAGGTATTTATATGAACCAGGAGAGCTTGAGGGTGGTACAAAAAGGGCTACTGATCCTATTTGGAGCGTCACTACGCATAAGATATCTAGTATAACACGATCTACGGGTAGACCTCCAATCTATAAACTGGATTCAACTGCCCCTCAACGGGGGTTTACTAGACAACAATTACAAGTGATACCCGAGGATACTCAATTGCCACCCCATGGGCTTAACTAGCACCCTTGCGTCTATTGCACTCAAGACAAGTCAACATCACATTATTTCTGACATGACCGAGATTGTTATTTTTTCTGTCTACGGTGAATTGGCGAGGATCCTTATCCGAATACTGCCAACGCATTATACAATTGCAACTCGCGCAGTGATTATTCTGTTGTTTCTTCAAAGTGATTATTAATTCAGCATCAATATCAAATTCTCGTTGTTTTTTTTTGTCCTGTTGTTTGTAACCGGATAGTTTTTTATCAATAATATCATCTATTGTGGTGTCATTATCATCACCAATGATTTCATCATCTCCACTGGCTTCGCCAACGACAATTCTTCGAAGTTGATTTATTTTTCGTACTCTAGACACTGCGAGATAGACTAAATTCGACCATTCTATGCGATTATCTACCATCCAAAGAGTTGTATCCGATATAGTCAATCCCTGTGAAGAGTGTATTGTTGCTGCGTATCCTAGCGTCCACGGGGATTTATTGGCACGCAATGCATCTTCAACAACATTGATATCAACCAGCACAATATCATTTAATACTAAATTCTGTTTTTCACTTTGTCCTGGAATATCAACTTCGATGTTCTGTTTTCGCGTATCCGATGGCCTATAACAAAGAGGCACTGGAAGTGTTGCAAATTTTTGTTTATGCAATTCAAATAACTTCATCTGAAGTGTGTCCCTGACTATTTTTCTACTTGCAATGATTAAATCATTTGGTCTCCACGCTTCCCAAAACTCATTCATGGGAGTTTCCGAAATTATTTCACGGGTTATTTCACACTGGATTCTATCCGGTTGTAATCTAATTAGTTTCTTCAATTCTTTTAATTCATTATCAAGTGATCTATGATCGGTATCAATTTCTTCATAATAGTCTACAAAACCCTTTAGCCATTCATGGGGGGATGCACCGACAAATGGTGGTGGTTGGCCGTGATCACCGCACATGACGACTTTTGTATTCTTCAATAACAACCACTCAAGAAATATTTTTAAGACATCTTCGGACACTGTGTCTATTTCATCCCAAATGATAATTTCAGGAATAAATTTCTCTCCCATGCGCTCAGGAGTCCATTTATCTCCCTTCCATCGGAAAAAGCTGTGATAAGTGCAAGCATTTACCCCTCTCTGTATCATTTCTCTTGCAAGTCTATGAGTTGGTGTTAGCACAATCATGTTAGAAACGCTAGCGTTTCCACGACGGAATAACTCAATTGCCCGGGTTGTTTTTCCTGACCCGCCACAACCGTTTAAATAAACTGTTTTATACAGGCATATTGGATCAGAAATCGGTGGTGCATTAGAAAATTCTGAACACTGATTGCTTTCTAAGTAATTATTTTCAATGGTAACATCTGCTGATGGAATATAATCATGAATCATTTCTTTCTTAATTCTCCATGATCCCCATTTCTCGTTGCCAGTAGCCTTAAAATCAGCCATTTTGCTATTTATGTAAAATGAGTCAGTAGCAACTCTAACTGCGGTGGTAGGAAATCTATTGATCATTGAAAACAGATTGATAGAAGCATAACCAAGCATAGAAGCTCTTAAGTGTGTGTACTGCGGATGGTATCCATCATTGTAGGTAACAATTGTACCCAATTTGGTTCCATCGGACATAAATGCGTCCTTACGATTGACATATAGGCCCTTATTCGTTAAATCCGCCATTACAAAATCGTATTCAGCGTTGTCTGTAATCAATCGTGAAGAATATTTCGTATTATCATCTTTGCCACCTTGGGTAAATTTACCGATTATTCTTCGTCCAAGATTTTTTGCTTCATTGTTTCTGATTTCAAATAACTGTCTGGACCAATCCATGATTTGTTGTTCATTAAAATCAGGAAACAGTTTTCGCTCTTCGCTAATTATTTTTTCTAGATCAGGTTGTGGTAACCAGACTGATTTCTGTGCTCGATAGGATATAATTGCTTCACTGACAATTAATGATTTTAACATCTTACAATCAAGCATATACCGTAATAACACTATTGGCATCCAGTGTTTTTCAGACATGTGTTTACCAATCCAAAGATAACTACATGGATGAAGCCCTTCAGCCATTTCAAATGATACTACACAAGCGAATCCGGTTAAATCAAAATCAGGAAGTGGTCCATTAATAGCAACACGGGTCATTTCGTGTGTAGGGTGTCCAAATCGTTTGAAATATTTCTCACACTCTCCATACCCAAGAAAACTTCCTGGATAACACGCAATCATATCAACGGAAATAACGGAATCAGCGGTGTATTTTGTGTTCCATAATCCTCCATGGCTGTATTCAAGACAGGATAATTTGACATCTGATAAGAACTCACTTCGTGTTGGTTTCCACGCGTTTTTCTTTCTAGCAAAATGTGCTGCAATGGATGGTACTGTAAAACAGTTTGCTAATAATTGATCGTCTTCTTCTCCGTCCTCAGAAAACTCACTAGCTAGTTGTTTCATTTGATTCTGCAGTTCTTCAGTACGGTATAATTCTCCGTTGGGCCTTATAAACTGATCAAATCTGCATTCTTCGTCTGAATTACTATGAAATAGCCACGCTGACACAGGATCGTTTTTACTCAAATGGTAAATAGCATCAAATAATTTCTGCTCGGTAAAACATTCTTCAGGTCCCAACCCTGCTGGGGATAGATATTTTACGGTTCTATCCCGTGGAAATATTGTTACTGCAGATGACCACGCGTGCGCGTTATGATCAATAATTTCAATGGGGGTTCCTTTTGATTGATATTTCGATTCGTATAATACTTCACCGGTGATTGTTCTTACCGATATTGGAAATCTTAATGATGTTTCTAATTTGGCTATATCCTGAATTGTTGCTCCATGCTCTTTTACCGTGAACTCCCACTCGGTTATTTTTTTTCGTCTTAGATCAGTGAGTTTATTCCCCCGGGATGCATTTGTGAAGTGTTCTATTATTCGTTCTGCTACACAATTGAGCCCTGTCGAATATTTCATGGGTGCTAGTTTTGAAATATCAGGTTTTTCATTGAGCGGATAGATCCCGTAAACAACTGCTGTGACAGGATAAGATCTTTCGTAGTAGGGTTTATCAATTCCAGTCAAAATTCCCGGTTTGGAATCCTGATCCACGGTGACAGTTTTTTTACCCTTGAGAATGGGTTCAAATTTATCCTTAATAATCCATTTGCCATTCTCACGGATAATGAATTTGATTCGGAAAAAATGACTTTTTTCCCCAACACGTGAAATGATCACTGCTGCTTTTTCATCATTCATGGTAGCGTCAACAACACCATCAATTCGAAATGTTGACCAGCAATAAGATGCTCCATCACGCTTGAATTCATTAAAACAGTCTCTGATGGGTTTATCAAGAATTTTATTCTTGGGTGTATTAGAAACTATATCAAGATTGAATTGAGCATCCTTCCATGATGATCTAATGTTTCCGTCTCTTGGACGTTTGTTACGTTTTTTGGGTCTATCGCGATTAAATCTAGGATTGATTTTTAATAATCTCTTAAACTCTTTCATGTTTCCGTCTATTGTGCGTTTGTTACGCTTTTTGGGTCTATCGATATTAAATTTAGGATTGATTTTCAATAATCTCTTAAACTCTTTCATGTTTCCGTCTCTTGGATGTTTGTTACGTTTGTTTCCGTCTATTGGACGTTTTTTGGGTTTATCGAGATTAAATCTAGGATTGATTTTTAATAATCTCTTAAACTCTTTCATGTTTCCGTCTCTTGGACGTTTTTGACGTTTTTTTGGTTTATCGAGATTTAATCTAGGATTGATTTTCAATAATCTCTTGAACTCTCTATCAGCATTGAATTTAGCATTTTTCGAAGTCAATCTCTTGAACTCCTTCATGCTATATAAAAAACAAACATTTAAATGAAAGTTTTATGTATAATGAATCACTGCAAATGGCTCATGATGGGAAATGTAACCCCGTGTAACAAATCATGCAGAAAAAATGAATACTGTAGGTATCATATGCAAAGTTTTCGACGTGGAAGTCTTGGTCCGTTACCCTGTATTCGATGTGGGGTTGGGGTTAAGGGAAGATCACAATTGTGTATTGATTGTGGTGGTAAGCGATATAGGGAATTGAAGCGTTATTATGATAAAAGAATAAAAAATGGACAATCCATCAGAAATTATGACCCTGAAAAAGCCCTTGACCCTGACAACATCAAGGATAAAATCATAAGAACCCCGCAAGACTATATCGAAAGATTTTCCAGTGATGTAATTATTGAATCAAACACTGAATTAGACAAACAATAGAATAGTATATATGGACCAAGAATTCAGACCACATCCAGTGATTACAAAATATGAAGCATCCAGTGATGGTACTGTCAGAAACCGTAGACTAAAGAAACCGGTCGGTGTTGTGAATAATCAAGGGTATTTGAAGTTTACTGTTGGAAAGAAAAATTATCTCATTCATCGTTTCGTATTTGAATGTTTTAATGGATTGATCAAAGATGGTTTTGTTATTTATCACAAGGATTCTAATCCAAAGAATAATTCTGTATCCAATCTGCAGGCTATCACACTGAGTGAGAATTCCAAACGAGGAAGAGCTGGCACTTGCAAAACGGTTTGGAAGAGACCTGTGACATCTTTGAATACAACAACTAATGAAGAAAAAATATTTCAATCATTATATGAAGCCGGTAAATTTTTCGATATTTGTGGACCGTCAGTACGAAAAGTTGCAGAGGGGATTTATCGATCGGCTATTTCAAAAAAGACGGGGCAAAAAGTTCAATTTAGTTATGTCTAATGCGTCATAATTTCCAATTAGAGATATGTCATACTTATAGAATAATGAATTCTGAAAACATGAATAGCATCATAGTTGAAATAGCAAAATTGAAAAATCAGGATATCAAACTATCAGATGGATTAAATCCTGACCAAATTGTGTCTGATTTTCAGGATATTGAATACGGAGTTAGCACTAACAAGTATATGCTACCCAAGAAATATGCACTCATCAAAAAAATTCAGAATTCTATTAAAGACTCTCTTTCATTTTCCAGTGACATCAGTGTGTTCGTTCCGTTGTATACTATCGTAGAAGGAATACGAAAAGAATTAGGTAACGAATACGAATTGAAAAAAGAAGTCAACTCTAAAATTAGAAACCTACGAGCATTAATTCAAGAAAATGAACAATTTTGATTGCCCGACCATTGATTGCCTGACCATTTTATCATTCCGACCCTCATTTTTTTTAGCCGACCCTCAAGGGGATGTCAAAAATCGATGGACGATATGTCAGATTGATCAATGAAAAAGTGTGGAAACTGTCAGTATTATTTATTTTATATACAATTATGACACTTTCCACAAACCTGATAGAAGCTGTTATAGGATGAAATAACACTTCCATGACCATATCAAAAATCATCCGACATGTAACAAAAGTGGAGAAACTGTCAGTATTATTTATTTTATATACAATTATGACACTTTCTCCATCAGTGATAGAAGGTGTCTCACGATGAAATAACACTTCCATGACTGTGTTAAAAAATCATCCGACATGTACAAAAGTGGGAAAAATTGTTTTACAATTGAAAAATAGTTTGCGATTTCAAATAATGGTCAATGAAGCATTAACAACCCGACTGGCTCGTGAACGACTGGATGCAATTAAGAAATTTATACCAATTCGTGACTCTGTAAGAAATAAACTGCAACAACGACAGAGTTTACAAACTGATTTTGCTGCGGGATCTGAAGAGTTGTTTAAACCAGTAACCACAGCAACGAAAGGGGTAGAGCGTGCTATACTGGGAGATGATCCTGACGGTAAGAGAAAGGAAGAGGGTCTTATTTCTGTACTTGAAAAACTAGCAGCGAAAACTGAACAAACTGAACAAACTGATCCGAAAAAAACGACTGTTTCTCTGTTGAATAAATTTACTGATCATGCTAAAATAGTAATAAAAAAACCTAGTTTATTGAAATCAAAGGATTATCAAGCCTTTGGTAATTTTGCTGCTCAAAGTTATAATTCAAAAAAAGATTTTTTAAAGGACGAGTATAAAAATGATAGAATATCAAGTAATGATTGGTTCGATTATTTGTATAAACTAAATAAAGGGATTGGTCGTTTGAATAAGGATGAGATAGGATACAAGGAATTTCAAAGGGGAATTAGTAATTATAAAAGAGAACAAATAGAAGAGCGACAACGAGAAATAGAAGAACGGCAAGAACTAAAACGTCAAACACCAACACGGAGACAAACAAGAAGACAAAAAAAACAACAACTACCACCTGATGATGATGATGATTTAGAAGAACGACGTCAAACACCAACACGGAGACAAAAAAAACAACAACTACCACCTGATGATGATGATGATACTCTTGATTATTTACAAACCACGGATACAGACAAACTAGATGAAGCAACTGGTTATAGCGGAAGTGGATTAGGAAATCCAAGGATTGGAAACACTTGTCCTGATAGTGTTATCAATGATATATCACGATTAGATGTTCTTGTAGGAGGGTTCCGAGCTGGAAATAACTCTCCAGAAATAATTAATGAAGCAGCTGATATCTGTAGACGGTTATTTGCCGGCGGTATCATGGATATCAAAACATATCGAGATTTCATTGACGAGTTAGCAAATGGGTATCATAGCGATTAAATAACAATTGAAAACACTATTGTTTTTATAATAATGATCATCCATTACAATCATGATAAACCAACCCTCGTCTATGTAGTTAATTCACGGTTTCCAGTTTATAGAGCATACTACGGAGATGGCCTCGGCAATACCATTTTAGGATTCTTTTCAAGAATGGCCCCCAAAGTGATGCCGTTAGCTAAACAATTATCAATGAAAGCCATTGATGTTATTCGTGATAAGGGTATTAGTACTGTTGGAAATCTTGCCGGGAAAGCGTTTTCAACTGCGAAGGATAAAATAACATCATTAGTGGGGCGAAAAAAGAAACCGTTACCGTCTACAGAAGAAATGCCTGCAAGTGTTAGTAAAATTATAAATAACGCAGTAGATGAAAAACTAGCGTCGATGGTAAATCAAGAGGACCAAAGCAATATTGCAAACATGATAGCAGGAAGTGGCCTTAAAAAACTACGTCGATGAAAATGGAAAAATCGTTTACGATTTCACTATTTAGACTCTGATAAATAGAATAAAATGTTCAAAAAATCATCTGATCCAGCATTTGACATAGACGCCCCAGTGCGTAAAGATGATTCTGTACGCGATTATCAATATTATTCTTATCACGCAGTACAACCAGATCTCCGATCGCGAATTGAACTTCAAGTTCATGATACCAGTAAATATTTTCTACCGTGTGAGGCATTTATTGAAGTAGAAGGAGGACTTGTAACAAATGTTGCAGCTGATACCCCATATGACAATAACTCAAATGTCCGAGTTGGTTTTGTTAATAACGGCATCATGGCGTTATTTGAAAGCGCTAGATATCTCATTGATGGAAAAGAAATTGAATCCATTGACCGTGAAGTTGATATGGCCACAACAATCATAGGGTTAGCAAGATATTCTGATGATTATACAAGATCAGCGGGTCCATCTATGATGTTTGCAAAGGATACCTCTGATAACGCTGATCACCTTCAATTCATTAAAGTGTTAACAGCGCAGAATACTGCAGAAGGCAATCAACAAGAAGCAGCTAATCCAGAACGTCGAACTAGACCCGGAGCTGCGTTTGATATTCTTGGAGGCGTTAATGGTAATCTCAATTTAGGATTTGCAACACGCGTAGCAACGTTGCATGGGCAGCGTTGACGATTTTCATGTGCGATTCCACTACATCACATATTTGGATTCTGTAGAAACGTCCGAAAAGTTATTTATGGAGCCAAACACACAATAGCACTCGTGAGAAAGGGTACTGATGATGATGCAATCTGGCGTAATGCTGGGGTTGCTCCCGGTAAAGTCATTCTAACAAAACTATCATTATGGATGCCAGTGTTAACTCCATCAATCACAGACGAACAGCGACTACTATCATTTATGGACCAAGGAGGAAAGTCGTTGTTAAGTTGGTTATCAGTGACCACGGATATTAAACAAGACAGTGTTGATGGTACATTCACATGGCACCTGGCATCAAAACAAGGGGTTTCAGCTCCACGTCATATATTTATTGCGTTACAGAATGCTGCGCGAGTTGGTAATCAAGAACGAAGTCATATGATATTTGATCAGTTAGGTGTTAGTGAAGTCTCGCTGAGAATAAACGGACAGCAGGAACCATCCGAGGATATACAACTTGATTACGGTCAGAATCATATTGCACGTGTCTATCATAACCTGTTGTCATTTATGGCACGTGATCAAAATGTGGATACCGGTTTGCAAATATCACAATTGGATTTTAAAAGCCTCTATCCGATTTATTACTTTTCATTGGAACATCTTGATTTGATGAGACAATCTGTCGTTGATATACACTTTAGAGCCCGTGTAACCCGTCCGACTGGTCCAGCAGTTGCTGGGGTACATCCTATCCTTATCCCGAATTATAGAGCAGTTGCTGTCATTCTCAGTGATAAATCAATGCTACTCGAAGGTGTTGGTGGAAGAATGAGAGTGGTAGATGCCCCAGTAGAAAATCTTTGAACGATTTTTCTCGATTTTTCATTGAATTAGAATCAATCAATTATATATAATGTCATATAGTGTTATTAGTGTTACGTTAACTCCTGGTCAAATAAAAAAATTGCAATCAGAATTGGCTAAAAAATGTGGAACCACAATCACGTTGAAACCTAATCAAATGACGGGTGGTGAAAATAAATTATCGCTGACAACTCGTCAGGTGAAACATTTCAATGATGCTTTCAAGGATAAAAAGGGAGTTCAGATTACTCTCTCTGCGGCTGCTATTAAAAATATGATGAAAACAGGTGGTATATTTCCATTGTTAGCTGCAATACCAGCATTGATTGCAGCAGCAGCCCCAGCGGTGGCTAAAGCAGCGGCGTTAGGAGCCGTTGGTACTGCAGCAGGAATGGCGTTGAAAAAGGCAGCTGGACAAGGATATAAAAAAAAGAGACGATCCGTTCAAGGATTGGGTCTAAGACTACCAGGAACCCCGTATTCGTGGTACAGCGGAAAAGGTCTAAGACTACCAGGGACCCCGTATTCATGGTACAGCGGGAGATCCGTTCACGGATCAGGCCTGAGACTACCAGGAACGGTTTATTAATTGAGGAACCTATGGTTCCCAAATCTTCGATGGTTCCCATGTCCAATTTTGATTTAATGGATGCTGCTAAAAAACTAGTGATTAAAAATTTCAGAGGAGTTTTTATGAAAGATCAATTACCACATCAACCAAACAAAACTGAAACAGGTATTATTAATCTCGATAACAGCACCGGACCTGGAACTCACTGGGTTGCATACGCTATTGATCCACGTGGGATTGTCTATTTTGATTCATATGGATTAGCCCCACCAAAAGAGTTTATGCGTTACATAAAACAATTTCCAATGAAGACTTGGTATTCTACGCTACCAACACAACAAATCAATGACCCACCAATATGCGGCAGTGAAGTATTAAATGTCCTTGACGCTATTTCTAACTCCTTGGGTAACCCAAGGGGAAAACCACCTCATATTGTCGTAAATGACTACACCAGCAATCGCTTTTTAGAGAGAGAAAGAGTTTTACAATAACATGATTGATATTTGGGGGAGATCTTTGAAACCCAAACCCGATGACACTGCAACTCCTGATTCTATCAAGGATATACAAAAAAAAATTAAAGATGAAATCGCTGAGACGTTGAACTTAACAAGTGTTGACCCGAATGAAATAGTTGTATTTCAAGACAAACAGGGTAAATTGAAATCCAGTAATATTTCTCTGGATGATATTTTGGTTAAACAACAAAACGCAATCGAGGATACTATCGCGTTATTTTCCGATCAGGGTAAACTCAAACCGGGTGTACTTTTTTCGACGATTACAGATCGATTCACTGAATACAATAAAGAATTTGACGATCATTTGAGAAACTACAATGGTTTCCGTAGAAATGTCGTTCATAAGTTCTTTGGATCTCCGATTGTAGTTACACCATCTATCGCTGAAATTAAAACGTTTGTTGATGATCAAAAGGTTATCAACGAAGCAACAAAAACAACAACCGACGCCATTGATAAATTTATTGGAACCCCGTTAGATAAAATTGAACTAAAACTCCCTGATATTAAAAAATCCATTGATGAGACGAAAACTTCCATCGAAGGCATCAAAGGTGATCTTTCGAGGATGATAACAGCCATTGAAAAAACAAAAATTCCTCATGAGAAAACCACCAACTTAGTATACACAATCCAACACGGATCATTTGAGTGGACACCTACAAACAACACATTAGATATCACTGCAACCGTCAAGGGTATTTATCGATTAACACTAGTAACACCATCGTCTCAATTTAATATTTCATCGTCCAGTTCATCTGGGGTCAATAATACGATTTCAACGATCATCGACAAGAATACAACTGAAAAGTTCACAATCACATCTACTGATAAACATTTGGTTAGAGTCTCAACAACGTGGTATGTGGAATTCGTAGCGAATTTAAGTAAATCGTAATTGAAAACGCTAGCGTATTTAAAATAAAAATGATTTCATCATCGCAATATCGCTATGATCAGGTCAGAGAGTATCAAACTAGACTCAAAACCCTGTCTGAGGAGTATGAATTGAAAATTAAAAAATATCGCAGGAGAATTACCGCAATTGATGTTACTGTGTACGCTGTGAGTGGTGTAATCACCGGAGCTGGTATTATACTGTCTTCAGTGACAATGATGGCTCCGATAGCTGTTCCAATTTGCATTTCTGCGGCAACAACAATCGCTGGAATAATTTCAATAATCACAAAAAAAATATCCTCATGCAGCCAACGGAAACTACAAGACTACATAATTCAATTTCATGTTGTGTCCACTGCATACTCGCAATTATCCTCATTGATATCGTCATCGCTCGATGATACAATTATATCAGAGAGTGAGTTTTCAGCGATGGTAGATATATATGATTCTGCGATGTCAAAATTAGAAATACAACATGAGTATAATAACAATGACAACACAGATGGAATTACTTCAACAAATAGTGGAGAACACAAATCCAGTACAAACAAGCATGATCTCAATAACCTCAACGAATCCAGAATTCAGTGTGAATTTCCCCTCTCCAGTCCCAGTGAAGGAAATCGCGCTAGCAAAATTACGAGTATACCACAGTTGGCCAAATATTAGGTCAAAATCATTTGGTGGTCAACAACCCAATAATTCACTGGTATTTGCAAATAAGAATAAACCCGACGGTACCCCAGACTGGAACGTTGTTTCCATACCAACCGGATCATATCAAATTGAACAAATCAATGATGAATTCGCGCGTAGAATAAAATCGATTACTGGAAAAGAATCAAAAATAGCTATAACAGTTCATGTGCCGACACTATCATCTGCCATTGAAATAAGCACAGAAGGATACGTCGTAGATATCTATCAGAGTTCTATTAGAACCGTACTAGGATGGCCTGAATTACCACCCGGAGGAAAAACCGTTAAATTACCAGAACCACAAAAAACCGATTATATCACAGACAGGACAAAATCTGATAATCCAGTAAGGAGTTATAGAGATTATGATAAGTCATATTTTTTCATTAGAGTAGAATATGATGAAAGAGTACGACTTATTCATCATCTTGCTAACCGGGATAAAATCACTGAAAATTTCACAGCTTTCAATAACGATATTTCGTTGTTGTTTATATCTCTTAGATCCGGCACTCTCACCCGAGATGAATTTATCAGTGTCGTAGAAACATGTAACAAAATCATCAATGACATGGAAACATTTCATTCACAAATTATTCAAGAAGTATTAGGTGACAGTAGTCCTAAAACAAGAGATTTATTTGCAATAGAATATAGGATCCGCATAGGAGATATTCCAACATTCAAACTTCCAGGATATAATATCTCAGAACTACAAAAATCTCTCGATGATGCCATCGATGAAGGTTTCAAAAAAATCCATGATACGTGGAAAAAAACACCATCACAACCACAAACAACTATCCTCAAACATAATAATGACCCAGATGGTGGTGGCAGGCATATTGCTCCGTTCAATGTGAATATTTCAACGGTGATTGCGCTCAATTTAGTATGTGATGTGATCGAAGGAAGCTATCAAATAAATTTAGAACGATCAAATCAAGCTCAGCAGGGATATATTTTGTATTCATTTGCACCAACAGCTCCTCCAGGGTTTTTAATAATTGAGTCCCCGGTGAATCCAGTCTATATGCGATGTCATAATAATTCATTAACCAGAATTAATTTCAAACTCACTGACCAGTCTAATAATCTGATTGATTTACAAGAGGAGGTTTTACAAATTAGTCTATTTGTGAAATCCTAAGAGGATTTTCGTCCCCCAGACAAGGTCTGGAACACGATATCGTATCGGACTGGATCAAATATTCGGTTAACCCCAACTGAAAGTTCTAGCAGCAGAGAGGGTAGTGACAACGACGTTGTAGTCCCTTTTTCCCAAAAAATGTAATAGTTGAAAAGTTTTTGATTTCATTAATTTCATTGATTTTTTCATAATTTTTTTGGGACCTAATCCATGATTCACACACATATTTGGGACCTGATGTCATTGACTTTTGGGCCTGATGTCATTGGTTTCATTGATTTTAAGCGTGATTTCAGTGAATACTTGTCTAAAAATGTTGTCCGATTCACCCTCTCTGCTGCTTCAAGGTTAGATACCTGTGTAGACAAGTCTGTGTAACCACCTGCCTCAATTTACCTCAATGAAAAGCACATTTTATTTCTTTGACATGATATAGAATATATATATATATGCTAGAGAATTTTGTATTCATACACACACACACACACACACACACCGACACACACACACACACACACCGACACACACACACACACATTGCATTTTCAGTGTCCAATTTAGCTTATATGGTCAAGTTTATGTGATAAATAAGACCGAATAATCCAATATATTACATACTCATCAAGAAAAAATGTGAAGCTTCAACTTTAGCATCACTAAAACCACATTTGAAAGTCTCCAAGCACTATGAGATTTACAATGGGAACCTGGAGCCATATTTATTGTTTCAAAAACTGTAATTAATTCTCATTCACTTTAACATAAAATTCTAAACTTGGTACCAATATGAAACACGTCTAAGACTAATGATACTGTAAAGATGTTGACTACATGCCATTGTAAACTTCAGACTATCAAATGCTATTTTAGAGCAACGAAACTTAGCACGTACACACTTCACTCGGCAAAAAATGCCAATGTATCTATTTTTCTTGCTTACACCTCAATTATATTAAAGCAGAAAGATGCCTGTATTAACCAATCTCAAGTGCTTAATGTTGCGTGTGTGTGATTTGGATTTTTAAAGTAGCTTTAACAAGTTTATTCAGTCATATGGCTACGATGTCTGCAGTTTGGCAGTTTATAGTGATGTTTAGCATTGGGACATCATGCTGCAGACATGTAGCATGATGTCCCTCTCAGTCACATTATCATGACACCAGGCCTACCAGTCCTAACACTAACCTCTTAATGCTAAGTGGCAAGTGAGGCAGCAGTTAAAACCATTCTTATGTCATTGGTATGACTCAGCCAGGGATTGAACCCACCACCTCTGGCATCCAAGGTGGACACGCCAACCACCAGGCCATTAGAGCCATGAGAAAGTTTTCAAAATATATAATATATATGCTCTTCCAGTTTCTATGATAAAGAATTCCACACTGAAAATCCAGTAAGACAAAGAAGTAGAAACAGATTCCGAATGATCTTAGTTATGCAAGTGCTGTCATCTTTGATGTGCAACGCTTCGAAGAAATTTGGGAATCATATTAGGTTTCACTTTCCAACAACTGTTGCTGTACCTCACTGCTGCTTTAAACTTTTTTTTTAAAATGGAAAAATGTCCCAATTATTATGAAATCTTGTGTATACTGGGATGAGTCTGTCAGATTAAAAAATCTGAACCAGAATGAACTATCTGACTTCATTCTTCCAGTCAAACTCAAAATCTGTTCTTTTCTGAACAAAACAATTTAAGACAAATGATCATTTTTTTGTATGTGCAGTTCCAAGTAATATTTTGAGTAGTAATTTTGTGCTTCAGCTGCACTAAAACTCTGCCAAAGAAAGTGAGGTGACTCTAACAATTATTTTCTATTCATTAACACGACCTGTCAATGTGAAATTCCAAGATGATTAGATTAACTCTTGAGTTTTATTTTTCTAACCTCTAATGGCATCCCTTCCAGCTTTCAGGAATTCCATCTGCTTCTGCCTTTCCTCTTCAACTTTCTTCCGCTGTTCATCAACTTGCTGTTGACGCCGCTTCAAAGCCTCTACAGCCCTCTCTTCTTTAGTCAAAAACTTGGGCTGAAACAAATATGGCTTAACCTGTATATGTCAAGCATAACTAACAACAAGGAAAATGGCATGTACTAAAGCTAACACTTTCACATTAAATACAGGATTTTTCTGGACAACTTAATTTACATGTGAGTTGGGGAGCCAATTGGATTTTGAGCCATAAATCTTTTTCAATGAAAACAAATGCCACACCAGAGTGCCTGAAAAAATACCTAAACACAAATAAATCAAAACCAAAGCATGGATAGCGGGATGAACAAGGGTATTCACTACATGTCACAAACATTTATATTGTTGACGTTACAAAAGTTGGACACTGAAGAATATTTATTGATGTATGTAGACACAAGCCCCTTCTACACAAACTTTGTACATAGGCAATTGTTAAAGGTAGCTGGTCACTACATCAGGTTCAGTTATAAATGTAGAAATGAAGATGAATACAAGCAAAAAAGCATGAAAATATATTTTGCCAAAATAAATATGGATATGAAAACACAGAATCCAAAACAAACAAATTTGCACACTAAGAATGTTTATTGAAAGATAAAGAAGTAAACACCTAGCAAATCAACTTAGGATAAATTAAATATTAAAGTTTTATCAGTTAAAATTGATGTCTGTTTTAATATTATCTAGAATACCTTGCTCTGTGACACTTCCTCTGCCTTTTTCTTAGCTAGAAGTTCCTCCAAGGATAGAGGCATCTTTTTTCCAGGATCTTCTTCCTTTATCTCCCCTTCTTCCATCCCATCTTCATTCTGACTGCAAAACAAAGCTGAATATGATAAAATACATGCCATTTGCCATGTCATGTGCTACTCCTACATACAATATGAAAAACACTGGCATTCTATCTCTCTATGCAGTATGAAAAACACTGGCATTCTATCTCTCTATGCAGTATGAAAAACACTGGCATTCTATCTCTCCATTGTAAATTTACATGGAATACTGATCAGCACAAGGATTAAAAAACTAGGTCAATGAAATTTTGTTTTATAACTTTAACACAGATGCTTTTTCTTTCCAGATGTCTTTCTCTGAATAAGAACCTTTCCAACATATCTTCAAAGGTATCCATATCCCAACACATCCATATTCAATCATATCCATATCCCAACACATCCATATTCAAACATATCCATATCTCAACACATCCATATTCAATCATATCCATATCCCAACACATCCATATTCAATCATAACCATATCCCAACACATCCATATTCAATCATAACCATATCCCAACACATTCACATTCAATCATATCCATATCCCAACACATCCATATTCAATCATAACCATATCCCAACACATTCATATTCAATCATATCCATATCCCAACACATCCATATTCAATCATAACCATATCCCAACACATTCACATTCAATCATATCCATATCTCAACACATCCATATTCAATCATATCCATATCCCAACACATCCATATTCAATCATAACCATATCCCAACACATTCACATTCAATCATATCCATATCTCAACATATCCATATTCAAACATAACCATATCCCAACACATCCATATTCAAACATAACCATATCCCAACACATCCATATTCAATCATATCCATATCCCAACACATCCATATTCAAACATAACCATAATTGAGCTTATCCACATTCAAACATATCCTTTATCAAACATATCTATCTTCAGATTATATCCATATTCCATATGAATCCATCATCAAACATATCTATATTGCAACATATCCATCAAGAAACATCAATTTCCCAACATATCCATCTTCAAACATAACCATATCCCAACACATCCATATTCAATCATATCTATATCCCAACACATTCATATTCAAACATAACCATATCCCAACACATTCAATTATAACCATATCCCAACACATCCATATTCAAACATAACCATATCCCAGCACATCTATATTCAAACATAACCATATCCCAACACAACCATATTCAAACATAACCATATCCCAACACATCCATATTCAATTATAACCATATCAAACACATCCATATTCAATTATAACCATATCCAAACACATCCATATTCAATCATATCTATATCCCAACACATCCATATTCAATTATAACCATATCCCAACACATCCATATTCAAAATCATAACCATATCCCAACACATCCATATTCAATCATATCCATATCCCAACACATCCATATTCAATCATAACCATATCCCAACACATTCACATTCAATCATATCCATATCTCAACACATCCATATTCAAACATAACCATATCCCAACACATCCATATTCAAACATAACCAACATATCTTCAAAGGTATCCATATCCCAACACATTCATATTCAAACATAACCATATCCCAACACATCCATATTCAAACATTCAATCATATCAATCATATCCATATCTCAACACATCCATATTCAAACATAACCATATCCCAACACATCCATATTCAATCATAACCATATCCTAACACATTCACATTCAATCATATCCATATCTCAACACATCCATATTCAAACATAACCATAGCCCAACACATCCATATTCAAACATAACCATATCCCAACACATCCATATTCAAACATAACCATAGCCCAACACATCCATATTCAAACATAACCATATCCCAACACATCCATATTCAAACATAACCATATCCCAACACATCCATATTCAATCATATCCATATCCCAACACATCCATATTCAAACATAACCATAATTGAGCTTATCCACATTCAAACATATCCTTTATCAAACATATCTATCTTCAGATTATATCCATATTCCATATGAATCCATCATCAAACATATCTATATTGCAACATATCCATCAAGAAACATCAATTTCCCAACATATCCATCTTCAAACATATCTACAGACATATCTGAGAATTAACCTTTCAATTCTGAACTGAGTTTCATTTGGGTGATGGTGGCTGGTTTAAAGAGTAAACTTTAAATTTGGGATCAAAGTTTGTTTCTGTATTTAGAAATGAGTGCTTTCAATTAAGCAAGAAAAGACATGATGTTATTACAGATGGAAATGTTTCAGTGTTTAGGGTGGCTGAGTGGACTAAAGCGCTCTCTGTTACACATCATTGCCATCTCACCTCTGTGTGTTGGTTCAAGTCTTGGATTCAGCCAATTTGGGTATGTGAGAAAGCTTGCCAGCAGCTTCTCGTGGGTCAGTGGATCTTTCCGGGGGGTTTCCTGGGTTCTCCCTCCACCATTAATACCGGCTGCCATGTATTGTCTATCATGTGCTGAAAAATGGCATTCAATCAGACAACAACAACAACAGTGTTTAGGAGTTTTAAAGTACTAAGAGAATAAAATTAATCAATGTTGCTACAAAATGTTCTCTTTTTAGCTTTATCTGTCGACTAAAAAAAAAGCAGAGTTAAGGCACCATGTTCTTACTCTAAAGTCTGCTGCTATTAATTTTTAAATTCCTACCTTTACAGACAACAATGGACTGTCAGAAAGTACATGTATGCACAATTTCAAACAGCCATCAAAAAGGTCATGAACTTTGCACTGATGTTTCGAATGAAACATTCAAGCTTAAATGAAAATGCTAGAAGCATTATGTGATTTAAAGACAAACTAAAATATTTAGTTCTTGCATCAATCACCTATTTAACTATCAGTATTTATCATTTACAAATTCAAATTGCAGTAACTTTAACAGCTCCAGTGGCCTAGTGGTTACAGCGCCCACCGCAGAAGCTGGAGGTCATGGGTTCAATCCCTGGCAGAGTTATACCAAAGACTTACACAAATGGTACTAATAGCTGCCTTACTTGGTACTCGGCACTTAGGGGTTATTGTTAGGACTGGTCAGCCTGGTGTCTGGATAATGCAACTGGGTGGACGTCATGCTACATGTCTGTGGCATGATGCCCCAGTGCTAGACATCACTATAAACTGCCTCACTGCAGACATCGTAGCGACATGACTGAAATTTTTTAAAGCTACGTAAAAAATCCTAATAAAAAAACAATAGCTTTAACAATGCATAACCATTTTTCATTAAATTGACAGCATACATTAAAAAATTTACATTTAATTCACAAAGGGTATGTATCAGAAAAAAATGTATGACATGCTAAGCTAATGATCCGATGAAGTTATCTTTACTAGCTATGTGTCAAATCGACGATACAGTATCTATACTAGCTTATAAGTTGACTCCAAATGCAAACTTCACAGACCCACTTCTGCTGTCAAGTAATTTGCAATCAGACATGGGTCTATGTGATTTATTAGGAGTAAACTGAAGAAACAAAACACAGACCCTGATATGCCTGTTACATTATTCCATGGTAGATCAGGGTCTATCCTAATTGCAGCTGGACTAGATTTGTAAGCAAACATAGGTTCTTAAAATGCAGATACCCGATTTTGTCTCTCTTCCTTTCCTTGGATTTATCACCGTCTCTGTTTCTGTCTTTATGTTTACGCTTGATCCTTTCTTTGTTTTTCTCATGAGGTCTCTCTGGACTTCGATTTTTGAGCTTCTTTTCACGGCTGCGAGATCTACTCCTGTGCCTAAAAATGAAAAATGTAATAACAACGTGTAACATGATATACAGTACAACATTTCAAATGAATAAAAAAAAGAGATACAATATATAATTATGATTCTGTTTACTCCGACACAACAACCTCATTAGATTTTGTGACTAGTTAAACTGTGATATGCATAGTTGTAACCACATGTAAATTTAATAATAATAATAACAATAATAATAATAATAATAATAATAATAATAATAACAATAATAATAATAATAATAATAATAATAATAATAACAATAATGTTGCAAATGTTGATAAATCACAATAGGGCGAGCTGCATGCTAAAACTCTTTAACAACCTCGCCCAGTATAACTTCTTTCCTTTTGCTCTGCACATGAGGGCAGTTAGCACATACGATAAAAAAAACTGCCAGATTTCAGGACTTTCAAATGGCCATATTGGATAACCATTTTCATTAAATATCTACTGGCAAAATTTCATTATCAATATGGCCATCCATTCAGAAGAAGTCATCATACGGTTTCAAAATACAATTGTACCATTGTCTGCTCTGTACCGTTGAACTAAATCAGGAAGATATTCTGAAAATATAGTCCCAAGTTCAGCAGTATGTTCAAAAGAAGAATTGTTTGGATAGACTTCAAAGTTTACAATATTGTATAAATTGCCAGCTCTATAATGAATACATTTATATATTAAACTTCACCTAACTGCATGTCAGTCAATCACATTTTTGTTAATATTTGCCTTCAGTCAGTCTGTATACCCTATTCTTACCCAAACAAGGCCAATCAGCCCATTATGAAACTTTCAACCTATTCTTACCCAAACAAGGCCAATCAGCCCATTATGAAACTTTCAACCTATTCTTACCCAAACAAGGCCAATCAGCCCATTATGAAACTTTCAACCTATTCTTACACAAACAAGGCCAATCAGCCCATTATGAAACTTTCAACCTATTCTTACACAAATAAGGCCAATCAGCCCATTATGAAACTTTCAACCTATTCTTACACAAACAAGGCCAATCAGCCCATTATGAAACTTTCAACCTATTCTTACCCAAACAAGGCCAATCAGCCCATTATGAAACTTTCAACCTATTCTTACACAAACAAGGCCAATCAGCCCATTATGAAACTTTCAACCTATTCTTACCCAAACAAGGCCAATCAGCCCATTATGAAACTTTCAACCTATTCTTACACAAACAAGGCCAATCAGCCCATTATGAAACTTTCAACCTATTCTTACACAAACAAGGCCAATCAGCCCATTATGAAACTTTCAACCTATTCTTACACAAACAAGGCCAATCAGCCCATTTTGAAACTTTCAACCTATTCTTACACAAACAAGGCCAATCAGCCCATTATGAAACTTTCAACCTATTCTTACACAAACAAGGCCAATCAGCCCATTATGAAACTTTCAACCTATTCTTACACAAACAAGGCCAATCAGCCCATTATGAAACTTTCAACCTATTCTTACACAAACAAGGCCAATCAGCCCATTATGAAACTTTCAACCTATTCTTACCCAAACAAGGCCAATCAGCCCATTTTGAAACTTTCAACCTATTCTTATACAAACAAGGCCAATCAGCCCATTATGAAACTTTCAACCTATTCTTACACAAACAAGGCCAATCAGCCCATTATGAAACTTTCAACCTATTCTTACACAAACAAGGCCAATCAGCCCATTATGAAACTTTCAACCTATTCTTACTCAAACAAGGCCAATCAGCCCATTATGAAACTTTCAACCTATTCTTACGCAAACAAGGCCAATCAGCCCATTATGAAACTTTCAACCTATTCTTACACAAACAAGGCCAATCAGCCCATTATGAAACTTTCAATCTATTCTTACACAAACAAGGCTAATCAGCCCATTATGAAACTTTCAACCTATTCTTACACAAACAAGGCCAATCAGCCCATTTTGAAACTTTCAACCTATTCTTACCCAAACAAGGCCAATCAGCCCATTATGAAACTTTCAACCTATTCTTACACAAACAAGGCCAATCAGCCCATTATGAAACTTTCAACCTATTCTTACGCAAACAAGGCCAATCAGCCCATTATGAAACTTTCAACCTATTCTTACGCAAACAAGGCCAATCAGCCCATTATGAAACTTTCAACCTATTCTTACACAAACAAGGCCAATCAGCCCATTATGAAACTTTCACAATTTCATGCACTAAGAAGAGTTAATTTCTGCAGAAAGTTACAAAGGTCTATCAGTAAGTGCAGTATTTCCCAAACTTATAACATTTGCGTACCCCTTTTGAGACACCGGTCTTATCAGTGTACATCTTCTCCCAGTGCTGTAATGGGGTTATTTTAGTGTGAATTCTGGTGATTTACTGTCTGCTGTGTATCCCATGATACCCTTCTGCATATCACCTGTATAGTACAAGTACCAAACCTTTGGAAACGCTGAGTTAAAGTAACAAATGTACAATAATGAATGAATATTCATAACAAAAAGGAATATGTGGTATGAATCCTGAATTTCAAAATTTTCAAATGGCTGTTTTGGTACCTACATTGAGTGCAAAATTTGTACATATTTCATCTACGTCATACTAGATATCATATCAAATCTTGGCCAAAACTGTGGCTATCCTTTGATGAATAGTGAAAAGATAATCATGATGGCTACCATGGTGGCCATATTGGATGTCAAATTTGCATCCTTGTCAATGAGAACCAACAGTGGAGTAGTAATAAGAATATTTTCAAGTGGCTGCCATACTGGATATCAGGATTGCATTATTTTCATTGAGAGCCACTAATCATCACACAATAGGGGCCCCTAATGGCTGAGTGGATTAAAGCATTTACCATTACAGATCACTGACGTCTCACCTCTGTCTGTGTGGATTTGAGTCTTGGGCTCTGTCAATTCAGGTATGTGAGAAAGCTTGCCAATAACTTCTTGTGGGTTGATGGTTCTTTCCGGGGGGTTTCTGGGTTCTTCCTCCACTACTGATACTGGCTGCCCTGTATAGTCTATCTTGCACTGAAAAATGGTGTTAAATCCTACAACAACATCACACAATGTGTGTGACAACCAAAAAAAATGTACAGGAATTCAAGATAAGACCATTTCTTTTTTTGGATTGCTTCGAGTTAAAAGTATTTCTGATATTCTTCAGCGATATTGAAATTTTCAAATTAGCTGCTGTGGTGGCCATACTGAATGTCAACCACAGCAGTTAGTTCATGCAATTTTTAATGAGACACTGTATGAACTCTTTGGATGAAATAATTTAGGACCAACAAGTCAATTTAACAAGTCATCTAGCAAATAACATATGGATTTAAAACATATTCAAAAACAGCCCAGCACTGGTGATTTAATAAACTTACAAGTCCTGACTGAAATTCCACATGCCTCAGCTCCAATACTCCACATGCCCAAAATTTCCTCTAATTTAATATTGTCACAAATCACTGCAATAACTAAAATTTGAATACAAATTCAATGGGGTTCAAAGGGGATTGAAGGTAATACAAGCGTCATTAGTGTTTTTCACTAAAATCTGCATTGGTTTTCCAGTATTTTGAAATCTATGAAAATTTGCATGGGTCTTCAGATATTTTAAAATCAATACAAATCTGCACGAGTCTTCCAACTTTTCCAACTGATGCATATCTTCAGCTGAGAACAAATCAGCTCCATTTACAAATATCTTTTAGTTGATGCCACTAAAACACTTGTATTCATTAGTACTTTCAAGACTGGACTATTGTAACTCAATTGTCTGGTTCATCTCAATATAAGATACTTCTGCTCCTATTCTGACAATCGTATACTCATTATTACCAATATGAAAATGAACTCATATGGACAACATTCGTTTGCATACCAGGGCCCAGCAACATGGAACAAATTGCCCATTGAAATTGGACACAAAGACACAGTGATCCCTTTCAAGATTGGTCTTAAAACTCACCTTTATTGTTTTCAAGATCAAACTTAAAGACCTAATAATGTTTAATACCTAAATATTTTCAGCATTTTTTTAAAAAATGTTTTCTAATTTGATGGTGTGTTGTTTTTTTGTAGTCATATCATTATATATGTTGTCATGCGCTTAGAGCTTCTAAAGGTTAGGTACTATACAAAGTCTTCATTATTATTATTATAAACACAAAATGTATATTTTTTGTACCTTTACTGTACCTTTGCTGTCCTGGGTTCAATCGACAGCTTTGATATTTGACTTTAAAAATGTGACTTATGAAAAGCAGGTTTGTCTGATTCAAGTTCTCTTTTCTTCTCCATATAAATATATGCCAACATATAAACCATGGGACCAAAAAAGAGCTGAGCAAGTGTAACTTAACCATACAGGTGCTTCCTTACCTGTGCTTTTTCTTTTCTTTTGGGTCTCTGGATTTAGATTTATCTAGATCTTCATTTTCTACTGACTTTTCCCTTTCCCTTTTTGATTCTGAAGTGCCATCAATCTCCATCTTTTCTTGTCTAATGGGAGAACGAGATCTTGATCGGCTTACTGCTGGCATTGTTACTGTTACCTACAACGAAAAATAATCTGAGCTGGTAAAAATGTTTAAAAAAATCACACTTTTAACAGCAATCAACTCTAAAGAGGGATTCAAATGGCTTACAAAACCATGTACTGGTAAGTTTCTTGAAGCTGCTGCCAAAAGAACAGTCAAGCAGTTGACACTGTTTTGATTATTGATATATAATGGGTCAATATAAAACGAAGTGGAGTTATGACCCTTGGCTAGTGAAGATGGTCACTAAATGATATTATAGCTTCTAATTTAAAACAAAACGATCTTTTACTAAGTCAAATAATTTTGATGTCTAATGACAATAGAAAAGAAAATCTTAAACCTTAAAGTACCTAATTTCGGTTACATCATTTAAGTTTGGCCAAGAGATTCTTGCCTGACAACCGAGCAGCCTATTATTGCCCCCCCCACCCCTTTTCAATGAGATCATATGCATCAATGAAATCATGACAAACAATATTGTATGAAGATGCATGTGCATCTGTTCTTATGTAAAAGGGGTTGTTCCAAAGCAGTATCAAAACTTTTTTTGATATAAATTTTTCAGAAAATACAATAAAAAGGTAAGTGGTAGTTTATTAAGCTATATATATATATATATATATATATATATATATATGTGTGTGTGTGTGTGTGTGTGTGTGTGTGTTTCTGGTTTGCTCCTACATCTCAGTCTTTAGCTCTCACTTCTGCCTGTTTGATAAAACAAATAAAGATTAAAGTCTAGATTAACCTCTAGTTATTTGATGTTTGCTGTCAATAACCATCTTCCAGTCCTTGAGTAAATGTGAAAGAGTGGTCTGGCATCACTGACCTTTTGAAAAGCGCACAAATATTTTATTAAGATTATCCTCAAATAATGATGTCAGCTGGGTCTCAGTTTTTTTTCCACCACAAAACCTCTCTGGTCTATGGCATATACAGCTAGCAATAAGCACCATCACCCATGGACCAAAATGATGTGATTTGTAATAAGCATTTATTGATTCTATTTATGTTAATAATAAAAAAAAACATAAGTAACATGCATTATCCTCTTGTTTATAACCATATATACTCATTTATAAATCGAGTCCAAATGCAAATAACATAGACACTGATCTGCCATTACATAACACACCTGCAGATCAGGGTTCATTTCCTTTCGATTACTCCAAACAAACTACATAGGTCCAGATCTGCTAGCACATTATATGACAGCCTGTATGGGTATGTGCAGTCTGCAGTTTAACTCAACATTATATAAATTCATATAGTACACCCAGTCAATTGCCCCAGTGCCAATAGGAGTCTATGCTTGCTGCTATCTTTTGAAGATTATTATTTAAAATAAACATCATATCACCTAATTCCATGCAACATCCCTCAAATGACATCTTTTTTTTTTTACTGCTTCTTGAGATTGAGATAATTTTAGATGATTAGCTGCTTGTCTAGCCATTATCTATTGTACTAGGCCTGACCCAATGGCAAGTGTGGGAATTGTCATGCTGGTTTTGTTTTTCCACTAAAGAGAGCTTACCAGATGGTTATATTTCACTCACTTTCACTACTAGCTATGAAGGTGTAACACAATATACTTGTCAAGTTAAAATCCTTGCTGCTAATTCAGTAAAGTCAACACAGCGCCATCAATAAGAATGTAAAATTTAAACCCAGCTATCTCTATGATGACCCGAAATTTTAAATATTGCTGATACATGTTTGGAAAGCAGCAGCATCTGAAGGCAAGTGTATCATGTGAGGACTGTCTAGCGAGGACTAACTATATCAACAGGAACTAATGCTTGGGATAGAGCTGTGGTTAAACCATATTACTGCTCTTACCCTGAAGTGATGCTACATGCATCAGCAATTTTTAAAATTTCAGGTCAATTACAGATGGATACACAGGTGTTCTGTTCTAACAGATTAATTAATGCTAAAAAGAGTAACTGTTTTTATTGATCTAATACCATGGGTTAAAAAAAAGAGATTTTATTTGCCATCCTTATACAAAGGTCAGTCGAACTGAATTTATTGATTACTAGCAAGAGGCCGGTAGTCCGACTCTTTTTGAGTTGACAAATCCATCACAAATTGTTAGGTTCCACCACTAGGGGGAAAAAAGGCAAAGAAATATTACTTTGTTTCGGCTTTAAATATAAAATTACTTTTAAGAAACACTGAAAGTTTCAAATGTGTAATTCGCTAATATTAATGCAACAAATACAATGGTATTTAATGACCAGGTTTTCATTCCTTTGCAAAGTGGTAGAATTTTCATGATTGACTCAATCACTGTGCCTTGAGGCAAAGTTGCCGAATTTCGAGTTCTCCAGATATTCAATATTGCAAATTCCACTCTGTTACAATAAGAATCGGCAGTTATCACTCTGATCATAATGCCTTTGAGAAACGAAAGGTGGCATGCGGTGTAAAATAACAAACATTTTAAGTGCTGACACAAATGAATACCTTGTAATGCAAAATACGTTGTGAATTCGTTGTACACTGTTTTGCTTCTAACCACGGGAAGTGTAGAAATCGCTTTGGGTCACACAAAATCAGACATAAGAAAGCAAGTCCACGCTACAGAGCGGAAATCTATGTATCTCCCGGTATTGATAATTAGTGGTGTGACATATTTTGATTTTAACCCGTAAAGATTGAATTAAGAAATATTAAAACGTTTAAAGTCAATAAGAGCCTAGGACACAAGAGCGCAGAATTTTGTCATAAGTGTAATGATTGCTATTTTGTATTTACTGACTGCGTTTCTAAGTCAATCGGAAGAAACACTACAAAAACGAACAAAACCAAGAAACCCACGCGGACGATAAGAACGTGTTGACATTGTAACGGGGGTTAATTAGTAACCACGTATATCAGTCCAGGTTCGTTACTAATAAAAGAGTATTCGGTGATATAATTTAGTTTGGAGAGGAAGAGGGAGAGAGAGAGAAAGATAAAGTTCTAAACGTTGAGCGACAGAGAGAAGAGAAAGAAAGAATAAGATATAGCTCATTTCATTAAAGTAAAATTATTACTTACTGAAAGGAAAAAGCAAAGATGAAATTCCAAAGAAAATAATAAGGTTTATTTAAGATAAATAATTAATTAAATAAGCAGTTATAAATTAAGAATGTTTTAGGTGGATGGAGACTAAAATTTAGGAAGGAAATTAGGAGAATAGAAATAGTTTTATAAATCAGGTAATTAATGGGGCCAAGCTGAACTTCTTACCATTTTCAACACCAAAGCAAACCAGACGATTGTATCGTCTTGCTAATAAGAAATCTATGACCGCACTGGTCGAACGCCAAGCAATGGCGACTGTGCTTTCCGCAACAGCAACACGGACATTATCTCACTCCACTCTGGAAAGACCCTTCGCTGGAAAAGAACCAGACGCTGGACCGGTCCAAAAGGATATATATAAAGAGCTGCATACACGTGCCGCCACCGGACTATCTGACATGCGCAGAGAGTGACACGTGCGCTGACCGGTACAATGGTCCGACGTAAACAGCTCAAGTAAACACTTCATGTAGAAAATAATGGGGGGGGGGGGGGGGTAACTTTAAATTTCAGTGTAAATAAGTCCGAAATTAGCCAAATCGTATATTAAAGAACTACTTCAAGTAAATTACGTACTAAATTTCCATCCACCATCACATTCCCCCCCTTTTAAACCCAATGTGCTCCGCACATTACGTCTAAGAGGGTAATCATAACATTTCAATATACAAATGTCATTTCATTTCTATTAAACTAACATGCATCTAAATTCCAGCATTTGTAACATATTTGGATTTACATTACCAAAAGAAGATTGAGAATGATCACATGCAAAGTAATGTTATACAAATTTAACGAATACAACTCTTGCTGAGAAAGTGACGTACATATTATTATACTTCAAAAATGCATAGACAGGAGAATCTTGACGATGTATGGGTTTCAGTTTTGGTCTTCAGGTTTCTGGTTTATTCCTCCTGGACAATGGTGTAAGGTTTTGCAGGATACCGTGGTGGTTGGCCTGTAAATGGTAGTGCCCCTGTCTTCAATCTTTTGACAGCGCGAAGGGTTCCGTCTGGTCTTTCTTCGAACTCAACTATTTCATCTCTAGGGACGTATACATTCAGCCGGCTATAGTCATACGAGTCTTTTTGGTATAGCGCAGCTCGCAAGCGTCTGTTGTCCTGCTCCAGCAACCTTCTGGCATCTCTTTCCTTTGCGACTCTGTTTTCCCCCTCTATGGTCGCTAAACGCGCTACAGCTGTTTTTAAAGCATCTGTTAATTTCTCTTGACTTTCCTTGATCCAGCTGATATATTCTTGAAGTTTGTCTGTTGACGATGGTACTGGAGGGATGACAAGGGGTCTGTTATAAGGTTCTACAGCAGTAATGACACACCCCTCTGGAGCAGATGGTGTTTGGTTGTAAGAGAAAGCAATGTTTTCTCGAGCGGAGGGTAATGGAGGGACAGAAATATCAAATACAGAAGACAGAGTTGAAGAGAAACAGGAAGTTGCACTTCCTTCACAAGAGGCAAAAGGAATAGGATCAGACAAAAGTGTTGTCGAGCAGGTGTTGTTACAGGAAGCAGAGCCTCCTCTAGAGAATGAGGATTGATGTACAAGAATACTTGAAGAGGAAGGTAGAGTTGAAGATACACTGGAAGCAATGCCTCCACTGGGTTTGTTTTTCACTCTTGGTGGAAGGAAAAAGCCTGGATCGATATAACGCTTATTGGCCCGCGTCTCCGTCTTTGATTTTGCGACCAATATTTCGGTCATATCTTGATCCAGGTTATGTAGCCGTCGCAGATGACGACGAAGATCACTCGGCCTCTTGAATGTCTGTCGGCAGATTGGACATAATCTAAAAGTAAAAATGGCACGATGAATCTCTTCCCAGTGTCGTAAGTACTTTCGGACATCCCGGTACATGCAGGGGTGACAACCTTCGATCGGACAAGAAATGCCATCCATTGTTACGGGGATACGGAATCCCCTTTCATCTTCTTGTATCCCTTCTTGTGCCAGGAAATCCGTCAGCTCATCTTCATTGACATGTAAGTCTATCTGGTCAGTCTATACAATAGAAACAACCACAACTAACTGAAAAGTCTCTTAATGACATTTTAAGAATACTTTTACTACAGTCAAAATATTTGACTTCTTGAAGAATAGGTTTCATGAAGAAGCCATCATATCTACACACAACAAAAAAAAATTAACTGACTGTACTTGGTAAATTATACAATCATTACAATTTAAAGAGAATGTATGTGTAACATTTTCTTCAATTATTTATATATTAAAAAAAATCAATAAATAATCTGTATGCCACAACAAGAATTCAATATTCCACTAATATTCCACTAACAAAAGAAGCATTATAATATGTATCAGGGGGAATATCTAGTTGGGGGCTTGATATTTCTCCCTGCTCTGGAGAACATTACTGGAGGAGTTTTTACTTCCGACGGTACATTTTTGTGACAAAAATTCATACCGAAGTAACTATCAATGATGTCAGATTCCACAGACATATTAGGCTCCTCTGTGTAATCTGAGCCATTTTCTTCGATATTATAACTAGATTCTTTGTGAGCATTTAAAGGTAGATTCCAACAATCGGGGATCTTATCACTTTGATATGGCTTCAAATGATCTATATGCACGATGATGGGAGTAGAGTCAGGGGTTCTTTGTATTTTATATGCTACATCTGAAATCTGCTGTACGATTCTATACGGACCAACCCATCCTAGTCCTAATTTTTCTCTGCTCTTAGGTGGATACCACCTCCAAGCCCATTTTCCCACTTCAAAATGACCTAATTCAGTTTTTCTGTCATAGTAAAACTTTTGTCTAGCGAAACTACTATTCAGATTTTCATAAGCGAATTCATATGCATGCCTGAGGGTATTTTGAACCCATTGAACATATTCGACAGCACACATCTCCTCATCTTGTTGTGGAGGTAAACCAACCATAATATCAATTGGAAGGGATATTTCTCGCCCGAACATCAAGAGATTAGGAGTGCAGCCGCTACTTTCGTGAACTGATGTACGATACGCCATCATTACATAGGGTAAGTGTTCATCCCAATCTCGTTGGTGCTCATCAACGAACATTGAAAGCATTTGTTGTAAGGTTCTGTTGAACCTTTCTACCATCCCGTCTGATTGCGGTCGATATGGTGCTGTTCGAGTTTTGCATATTTCTAGTTTCTCACACAAAGAAGTAAATAAATTTGACTCAAATTCTCTTCCTTGGTCAGTGTGAATGTATCGCGGACACCCAAAACGACATATAAATTCAGTGACCAATTTATCGGCGACCGTCTGCGCAGTGTGATCAGGTATAGCGTATGCCTCTTTCCATTTCGTAAAATAGTCGCCAACTACCATGATGTATAAATTACCCACATCAGTTTCTGGTAGTGGACCAAGAATATCTAGAGCAATTCGTTCCAACGGATAACCAGTTTTCTGTCGCTGTAAAGGAGCTCGCCTGCGACATGGTACGGATTTGGCACGTGCACACAGATTACACATCTGACACCATCTTGCCACTTCATCCGTCTGACCAGGCCAATAAAATCTTTGCCTAATTGCACTCAGAGTCTTCGTTCTACCGAGGTGTCCCCCAGTCCTACATTCATGTAGATTCTTTAACAGGTGACACCTTATCTCAGGAGGGGCCACCAGTAGCAACACTTTCTGCTTACTATGAGTGGTCTCCCAACGCTTATATAACAGGCCATCTTGGACCTCCAAACTAGTCCACTGTCTCAGCAGGGACTTCGCTTCCTGTCTCTCCCCAACTAATTGAGATGGAAGAGGTTTCTCAGCACCTTCTTCCTTTAATCTCAACACTAACCCTATACAAGGGTCATTCTGTTGAAACTCCCTTAGTTGTTCCGCACTCCATGAGCCTAACCAATTCGACTCGCTTTCGGCATTACCGCTGGAGCCATACACTCCACTTGTGGTATTTTGCTCCTTCTCTACAGCAGTCTCGTCTGACTGTTGAGAAACTGTTCCGACAACTGTTTGGTTTATAATAAATTTCTTTGCACTAACACGCAAGCAGTCCCGACACTCGTCGCGTTTACATTTACGCGGAATCCTGCTTAGTCCGTCTGCGTTTCCATGCAAAGAACCTTTACGGTGTTGTATTTCAAAGTCATACGCATCTAATACTGACAACCATCGCGCGACCATGCCTTCTGGTTCTTTGAAATTTTTAAGCCATTTCAGTGAACTATGGTCTGTCCTGACAATGAACTTTCTTCCCCACAAATAGTGTTTGAATTCTTTGACAAATGTAACTACAGCTAATAGTTCCCTATAGGTGGTGCAATAGTTTCTCTGTTGTTTATTCAGAGTCTTACTAGCGTAAGCAATAACTTTTTCCGTATTATCTTGGAGCTGCGACAAAACCGCTCCAATGCCATACGAACTTGCATCTGTGTCTAGAATAAATGTCCCATCCCTGCTAGGATATGTAAGAATAGGTGATGTTGTCAAAAGTGTTTTCAGCTTATCAAAAGCTTCATGGTGTGTTTGTGACCAAGTAAATGGTTTGTTTTTCTGAGTCAACTGAGATAAAGGGTATGCTATTGAAGAGAAGTTTTTAATAAACCTCCTATAGTATGAAGCTGTACCAAGGAAACTTCTTACTTCTGACACGTTTTTCGGTGTTGGCCAATTCTTAACGCTCTCTACCTTCTTTGGATCGCATTTAATGCCGTCTTCGGACACAACGTGTCCTAGATAAGAGACATGCTTTTGAAACAAGCAACATTTAGATGGTTTAAATTTTAAGTTGGCCTCACGGAAGCGCTCGAAGACTAGTTTCAAATTTTCCAGAGCCGACTCAAAAGTACTACCAATCACAATAATGTCATCTAGATAAGCTAGACACTGCTCGAACGTCATTCCGTGTAGCACGACTTGGACCAAACGCATAAAAGAAGCTGGCGAGTTAGATAGACCAAACGGCAACACCTTAAACTGAAATAGTCCTTTGTAACTAGCGAATGCTGTTTTTTCTCTATCGTTTTCATCTAACGCTACCTGCCAGTATCCACTAGCAAGATCTAACGTGGAAAACCATTTCGCGCCAGAGAGTGCGTCTAGGGAATCGTCCATTCTAGGAAGCGGATACGCGTCTTTGCGAGTTATTTCGTTCAATTTCCTTTAATCTACGCAAAACCTAGGCGTTCCGTCTTTCTTAGTTACCAAAACGATAGGCGCAGCCCAAGGGCTATCACTTGGTTCTATTACATCTTCAGCAAGCATACGGTCAATCTCTTTTTCCACCACTTCCTTCTGAGATAATGGTAATCTACGAGGAGGCAGTTTTATAGGTTTACTGTCGCCAGTGTCTATTACATGTTTTACTTTATCGGTTCTCCCTAACATACCATCAGGTCCTACAAAGACATCGGCGTACTCGGCTATTAGTTTCTGTAACGATTTTTTTTTGTTCGACTGAAACCTGTTCAGAAACTCCGTCTACCAAAGGTTTAAGATGAGTTGGTACTGGTTTATCGGAATTAAAAGGTGTCTCTAATTTTGAAACAGTTCCAGAGCAAACACTCTGCACAGGATATATTTGAGCTATCGGTATCCCTTTCTTTAGGGTGATCGGTTCAGAAGTGAAATTAACTACGGGAAAAAAAACTTCCGAATTCTTGGGTTTTACTACAGACTTCGGCAAAATCAAACCAGTTTCTTCGGAAAATTGTTCGAGAGGTTCGACAATGCCTTCTTCAGTTATTTCCCATTCTCCCTGTACGTTTCCTTTAACAAATATATTTGATTTCGGAGGGATAGCAATCGAGTCCGTATCATGTATTCTTGCACAGGAAAAACTATTTTCCCTTTCCAAACTGATTTTCAGTTTTCTAATTTTCAGAATGCCCTTCTTCAAACTTAAGTCTGCATTATTTTTCTCTAGAAAATCTAAACCAATTATTCCAGGTAACCCATTTAGATCAGCAACTATTGAATTGCTTTCAAAAGCTCTTCCACCTATCTTAAATTTGAAGACTGCTTGCCCATAAGTGTTTAATAAACCTCCGTCTGCAGCGGTTAGTTGTGAGCGTGCTGGTTTTAAATCAGGTTTTCTCGACTCAAGTTTTTCAAATACTTGTTTAGAAATAAGTGTTACAGCGGACCCAGTATCTACTAAAAATTTCACAGACGTTTTACACACGTCAACAGAAACAAACCAACAGGTTTTAGCAATTGCAGTTAATCTTAAAGTTGGCCTCTCAGAGTCTGTATTACTCTTCTTATTACGTTCAAAACAGGGGGCCAAACTTTCGGCCTCAAGATCAGCCCGTTCTAGTTTAACTCTACACTATTCTTAGCCGATTGTTCCGGCTTCACCCGAATACCTAACATACTATTTGGTCTGTTCGGGTTCTTTTTCGCGGGGCAGTCCCTACTCATGTGACCCAATCCATGACAAGTATAACACTCTATCGGATTCGCTCTGGTAGTCTGATGTTTCGCTCGATAGGTAGTATTCCTATCCGTCTTTTGCATATTTCCAATTACCAGATTTATTTGTCTTGTATTTTCCGTAGACAGTTTTGCTACAGTGTCCACAGATTCTTGGAGAGATTTAACTGTTCTTGTACGGTTATCAATATTTGACCGCGTGTCACCGTCTTTACTTTCTTTCTGATTACTTTTCTCGGTATTGGTTTGGGACAGGTCCTGTTCAGACCTAAGAGCTCTAACGGGGATCTCCTTATTTATAGGTTTTTGTAAACTTGACCAAGTCCCTTCAAAGGCCTCATACTCAGTGGCACTAGCCATTGCATCATCTAGAGTTTTAGTGTTCCTACAAATGCATTACAGTTGGTGTTTGTAAATGTTTCAAAGGATTCAGGTGGATTACTGGCACGGATGCCATTCGTATCCTCTTTCGGTGAGTACATTTCATCTTTCCTTATCTTTAAATTACTATCGGAAACGTGCAAAGATATTTCATTAGTTACGAATTGTTTGCCAATAGGTGTATCTAAATATTTGGTACGTGCGGGTGTCTGGACACCATCGTCCACAATTTCCATACTTGTATCATAAAATTCCTCATCAGGAGAATAAATCTCCTCTATTTCAGACACAGCTGGTCTTCTTTCAACCATAATTTGTTCTGGTTTGGGTGTAAACACACCAACAATTCTGTTACCCCAATATTCAAGTAATCTCCGAGCAGACGACATGACTAAATTTTATTGCGGTACGACTATACCAACTACAGTAGTTGTAAATTTCACCGAATATCCTACCGGCGACGCCAAAAATATGTAACGGGGGTTAATTAGTAACCACGTATATCAGTCCAGGTTCGTTACTAATAAAAGAGTATTCGGTGATATAATTTAGTTTGGAGAGGAAGAGGGAGAGAGAGAGAGAAAGATAAAGTTCTAAACGTTGAGCGACAGAGAGAAGAGAAAGAAAGAATAAGATATAGCTCATTTCATTAAAGTAAAATTATTACTTACTGAAAGGAAAAAGCAAAGCTGAAATTCCAAAGAAAATAATAAGGTTTATTTAAGATAAATAATTAATTAAATAAGCAGTTATAAATTAAGAATGTTTTAGGTGGATGGAGACTAAAATTTAGGAAGGAAATTAGGAGAATAGAAATAGTTTTATAAATCAGGCAATTAATGGGGCCAAGCTGAACTTCTTACCATTTTCAACACCAAAGCAAACCAGACGATTGTATCGTCTTGCTAATAAGAAATCTATGACCACACTGGTCGAACGCCAAGCAATGGCGACTGTGCTTTCCGCAACAGCAACACGGAGATTATCTCACTCCACTCTGGAAAGACCCTTCGCTGGAAAAGAACCAGACGCTGGACCGGTCCAAAAGGATATATATTTTAAAGAGCTGCATACACGTGCCGCCACCGGACTATCTGACATGCGCAGAGAGTGACACGTGCGCTGACCGGTACAATGGTCCGACGTAAACAGCTCAAGTAAACACTTCATGTAGAAAATAAAGGGGGGGGGGGGTAACTTTAAATTTCAGTGTAAATAAGTCCGAAATTAGCCAAATCGTATATTAAAGAACTACTTCAAGTAAATTACGTACTAAATTTCCATCCACCATCACAACATATTAACGTTTTGCATTAGGATGTGCGCAATTTTTGTCAGATGTATGCCCTATTTTTCGTATGCATCAAAAAGTATAACTGAAATAACCTATTTTTCGTATGCATCAAAAAGTATAACTGAAATAAGACACTTCCATCATGTTGAAATCACACACACACACACACACACAGATCAACCAACAGAACGCTTACCAATGTAAAGAGAACAACGATTTAAAGAAAACAAAAATACAAGATAGAAGAACCATTTTCTCAGAATTCGTTGTTCAAATTATACATTCCCAGTGCGGGAATCTCGAAGACTTCTGTTGAAATCACACACACACACACACACACACACACACACACACACACACACACAGATCAACCAACAGAACGCTTACCAATGTAAAGAGAACAACGATTTAAAGAAAACAAAAATACAAGATAGAAGAACCATTTTCTCAGAATTCGTTGTTCAAATTATACATTCCCAGTGCGGGAATCTCGAAGACTTCTGTACATTGGAAATATAAAGTAGTCAGTTTATTGTAAGCCAAATATATTTTCGTGTGCTTAATTCGTGTCTTTTGCGTTAAAATGGTATACGTGACTACTACACAAGGGTAGAGTTTTTATAGATGCCTATACTTACATACATATAAATAAACATACATACTATGCATTGAAAAATAGGAATGTTGACGGGAGTAGTAATATGGGGCACCCTAGCCTAGTGATGGGAATCAGTCAGAAATTCATAATCGATAATCGGTTCCCCTTAACCAACTGATCATCGATTATAATAGGTTACTTAGAGCAAATTTTAATTTTTATTAAACAGTTCTATCTGTGATCAAGAGTTCAATATGTTTATAAATGTACGGGAGTAATCTCTTTTAATAACATATATACTTTAACCTGACAATAATATTACATTGTGTGTTACTTTTGTTTTACAACTTTGTTAAATGAATGCAACTTTTTATGGCTGATCAGTCATATGTTAGTGAAACCCATCTTGCTGAAGCAAATAAACCACCTTTATCACATCGTACATAAATGCTTTCTGCACAGTATGCTCTTAGATTAAGATCAGTACATATGTAACTGAAATACTGCTACAATCCCCTGAAATTCTTTCGTTCACATGTGATGTGTCTATAATTTAAAGTATAGAAAGACAAGTTTTTCTTGTTTGTCATTGTTTATAAATACTACAAAAGATGTTGCAATTTGACTGAAACAAATCGACAAAATGTGTTTAAATGTATTAACTCAACAATTTAACAGCTTGACCATGTAATAATGACTATATGTTCCTAATTATGAATTATAACGTTTCATGTTTTAGTTGTAAAGGGAATTAATACATTTCATGTCAACTTGAGTTTACTAACCTTTGTGCTTTGCATACACCTAAAAAGTAGTCTCCCTTTACACACAATCGATTATGGAGTTCGCAATCGATTATCTGCTCAACCAACTGATGATCGATTATAATCGATAATCGGAACAACACCGGGCCTAGCCTCAATGGGAAAATACATTACAGACCACCACCCCCCCCCCAGGCAATTCTAGCCTCACGGTTTTAAAAATCACACCGAACAACTCTAATCCAACGGGAATTGAACATAAGGAATATTGGGTCTATATACAGATATGAGAGAATGGAATATAATTATATACGTTTAGGTTTTGTATAGGAACAATATGAATGGAACAGGTGTGGTGACATCACGGTACTGAAGATTGGCAACAATTGTAGGAACTGATGTGCACCCTGACCTCAATCGAGACCAAAGAGTGGGACATAGACATATACTTATATAGCACATACAACATATAATATACAGTAACAAACAATTATCAATCAATCAATCAATCAATCCTCTCTGCGCCGTCAGGTGCTTGAGGCAACAGCAAGGGAGCACCATTTCCGTCTGTCGGCAGCTATTGCAGGGGCGGTCTGATAGGTGAGGCCTCAGGTCTTAAGGTCTCTCTCCACTGTTCGTCGCCAGGTCTCTTTGGGTCTGCCACGGTTCCTTTTCCCCTGTGGGATCCATCTCAGTGCCACCCTTGGTAGTGAGTCAGGAGGCATTCTGCAGACATGGCCGAGCCATCTCCATCGCCGAGTTGAAATGATCTCAGAGATGGTGCTTGCATCGCTCTGTGCCGAAGTTCCTCATTTGAGATCGTGTTTGGCCAGAAGATCCTCATGATGCGTCGCATATACAAACGACTAAGACTAGGCAAGAAAGCAAATCTTTTTGAAGCATACGAGAGCCCTGAAAAAGGTCTTTGGGGTCTTATGTTAACATCATTCGTCAACATAGAGGGTATCGCATATGTCTGTTTCTCTTTCTGACTTCTGGACCGTAGACGAGGACTCTCTTCAGACAACATTGTCTCCTCATATAAATTCTTCTTTTCCAAACGCTTGTATCGGCGATCCTGATAATTGTCCATGTTGATATCAAAGACATGTGCGAAACAGCATTGACGATACGAGAGTAGACGACTATACGTTTGTTCACATCTTGTGGCGTGAACAGGTGAAGGGAATGCCGTGAACTGTGGTTATTTACAGTGTAAAAGTGGATCGAAACGGATTGAGTTCTTTCATAAATCCTAACACGCCTTACAAAATCCAGTCACAGTGCGGGGTCTGTCTTCCAGTATGAAGAGAGGGGTATGTGACGTCAGATTCTCTATATAAATGCGCTAGCGTCTGCGCGCCGTGAATTCATGTGACAGAACATGAAGGTAACTAAGAAGACGATGAATTGAGGTGCACTGGACATGAAGACGAGAAGCGATGGTACAGCAGTAGCTACTAAAGTCAACACAATTCTACTTCCAGAAGAGACAGATTGTAACTGGGATTTAGTTGATTTTCTCTCTTTTTCGCAAGAATTTGTTTTGGTGCTTTTGCCGCCGTCTCCTTCTATAGGCTTACCACACGTTGAGGATTTTAAACAAGAGACAAAATAATTGGAGAAATTTTTGCAGCAACAGAAGAAGCAGAACGAGCATGTCTCCTTCAGCAGCAGCTGCAACAACAACAACAAGAAAAGATAAGAAGAAGGAAATGACAGGAAGAAGAACAACAGTAAAGAAACGAGTTCAAGGAGAGAAGGATGACAGTGAAAGTCAAACAGTACTACTCGACATTTTGGATTTGTTAAGGAGTCTGAAACAAATGTATCACACTTATTTTTTTACGATCCAAGAGGAAAAGATCTTTCTGTGCCAAACTGAAACAACCCAACCCTGTTACAACACCGAAGATAACAAAACTAGTGATGTCTACCAACAGGAGCCAGTCAAGAAGTAGCCTTTGGTCGTGGCAACAAACTGATTTCGTTACGTTCCTGAGCAGCAGGGGGGGGGGGGGCGAATCAGACATTTGTCCGAGACATCATTTGCTCTAAATCTAACAAACATCTCGAGAGAATTAATTCGAATCCTTCTTTTTTAACCAAAAAAAAAATGATTACTTGCTCGAAACATAAGTTTTTCGCAAATCAAACTCCAAGACCGTTTTCATTGTTTAGTCAAAATACGGTCTCGTCGTGATGTCATCGCCCCCCCCCCCTCCCCCCTGCTGCTACAGGTTAATAATTTATTTCAACCAAATATTTGATCGAGTCCTTAGGACGAAAATCATTTATGATTTCACGAACAAACTAATTGCTAACACCTCATCTTGTAGATCAATTAAATTGTTTGACTGGTCGGTGAGTCGGAAATTAATTCTCGTTAACGAATTATTATGGCATCGCATGTAGACAGGATTAATTGGGTTTTCAATAATTAGGAATCCTGGAGGAGCTGTTGGTGCAAACGAATAAAGAATATATCCTTGCTGAGCTTGATTTGATTGCTCGAGATTAATTTGATAGCTTCCTTCAATTACGTCACATGTTAAGTTGAGAGCAATCACCGTTGAAATATTCACATTATGCGGGGCAATATGCCTACCGCCACCATCTGGATCATTATTATACCTGAGGAGGACAGTTGAATCTGGTTTTTGTAGCGCCTTGATATCGGTTCTAACAATTCTTGTTAGTTCATCAGCGTTGTATCTGGGAAACTTGAAATTACGCAGATTGTCTTCTGTGATATTGTAATCGGTTAGGAATCGTTGTTTATTGTCGCTGTTGTCATTAATTATTGTTTGAATAATTAGTTCATAGATATATTCCATGTCAGATATAAGTTGATTTATTATTTCAACGTGTTTTTGCGATTTTGTTTTCCGTAGTTGTTCTAGTTGTGTTTCATATAATTGTTTAATTTCATTAAAATAACCACGGACGTCAGTTAGCGTAAATGAAATAGTAACAGATGAGTTGGCTGTTCTTTTAATGATAAAATCCCATTGCAATGTGTCTTTGTTGGTAAATATAAATCTATCGGCGATTTTTCCTTTTCTTATATCAGATAAATTATCTCGATAACTGGGATTGATTTCATGATATGATTGTACGTCCGTGGTTAAGTCGGCGGTGGCTCCGGGTGGTTTTTCAGGCCATCCTAACACTGTTCTTAACGAGCTGTTATATATATCTACAATGTATCCCTCTGTGCTTATTTCGATTGACGACGAGGCGTCGGTTCATGAAGTTTAATAGCTATTTTTGATTCTTTTCCATTGATTGATTTTATTCTACGCTGAATTTCAGCATCGATTTGCTCAATTTGGTACGATCCGGTTGGTAACGAAACAGTTTCCCACGCTGGAGTACCATCGGGTTTATTCTTATACGAGAACACCAGTGCGTTATTCGGTTGCTGACCGCCAAATGCAACAGATCTGATATTAGGCCAGCTATGATATACTCGTAATTTTGCCAGCGCGATCTCGCTCACTGGAATCGGAGAAGGGAAGTTCACACTAAATTGTGGGTTTGTTGATGTTATTGATATCATGCTTGTTCGTATCGGAGTGGTATTCTCCGCGATTCGTTGAAGCAGTTCGAGTGACATTATTGTTAACGCTGTCTTCAATTTCCAATTTCAACATCGTGGAGTTATACAACTGGGTCATCGTGGAAAATTCAACATCGGATATGAACGAATTATCTATTGACAGTGAGATCAACTCGGATAATTTCGAGTACGCGTCAAATACCACCCTGTACCGAGCTGTATAATCGGTGATTTTTTTCTGAGAACACGATGATAACTTTTTAGTTATCGCGGTTGCGACTGCCGCGATTGTTGTTACCGCGGAGATAGCAATTGGAACTGTAATCGGAGCCATCATAGTCACCGTCGACAAAATAACCCCGGCGCTGGCCATCACACCGGACACCGAGTACACGGTGATGTCGATGATTGCTACGCTGCGTCGGTATTTTTTCATTTTTTCACGATAGCGCTCAGAAAGTGATTTCAAGTTCGCGGAAAACTCTTTCACGATATCATATCGATATCGATGCGATTGTGATACCTCTGGAACTATTATCGGTTCAATTGATTTCATCGATGTCATTACTATTTTAAACCCGCTTGTGTTTTCAATTATTCGATTGTGTACTTGGATTCATGGTCGGTGGGGGGAATACCGGATACGAATTCTAGCGTCCAGGGTAGTGACTCCCTAACCCCTGCTGCTGGCCCGTCGGATGTAGTTATATCAATTCTAATAGGGTATCTTATTCGGTCGGGCGCGTCGGGTATCATATCGTTTATATATGTTACTGTGTTAACGCCTGTTATATATGATGGTCCCGGACCGACTCTCAAATCAAATTTACGGCGATGTATTATTGTAAATCGATAACAACCCGGTATACTACCATATTTGCTATGAAAATATAAACTATTTTCATTTCCTTGGATCCAATCAAAGGTTCCACTGGCAACTGTGTATACGATGTTTTCAACGGTTTTTACGCGGTGTGGAATATTTACCTTTTCAAAATTTTCTTTTAGTTTAAGAATATCATTGTAAATATCGAGATAATTTGCCTTGATTTCGTTAGCATTTATCGTCCTCACCGCCTCCTTGGTAGAAAAGAACAAAATCAGAAGGTATCTAAATTCATCGAGACCTTTTAGTTTAGAAATATCCGTGTAAATATCGAGATAATTTGCCCTGACTTCGTTAGAAACCATCATCCTCCCATCCCTCTTGCTAAAAAAGAATGAAATCAGAAGGTAGGTCGTTGATTCCAAGCCGTGCTTTGGTTTTAATATGCTGGTCGATGTTAGAAAATTTCATCGTGATATCTTGGAGGCTACTGCCCTCAAAGAACTTATTAACAATTTCACTGGTGAGTTTTTGTTCATCAATACCTTTTTTAACTTCAGCGAGGGTCGGGCCTGTCAGAGATGTGGTTTCAGACACAGGTGTTCTCCCTAAAAATTTATTAACGATGGTATTAAGTGTTGTTTGTCTCACCATGAACATATTAATATCTTTGAGAGTCATTGTAGATGTAGCTGGGACACCAAAGAAACTATTAACGACGTAGGTATTGAGAGTATGCTTGCCAATAAACTCGCTAATTTCAGCGAGAGTCATGCCTGCCACAAGTGAGGTTCCAAAAAACTTAACAACGACGTCGTTGGTGGGTTTTTGTACCTTTTCAAGATTTTCTATTATTTTAGAAATATCATTGTAAATATCGAGATAATTTGCCTTGATTTCATTTTCATTCATTATCCTCCCCGCCTCCTTGTTAAAAAAGAATAAAGATAGAAAGTTTTTAATTTCAGCGAGAGTCATGCCAACCACAAGCGGGGTTCCAAAGAATCTATGTACGACATTTTTGCGAAAACTATTATAACCTCGTATATAATCATCCAGCTCACGGCCGTGGTTGGCAATCATGCTGTCGTGGGTAGCAATGTCGTGGGTGGTAATCATGCTGTCGTGGGCGGCAATCCTGTCGGTGATCGTAGACACAAGTTCGCCTGGTTTAAGTTGTCCATCGTTTGAATACAGCGCAATAGAGTTTTCAGCGGCGGCGCGCTGCCGTATCAAAATGTCATCCAATGATACATTACTGGTTTTCAATTTACCCTGGAGATCTTGAAATACAACTATTTCATTCGGGTCAACACTTGCTAAATTTAACGTCTCAGCGATTTCATCTTTAATTATTTTTTTTACATCCTCGATAGAACCCGCAGATGTTTCCGCGGTGGGTTTCAACATTGACAGAGATCGTCCCCAAACATCAATCATTATTGCAAAGACTCTAGTATTTTCAATTTATTGATTCTCTAAAATTACCTTGTAATTTCCCACTCGTGTATTTATTTACAACCAGATGAGGTGGTTTCTGTGACGATGAAATCTCAGCGAGGACATTTAATACTCCACGGCCGCATATCGGTGGATCTATAAATTGTTGTGTTGGCAGTGTGGAATAAAAAATCGGAAACTCTTTGAGTTTCATCGAAGAATTTATATACCGCATAAACTCGCTTGGCGGAGCTAACCCATATGAATCAAAATAAACAATCCCACATGGATCAATCGCGTATGCAACCCAGTGAGTTCCCGATCCGCTGCTGTTATCAAGATTGATGATACCGGTTTCAACGCGTTTAGGTTTTCTCGGTAATTGATCTCTCATAAAAACCCCTCTGAAGTTTTTTTATCGCTAGTTTTTTAGCAGCATCAATTAAATCAAAATTAGACATAGGGAGAATTGGGCTTTCAACTAATAAACCGTTCCTGGTATTCTCAGGCCGGATCCGTGAACGGATCTCCCGCTGTACCATGAATACGGAGTTCCTGGTAGTCTTAAACCCTTTCCCTTTTTTTCATATCCTTTCCCAGTTGCCTTTTTCAACGCCATCCCTGCCGCGGTACCAACGGCTCCCAACGCAGCCACTTTCGCCACCGCTGGGGCAGCTGCGGCAATCAATGCTGGTATTGCGGCTAACAATGGAAATATACCACCTGATTTTATCATGTTGGCGACTGCAGCCTTTGAAAATACAATTTGAACCCCTCTCTTATTCTTTAGCGTATCATTAAAATGTTTTATTTGACGATCCGTCAGTGATATTTTATGTGTACCGCCGGACATCTGCGCTGGTTTCAACGTTATTGTGGTTCCACATTCTTTAGCGGATTTTGATCACAATTTCTTGACCTGACCATCAGTCAGCTTGACACTAACAACACTATATGTCATTTTATTGTAAAACACATTTATGCTTTCAATTGATCTATTTGTGAATCGTTTACATATTTTCCACTGGTGCATCAACGATTCTCATTCGTCCGCCAGCCCCTTCTAACAACATTGATTTGTCGCTGAGAATGACAGCAACCGCTCTATAATCAACACCACCAGGGGATATACAAGCCCTAAAATATATGTCAACGACCGATTGCCTTGTTAAATCAAGATGTTCCAGCGAAAAGTAATGAATCGGATAAAGGTTTTTAAAATCAAGTTGCGATATTTATAAACCAGTATCAACATTTTGATCACGACCCATAAATGACAGTATCCGATGATACACACGTGCTATATGGTTAGTGTCGTAATCAAGCTGTATATCCTCAGATGGTTCTTGTTGTCCGTTTATTCTCAGTGAAACCTCCTTGACTCCTAATCGATCAAATATCATATGACTGCGTTCTTGGGAACCTAATCGATTCCTATTCTGCAGCGCTATATATATATATGACGTGGAGCTGAAACGCCTTGTTTTGATGCCAGGTGCCATGTAAATGTATCAGCAACATTATCCTCTTTGGCATCAGTTGTTGTTGTTAGCCAACTTATCAATGATTTGCCACCTGTGTCCATAAATGAAAGTAGCCGCTCTTCCGTGGTAATTGATGGGGTCATTACTGGTATCCACAATACTATTTTACTCAAAACAACTTTACCATCAGCGGCACCAGTACGCCAAATTGCATCATTGCCATTGCCTTTTCGCACTAACGCGATTGTGTGTTTGGCTCCATAGATGACTTTTCTGACATTTCTGCAGAATCCAAATATGTGATGGAGTGGAATCGCACATGAAAAATATCGCTGCTGTTCTTGCAACGTTGCTACTCGTGTTGCAAATCCTAAATTGAAATTACCATTAACGCCTCCGAGAATATCAAACGCAGCTCCTGGTCTGGCTCGACGTTCTGGATTAGCCGCTTCTTGTTGATTAGCAACTGAAGTGTCTTGCGGTGTTAACACTTTAATGTATTGAAGGTGGTCAGCGTTATCAGAGGTATCCTTTGCAAACATCATAGACGGACCAGCCGATATTGTATAATCATCAGACTGTCTTGCTAGCCCGATTATTGTTGTTGCAACATCAACTTCACGGTCTATTGATTCAATTTCTTTTCCATCAATGAGATATCTTGCACTTTCAAATAACGCCATTATGCCATTATTAACAAAACCAATTCGGATATTTTTGTCATCTGCATATGGGGTATCAGCTGCAACATTTGTTACGAGTTTTCCCTCGATTTCAATAAATGCTTCACATGGCAAAAAGTATTTACTGGTATCTTGAACTTGAAGTTCAGTTCGCGATCGTAGGTCGGGTTGTATTGCATGATAGGAATAGTATTGATAATCGCGGACGGAATCGTCCTTGGGTACTGGGGCTTCTATATCGAAGGCCGGATCAGCTTGTCGTTTAAACATTTTATTAAAATACTAGTGTTTTCAATTGTGAAACTCTTTGTAATCATCGTCGTTTTTGTTTTCGTTTCAAACCACTTATTGCTATCGCGTTCATGATAGCGCTATCTGTTACCGGTGAAGCCGTCAATGGCGACGGAGTCACCGAAGCAGCCAACGACGCTAGTTTTTCTTCCACTGCGCTATTTATTGCTTTGCTGATTTTGCAGGCATCACTGTAGTTGATGGCAGCACTGGTGGTTTCTTTCGCACCAATGATATTATTTTATCTTTCGCGGCAGAAAATGCCTTTCCGGCAAGATTTCCAACGAAATCTCCGATTTTGCTGGTTCCCTTATCACGAATAACATCAATGGCTTTCATTGATAATTGTTTAGCTAACGGCGCCACTTTTGGAGCCATTCTTGTAAATAACCCCGCAATGGTATTGCCGAAACCATCTCCGTAATATGCTCTATAAACAGGCAATCGTGAGTTCACCACGTAGACGCTTACGGGTTTATCATGGTTGTAGTGTATGATCATCTTGTTATAAAACTAGTAGTTTTTCAGTTAGTGATCAATCGCTAAGATCCATAGGATTTTCATCATAACCATGGGCGTCTCTATGATTTTCAACTAATTCAGCAATGAGTTCTCGAAATACATCAATGTCCATGATACCGCCGGCAAATAATCGTCTACAGATATCAGCTGCTTCATTAATTATTTCCGGAGAGTTATTTCCGGCTCGTTTTCCACCCATAAGTACTTCCAACCGTGATATATCACTTAGGATGTTACCAGGACATGTCACGGTTGCGTTGAAATCCAAGGGAGTTTTAATTGAATATCCTTTACCGCTTGTTTTCTTAGAACCGGCTTCTGCTCTTATGTCTATTTGCTCTGGGATTGGATCCTCCGTATAACGAGCCTGTACATCTTGGGTAAAACATAACGACCCTTACTAGACTGATACTCAATGTCTTCATATTCCGAGGCAATCCTGTCACAGTCGAGACCTTCAGATAATACTATCCCTCAATTTTTTAAATATGAGATTTCAGCGATTATAGAATTTACATCTTTGATATCCATATTTTTATAAAAAAAATATAATATAATATATTTTATCTTTAATTTAAAAAAAAATAACACTCATTTGGCAATCTCGCTATGACGTCAGAGAGACCCAGAGGTTACTTTATTAACTTAATTAAGGACAGCACATACATGAAAACCCCATTTGGCAATCTCGCTGGCGCCCTATGACGTCAGAGAGACCCAGAGGTTACTTTATTAACTTAATTAAGGATGGAATTTGCGATGTCCCCAAAGCATACATCTCCGAAAGGGAGGCCTAAGGTGACAAACATCATCTTAGACCGCCCAGAAGATATGCTTAGGAGGACATTCACAACCATATTCAATGAAACGATGATGGAATTTGTGATGTAATGATTTGGGACGGCACAAGACAGCACAAACATGAAACGAAGGGGCGGATTTTCTACGGCCAATCCAACCAATCAAACGCAACCCAATTAAATTAACCCGGTTGCATGATTGTGACAAAAGACAACCACACCCCTGAGTTAAATGGCGTGAGTTAGTTTTGATCGGTCGAACTGGCCTTCGAAAGCCCCAAGCTTATTACGAGTCAAAACGTATATAAGGTGACTAATACAGCAGCGTTGATTCACGGGTGTGTTATTTTTTTTCCTTGAATTACTTATTAATGCAATTTCACAACATTTAAATGAGACAAAATATTTGAATAAAACACTAAACAAAAGAATACAGTTGTTAGATAACAGCGTGTATTTCATTGGTTTCATCGTAAAATGATTAATTAATCGTAATATTAATTGGACTTCAAGGGACGTAACTCTGTCATGCGATTTTATTATTGTACGATTTATCTCCCCTTGAAATATGAAAATTGTATCCTGTGTGCACGTAGTAGTAATTGAACTTCAAGGGACGTAACTCTGTCATGCGACTTTATTATTGAACGATTTATCCCTCTTGATATATGAAAATTGTATCCTATGTGTGTTTTTCTTTGACAGAGCTGATTTAGTTATATTTTCTGCTACCTTTGTACTGAAGGCATACAAATATCGAAATATCTACTGGCTTCATTTATTGACTGAAATATTTTCTCCTCATTAGTTGATGTATCAAATGATTTGACGGATCTCTTTCCAACTGACTTACATGTCCCTGTCTTGCCCCTTTTGCATTCTGACTTTGTGAGACGGCTTGAAGATTCTCAAGACAATTATCAGTCTTCACGCCATTTATGTGATCAATAACAAGGCCGTCTTCGATTAATCCGTAAAATGCTTCATAGATAGCTCTGTGACAGAGATATTTCTTCTTCCCGGCTGAAAACATCAAATGTCCCATATTATTTACCCATCCAACCGGCTTCTTTAGTCTGCAATTTCTAACAACACCATCACGGGATGCTTCATAATTAACAAACACTGGGTGAGGTCTGAAATCTTGGATCATTTGTATAATAATACTATTTGTCTAATTTATATCTGCTTTAATTATAAACCTCTTGATATAATCTTGAGGGTTTTTTATGATTTTGTCGCTGACGGAGTCATCGGTAGGATCAATGACTGCATTTTTTATTCGTTTGTCATAGTAGCATTTTAGTTCCCTGTATCGTTTACCCCCACAAGCAAGACACAACTGCGACTTTCCCCTTACCCCCACCCCACATCGGAGGCACAAAAGGGGGCCAAGGGAACCGTTGCGAACGCTTTGTAAATGATACCCACAGAATTCGCTTCTGCATGATTTGCTACACGGGGTTGTTGATCCAATCATTAGCCACTTGCAGTGATTCATTATACTATATTTTTCTATTTAAATACTTGTTTTAATTATAACATGGAGGAATTCGAGAGATTATCAGTAATTAAGCCTTTCAAAAACGTTAAATTCAATCTCGATAGAACCCTCAAAGATGTGCCAAAACGGGCAATAACGGATAGAGCCCTGATAAATAAAATACGCGATTGTATTAATGAATTCAAGCACGACGGTGCATCTCATAGATGGTCAACATTTCGAATGGATGGCGCTGTTGATGCCACCATGAACGACAGCAACGCAGCGTTGATGTTATCACAACTTGGCAACAAAAAGTATTTTTTTAGAGTGAAATTCATTATCCGTGTAGAATCAGGCGGTTGGATTATACGAGACAAATTTGAACCGATTCTCAAAGACAAGAAAACAGTCGTTGTTAACCGTGATTCTAAGCCAGGTCTGTTAACTGGAATTGACAAACCATACTATGAACGAGCATATCCTGAAACAGCAGTTGTGTATGGGATATATCCGTTAAATGAAAAACCTGATATAAGAAAACCTAAACCAATGAAACAGTCGTCGCCGGCGACTTCGTCGTCAGTGGCTTTGCCACTCAATTGTGTAGCAGCACGAATAACAGAACATTTTACAAATGCATCCCGAGGGAACAAACTTACCGATCTACGGCGTAGCAAAATAGCTCAATGGGAGTTAACGGTGAAAGACCGCCGAGCAACTATTAGCGATATAGCAAAATTAGAAACGTCGCTGAGATTTCCAATAACCGTTACAACGATAACCGGAACAGTTTTATACGAATCAAAATATAAATCAATGGGAGCTCCAATTAAAATTATTGATCATAACGAACACGCATGGACATTCGCGGTCACAATATTTCCACGAAACAGAACGATAAAGTATATACGCGACAAATTCTTACGAGAAGAATTTTCCAGGGATGGTTTTCTCGTTGAAAAGAAACTATTCGATGCTATTGTGCATTTGAGTAAAAACGACCCCGTGTCGGTGTGGTTATTTCGCAGCACTGAAAACGACATGGATACGTTTGATCAGTTTCTAAGACCAAACGGTGAATTATACCGCACTGAAGCATTTCACAACAAAATGAAAAAAAACAGCTAGTGGGTTTTTAACGGCGTGTGGCGAAGGCACCGATGAAATCATCAACGATGATGAACAATTATTGACAAACTGTTTTACAATCCCGTCGGTTGCAGCTCATTTTGCGAGAATCAAAAACGCATGGAAACCAACACGCGTAGAATTCTTGCCAGACATTGAGGCTAGTTGTTTAGAATTTAATCATGGCGGTTTATGGAATAACAAATACGACAGTGATAATATCATTTCAGTTGATATGGTTGCTTGTTATCCAGCGAGTTTTCTTGGTTATGGAGAGTGTACTGAGTATTTTAAACGATTTGGACACCCCGTACATGAAATGACTCGTGTTGCAATTAATGGGCCGCTGCCTGATTTTGATTTAACTGGATTCGCTCGTGTAGTATCATTTGAATTTGCAGCAGGACTTCATCGCTGTTGTTATATTTGGATTGGTAGACACATGTCTGAAAAGAAGTGGCTGCCAATAGCCCTATTACGATTTATGATTGATACAAAAATGTTAATTTCGCTGACAGTCAGTGAAGCAATTATATCATATCGGAAACAAATCAATGTCTGGTTACCAACACCGGAACGTCTTGATAGTATAATTGACGAATTCAGAAAACATATTGATGCCGGCGAAGAATATATCATTGAGTGGTCCAAACGGGTATTTAATCAACGAAACATCGAAGCAAAAGATCTCGGTAGAAGAATAATCGGAAAATTTACTCAGGGAGGAAAAAATTGCGACTATAAACGATATTGTTCACGGCTGATTATGGATAACACCGAATATGACTTTGTAATCGCGGATGCAGTATCCAAAAACATATGTGGATCGTAAAGATGCTTTTTTATCCGATGGAACAAAATTGGGTATGGTTGTTACTTATAGCGACGGTTACAGATCCCCGTATACACATTTGAGGTCGTCGATGCTGGGTTATGCTTGTATTAATTTATTTTCAATGATAAATAGATTTCCTGACACTGCGGTTAGAGTTGCCGTTGATTCATTTTACATTAACAGCAAGTACAATTGCGCAGTTACTGAATTCACTAATTCGGATGAAAGTTGGGGATCATGGAGAATTAAAAAAGAAATGCTGCGCGAGTATTCTGAATCAGCAGACGTTGAAAGTAAAAGTAATTACTTACGCGGTGATAATTGATCAGAGCGTTCTAATGCACCATCGATATCAGATCCAATTTGTAGATATAAAACAGTTTATTTAAACGGCTGTGGCGGGTCAGGAAAGACGACTCGCGCGATTGAGTTATTTCGTGGGGAAAATCCTACGGATTTCACAAATATGATTGTGCTAACACCAACACACAGACTTGCCAGAGAGATGAAACAACGAAACATTGAAGCTTGTACTTATCACAGCTTTTTCTCGATACAAGGGCGATGAATGGACCCCTGAACGAATGGGGGATAAATTCATCCCTGCGGTTATTATTTGGGATGAGATATGTACCGTTTCAGTAGATGTATTAAAAATGTTTCTTGTTTGGTTGCTGCAAAAGAATACAGCGGTGATAATGTGCGGCAATCATGGCCAACCACCACCATTTGTAGGCGCGGGTCCACACGATTGGTTAAAGAATTTTGTTGACTATTATGAAGAAATCGATACTGACTATAGAGCACTTGATGAACAATTACGTACACTTAAGAATTTAATTAGACTGAAAACCGACAGAATCCAATGTGAAATAATCATAGAAATAATTCCTGAAACTTCCATGGAGGAATTTTGGGAAGCTTGGAGACCAAACGATTTTGTAGTGGCGAGTAGAAAAATAGTCAGAGATACAATTAAGCAGCAATTATTTGAGCTACACAAACAAAAATATCCGACGTTACAAGTTCCATTGTGTTACAGACCAGCTGACACCCGCAAGCGAAACATCGAGGTGGAAATACCCGGCGGAGGCAAACAAATACTTGTGCTAAATGATATTGTATGCGTTGATATCAGTGTTGTCGAAGACGCATTGCGTGCTAATAAATCGCCATGGACACTCGGCTATGTAACGACGATACATTCCTCGCAGGGATTAACCATCACGGATACAATTGTTTGGATAGTCGATAATCGCATTGAGTGGTCAAATTTAGTCTATCTTGCAGTGTCTAGAGTACGGCGAATAAATCAACTCCGAAGAATTGTTTTCGATGATGACACCACAATGGATTATATTGATGTTAGCATCATTAATAAAAAAAACTCTCCGGTTACAAACAACAAGACAAAAAAAAAAAACAACGAGAATTTGATATTGATGCTGAATTAATAATCGCATTGAAGCAACAACAAAATAATCATTGCGCGAGTTGCAATTGTATAATGCGTTGGCAGTATTCGGATAAAGATCCTCTCCAATTTACCGTAGACAGAAAAAATAACAGTCTCGGTCATGTCAGAAACAATGTGATGTTGACTTGTCTTGAGTGCAACAGACGCAACGGTGCTAGTTAAGACCATGCGGAGGCAATTGAGTATCGTCAGGAATGACTTGTAGTTGTTCGCGTGTAAAACCCCTCTGAGGGGCAGTTGAATCCAATTTATAGATTGGAGGTCTACCAGTTGATCGTGTTATAGTAGATATGCTATGCGTAGTGACGCTCCAAATAGGATCAGTAGCCCTTTTTTTACCACCTTCGAGTTCTCCTGGTTCATATAAATATCTCACGGTAACATTGCTGAGAATTGGCTGAGAAACGCTATCCCGCTGTGGTTGTGGTATATACTTTTTTTTATTGCGTTGTTAGGTTTCATATTGATTGCTCTGGTAATCTCATTATTTAGCGCTGCAACTACCCCTGGTAACCTTTTGACCCATTCACGGGATCGCTTTTCTTGGATGAATTCTTTTGCGTATTGATAACCAAATAACCGCTCAGCAAGAGTCCAATTAAATCGTTCTACAATTGCCTGATCGCGATGTAGTGCAGTATGCCCTCATCTGATGGTGACATTGTGATGTTTCATTGTAGATGCAACCACACCCTGAAATTCCTTGCCAGGATCAACTTGTAATAGATTTGGCCAGCGTAGAGGGCCTCGTCGATAAATCTTTTCAAATGCAGAAGCAACTTCAGATGATGATTTTGTTTTTAGCGGTTCTGCTTGTTTGTATCGACTCGCAACGTCAACTACGGTTAGCGCGTATTTGTAACCGTTGTCATGTGGTAAAAACAATAAATTAGCTTGATGAACTTCATTGGGTCCGGTAACATCAAAATGCGAGAAATTGATTTGTTTAGGACGCGGTAGATAAATTTGCCATATAGCTTGTTTGGATAACCAATTAGCCGCAGTGACCTTTTTCACTTTTGCGGCATTGGCGAGTTTATTGATTGCAGCGTTACCCCTCCAGTATCCCCTCGGAGAATAATAAATAGATTCCATATTATTAATTACCAGCGCCCATCATCAATTTGCCTTTCATAGCTGATTTTACCAACCATGAAGCCAACTTTTCTTTGAAAGATTTATCAGGAATAGCATTTAACGCATGAATTAATTTCACATCCTTGAGATGCCTGTGTTGCAAATTGCTGCTTTTATAATATGCAACATCATGAGCATGACACCCCTTATCAATGGCATTTATTGGTTCTTCACCACGTCGAGGTTGATTTTGATCGTCAAGTCTGATATCTAATCGTGTTCCGGGGCCACAGTAGCTATATCCTGGAAGGTGCTTTTCTCCGGGGTACTTTGCCCATGGGGTTCCAGGGAGCTTTGCCAATTTGGCTGCAATATCACCTCCTCGTTTTTTTTTTTAAAACATCTCCAGATTGTAAAATCTTTGATTTTGTAGAAACAAATCTAAACTTTTTTATACCACAGGTTGCACATCTACCAGTTAGTGCTGATCTGTTATTTTTAGTTGTAATCGTCGTCACATCATTTGTTTTAGTACGCGTTTTACACTTCGCACAATATAGATCCATAATTTATGTATAAGGATATGGATATAATTGATTTTTCAGCGACTAAAACAAGAGAACCAGTTAAGCATCATGCAGCGCTACCAAACTCTATCTGCGCAATTATAATCGGGCCACCTGGATCCGGCAAGACGCAATTGTTGCTCAATTTAATAGTGAGATGGATGAAGTGGAATAAGTTATATTTAGTTGCTCCTAGTGTAGATGATCAACGATGCTATGACGTGTTAAAGGATTTTAACGATAATGCATCAGAAATTAAGGGTGAGAACGCCATTGATTTTATAACTGATATTGACGAGGCGCCATCCGTGGATGACCTTGAAGGGAGCATTAACAATTTAGTCGTATACGACGATGTAATGTTAGACAATAAAAAAAAAACAGCTAGAATATTTTCCCGAGGCAGGCACAAAAACACCGACGTGATATATGTCACTCAATGATACACTCAGATTCCAAAAGTGATCAGAGATAACTGTAATATTCTTGCTGTGTTTAACGGCGTTGATACACATATGCTATGAAATATTTGGCAGACATGGTGTTCCGATATGGACTTCAATCAATTTAAAAATTTCTTTAGTAAAGCTCAGTCAACCCCGCATTGGTTTATAACAATAAATTTACATGATCCTCGGACACGATATCGTATCGGACTCGATCAAATATTTGGTTGAAATAAATTATTAACCTGTAGCAGCGGGGGGGGGGGGGGGGGGGGGGGACGATGACATTACGACGAGACCGTATTTTGACTAAACGATGAAAACGGTCTTGGAGTTTGATTTGCAAAAAACTTATGTTTCGAGCAAGTAATCTTTTTTTTTTTTGGTTGAAAAAGAAGGATTCGAATTAATTCTCTCGAGATGTTTGTTAGATTTAGAGCAAATGATGTCTCGGACAAATGTCTGATTCGCCCCCCCCCCCCCTGCTGCTTCCTGAGTTTGTTTTTGGTACAGTGCCACTCACTTCTTTCGAAAAGAAATAGTATTAATTTTGCCAAAATCAATTAGACCTCAAAATACCTTTTTTACCCCATGGTGTATGTGTGAGTGTAGGTCCTTATTGTAAAAAAAAAAAAAAAAAAAAAAAAAAAAAGAAAGAGACGTACTTTTTTTGTATGGTCTATTCTGGTACAAATTTTACAATTTAATTCACAAAACAACATTTTAAAAAGTTCATAGATTTCGTGTTTATGTTCACTTCTGATTTTTGACTTTCTACACTGTCACAGGGTTTTCCTTCTCTTCACCACTTTCCTATAGTACCTCTTATTTTTTTTTTTTTTTCCTGTTCGGAATAACTCTCATCCTCCTGTTCTTGTTTCTTTGGGCAGTTTGGAGACCAATGTCCTTTCTCTTTACAATGATACCAGGTATCTTGAATACTGTCTCTTCTGGCACCAGTTTAGATTTATTCATGGCCTGGACCTTCTGAAGCACAGTGCTCTTTCTTTTACAGATATAGCAAGTACATTGACAACAGGCTTTTTTACATGCAACACAGGTGTAAAACTGGTGCTACAAGCAACATGCTAGCAAACAACAGGGTGGAACTTGCAGCAACATGCCTGTGTTGCTAAAAGATCGTACACTAGGGCTCTCATTATTTGTTTGGGGGTGGGGGTGGACACAGACGTAAAATAGGTGCTAGCAAACACCAGGGTGGAACCCTCACAGGGACAAGACTGGGTTGCTAAAAGATATTCCAATAAGACTCTAGTTTTTTATCTTCCTGTTTTTTCTTTGGTTTGAAGTCCGCTTTCGATAAGCTTTATCCTCACAAACCATAACCCAATCCTTTGGAATCCACCATAGAAAACAAACAAATCCCAAAAAGCGTGATCCAACATACTTAGGCAAATTTTCTCACAGCCAATTGATGAATTTTGGGTAAAACAAAAAAGTACACTATGTACAAGAAATCCAAGACTCAAACATAAAAAGGAAATTACAGAACTCGTATGATGAGAATAATTACACGAGTGACTTACATAACCCTGGAAAATGTTTCTGTTTTATCCAGTAGTACAACTGGACTGGATTGATCATATTATCATTATTATTATTATTACTACTACTTCCTTTATACCTTTCCTCAACCAGTGCATTCATGTTATCATTTATTGTAGTGTGAATTGTATTTAGGATATAAATCCTGAAGCAAAAAAAGTACTGCAACAGACATAACCTTGCTTTCCCACAATTACTGACGTAAATCAGTCATATAAAGCAATACTGTACACACCTGGATAATATAAGTCGTGCCAAGCAGTACAATATACAGTTGATTTATATAAATCTGTCGTGCAGTACTGTACACACTTTGTTAATATAAGTCATTCCAAGCAGTACCATATACACTTGATTAGGTTGTGCCAAGCAGTATTGTACACACTTGATTAATTTAGGTTATGCCAAGCAGTACTGAACACACTTGATTTAAATAAGTCATGCTGAAGTTCTCGACACACTTTATTAATATAGTCATGTCAAGCAGTACTGTACACACTTGATTAATTTAGGTTTCGCCAAGCAGTACTGTACACACTTGATTAATTTAGGTTATGCCAAGCAGTACTGTATACACTTGGTTAATATATGTCATGTCAAGAAGTACTGTATACACTTGATTAATACAATAATACAAGTCAATCCAAGCAGTACTGTACACATTTGAGTAATACAAGCTTTGTCAAAGCAGTACCATATACACTTGATTAATATAAGTCATGCCAAGCAGTACTGTACACACTAATGTAAGTCGTACCAAGCAGTACTGTACACATTTTATTAATATAGTCATGCTAAGCAGTACAATATACACTTGATTAATATAAGTCATGCCAAGCAGTACTGTACACACTTGATTAATTTAGGTTATGCCAAGCAGTACTGTACACACTTGATTAATTTAGGTTATGCCAAGCATTACTGTATACACATGATTATTATAAGTTGATCCCTGCATTTTCAGGCTGCAAAGTGCAAATTTCTCTTTTGCAAGTCAGATCTCTGACAGGATAATTTGTCAGTGACTTTGGATAGATAAACAAGTCAAACTAGATAGATATATAGATATACTGACAGGATAATTTGTCAGTTAACTAGATAGATATATTGATATACTGACAGGATAATTTGTCAGTTAACTACATGTAGATAGATATATTGATATACTGACAGGATAATTTGTCAGTTAACTAGATAGATATATTGATATACTGACAGGATAATTTGTCAGTGACTTTTGGATAGATAAACAAGTCAAACTAGATAGATATATAGATAGGAAAAATAAAATTGGAATATGTAAAAAAAAAAAAACTTAAAATTTGTCCATTCGTCATGTAATAAAATTAATTCAAACCCATAGCGCTTGACATTTTATATCTATATGATGATTCCAATAAATCAATTAAAAGTCACATTCAAAATCACAAGGAGTTTACCGGTAGATAACTACCCTATATTACTTGGCATTGAGCAAGTATCACATTTGTGAATCAAAGGGTTGTCATGTTGGAAAACAATCAGGGTGCTGCCTTTACATACTAAGGGCTTAAGTCAGGCATTTACAAAGATATTGTAGAACTTGGCACTTTACAAGTAATACATTTGTGGCTCTATCAAACGGATTGTCAACCTGAAAACAGTGAGTGCTGCTTTTACAAGACATGCTTATTAGGCCATGCACGCTGGCAGAAAACTTGCAAAATTTCACTTGGAATTAAATCTAACTTAAATTTGGAAAAATACAAATTAAATCAAAACTTTTATTGATTCAAACATTTATTTAGCAAAACACAAATATTCATATAAATACAGGTTGTTTGGATTTGCACAAAATGGAAGGAATATACTAATTAGTAAACAACATTGACAGATACTTCATTTTGCGATAGGTAGTATTTATCTTACTGGTATTATTTTTAAATCGAAATAACTTAAGATTTAATGAACACAATGATGAAACAGATAAACATTGTTTACCATATATACATTTCTAAATAGGAATAGTGACATGAAAGGTAAAACTACTTGAATTGACAATATTTTTTATACTCCAAACATCTGGAGTTTCCAACATTAGATCATTAGATTTGTTTTTGTTAATAGATGACCCCTACTCTGCATGATTAAAGATTTTACAGTAAAACAATACACTGACTAATAAGAAAGGACCTTAGGTATATGCCACAATACAGCAAGCTAAGATACAATTTGTATGCCTTATTCATCAGTAATACAAATAACTCCCTTACACATAACAAACTGCATAGACCCAGATCTGCTGACTCACTATAGGATGATATATCTGGGTCTCGGAAGTTTACAGATGGATATATGTGTGTGTGTGTGTGTGTGTGTGTGTGTGTGTGTGTGTAGCAGCTGGAAAAAATTTTGATTGTGACTTTGCAAAGGGAAATGCAGCTTCAAAAATGTATAAATAATGCATTACATGAACTTATCAGATCGTTTGTTTTATATTTTCTAATGACATTTACATATACAAGTTGGTCAATTTATCACAATACATGTCAATACATGTTAAATATCTTTTATTGATTTCTGTAAGGAATTAGTGTTTTCTTGAACAAAAAATTTGCAAATCTGTCATACTTTGCATATGCTGATCAATATTTTAAGATTACTCAAAGACTGGCTTTGCAAAAATCCTTTTCTATAGTTTTGTCAACATTTTGGTAAGTCTATGCCATTCTTTTCCTCAAAACTTCCAAGCACTAAATGTATACTTAATGCAGAAATAATAACTTGAGTTTTACATACGGTAATCACTATATGCTAAAATGAAACTGAACTTGGGACAATATATCTCAGAAACCACTCATATATAACAAAATGTTTCAGAACAATACTTAAACAAACTGGAAATATGACCAAACTATTTTACAAATAGAAAACATGTATGTACTGCTATATTAACACCAAGTAAAAAGCATTCTAAATGTAACAATTTATACATAGATTATTCTATCTGAAAATTGTGTGTAGTTTTCAAACACAAAGTTTGATTCCTTAAATAAGTAGTCTAAATGATGATATTTACACGGTATTTTAGCCGATTGTTATAGCTCAAAACTGTTAAATCTGACATGTTGTTTTCCCGTTTTCTAATGTCATCAAATCAACTTAAGTTGTTTTTTTTCTTCACATTAACAGTATATATATATATAATTGCAATTTGAATTCAGAATTGTTAAGAAAACTATTGAGAATCTTTTTATTTTACTGGGAATGTAAAGATTCTACTAGATTATAAATTCATAACTTGATGACAAACTTTGAGTTCCAACAGTTTTTCCATGAATTTTAATTAAAATTGAAATACATTTGTGATTAGTGATTTAAATAATCAAAACAACCCACACCACAAAAAGTTAAAATATGTCTAGTTTTGCATATTCTGTCAACAAATACATCTGTATATTTGTTATTCTGCCCAAATGTTTTATCTCCTCAGATGATGATGCCGAGAACATGATGTAAACAATCGTTGTGAAAACTTATTCATGGCTAAACAATGATCCAATTCAGATTATAAAAAGAGTATTTCACATACATTTCACATACATTAAAACTCAACAGCATTTGCATTTTTTTAAAAGTTAAACATAAATGAATTTTATTTTGTACTTATAATGCAGTATTTATAATCATACTTTTGTATCATATGCATCCATCAAAGAAACTAGAGTAAAAGAAGAAAGGCACCTTTGAAACCAAGATTTTGAAACTGTCCAGTTAGTATTACAAAAGTGTAACAATATGTCTTTCAATACAATCAGGAATATAATTGACCTAAAAATCACCCAATCAGAAATATTTTCATTTCTACAATGCAACATGTTAGATAATCTTCATTTTGTGATCCACATGATTTCAAGTTAAGGAGGAGGTGGTGAGAAAAATATGACATATATGCAAAAGGTCATTATTAAAATATTGTTTTCACACTACTAATAAATATTAAAAACAAGCATTTATGACTGCATACAGATACCACAAAGATTTGAATATCCCACACCAAGATCATCACAGTAACAGTCATATTTAACAACAATTAGTACATTCTACTTGTGCAACTGCTTTTGTCTTTTAATAGGACTAGTTCAAATTTTATCACATATTTTTGCTTAATACTGGCATGGTGTAAATTTTAAATTTTAAGCTTAAGTGTTTTTCTTGTCACATATTACGAAAGACAGCAGAAGAAATAAATGTGCCTTGAGATTATTGGTGTCTATCCATGCAGATATGCAAGTCGTTGAGGGTCACACAGCAGGCTTGTTCCTTGAATGTTGATGTTTCATCCAACTCAAAAGTTATCATATCATCAACGATAGTAGTTGTTATAAAATCTTATAAAATCCATAGTGAAGTTATTAGTAATACTTCAAAAATGTTTCATAAATGTGTTTTAGAAAATGATTTACAATTTTATCTCTTCTTGCTGAAGACTGTGAATGTAACTAAACCGTATATGCATAAAAATGAATTTTATTCTGCTTTTTTTGTTGCAGCAATTTTTTTCCCCATAGTTCTAAACTTTTGTACAACGTCTTAAAAATGTTCCAATCATAATAAAGATGTACGTTATCCACATTCTGCCCTGTTGTGTAACTCTAAACATACTACCATCAAATATATTTCTAAATTAGTGATCTTTAGTCCTCTGCAATAACTAATTATCTTTTGCTGGTCTTTCCATTTCTAGGAGAATTAGAGATTCTGGTACCGATTGTGTGGCAAGTATAATGTAACAGAATTTTGAAGTATATCCCACGTTAATAGTCAAAAGCAAGCTTTCTGGGTGTCATGTATTGTTTAACAATTTCATCTGTGACTTGTGCTCTTTTCTCACGGTGCTCTGAAACAAGTTTCTGTAGAACTGTGATCAACTCTTTTTTCAAGTCGCCAGTAAGAAGTTCCCCGCTGGTGTAGTCCTGAAAAAAGCAATATGTATACATATATCTTTATGATTTCTCATTGATTTTGATTTTATAAATATGGTTTATAGATCAAAAAATATTTTATTTGTTTGACATATTGTCACAAATCACATTATTGTGACCAATTTTGTTTTCACAATATAATTCTTTTTATAGCTATAATTCTTATAATGACTTGGGTATTGTCAGCTTTTTAAAAGTTCATCAAATTAGGGGTTGGCTTATCACTGAAAATTGCTTTCCTAATAATGATTGCTTGTAAAATGTTGGTGTGTTTAACGTTTTACATACTTATGGGTTCAAACATTCCATATACACTAAACTAATTACTGGATATACTTTCTTATATGTCAAATCCAAATGCAAACACGTGATGTGTCATTTTGGTGTATGCAGTGTGTTAGGAGTAATAATAATAATAAGAATAAGAATAATGACGACTTTGTATAACGCCTAATCTTTAGAAGTTCTAAGCACTTTACAACATATATAATGATATAACTAAAAAAAAAAAAAACAAACACCATGAAATTAGAAAACAGAAAACATGCTGAAAGTATTTAAGGCAGGAAACATTATTAGGTCTTTAAGTTTGTTCTTGCAGTCAAAAAAGGTGAGTTTTAAGAGCGTTATTCAGTTTATAGAGTTTTAATCAGTAGAACAAACAACACAGACCTTGATCTTCTGGCACATTTTGGGGCTGCTGGTCATGGTTTACGTATATTATTTGCAGTTGAACTTGACTGATAAGCGACTGCATAAGGTAGGTAAGTTGGTGTGCATTTCCTAGCATTGCTCTGAGCTAAATATCTACCCCCATGTAAGGGTCATACAATAGATAAAATAATATTATGAATCAGTAACTCGGGACTAAATATGTAGCAGACATATTGGATGCCAGATTGGCACCCATTTTCATTAAATACAAAGTATATATCATTAGAAATCTCTGGTGAAAACTCCATGATATAATGACCATTCATTCAGAGGGAATATTGACGAAGATTTTCAGGGCAGTTGTTGTGGTAGCCATATTGGATGTATGACTCCAGCACCATTCTTATTTAGGACCAACTCAGTATTGCATACCTGTCAACTTGTAAGGGAATCCCGTAATTTGTATGGTTTTTCGGTGGATTTTGCAGTGTAAGGCCGTACAGGCATTTTGTAAGGTTTTTTTAATATTTAAAAAAAAATAAAAAATGTCAGCGATTCTCACCAAGATCAGGATTCGACGAGGATTTTTATTTTCTTCATGAGATACAACGAGAATAGAACATGAATTGCTTGAACCACCTATTACCGTATTTTGGTGTGTATAACGCGCACCCCGATTTTCGACCCAAATAAGTGGAAAAAACGTAGTTCTGCCATATAACGCGCATCTGATATAATGCATTTTAACATTGTGACTACCGGTATTTCGCTCCGTGTGTGCGTCGCCGAATTGACAAATCGTTCCGTCGTAAAAATGCGTAAGCCCAGCTCACAGACCCCTTAAAGTCGTCTATTTTTTTCTGTTTGGCAATCAATATTGCCTGAAAGCGAATCTCTGTCGTAGATATCGCAATTCCCCGTTTTCTTCTATCCATGACCCATTCAAGGACTCCACTCTCCACTTCCGGATACTTTGCACTTGTCCCTCTCTCTGCCTGTTTTGTTCGTGGCATTTTCTTCAGTCTTTCTTTCATTTTTCTCCACTCCCTAATAGAAGACTCTCCAACATTAAACTCCCTCCCAGCGGCACTGTTACCATGTGCTTCTGCATAGGCAATGATGATTAGCTTGTCTTTCGAAGTATATGAATTTCTTATACGACCCATGTTCGTTTAGATTCAAAATCGAATACAATATGATATGTGAAAGTTTAGGTCCAGTATTTATACTTATTTGGATTATCATGACACCTCTAAAATATAAACATATGTTCAGGCTAGAATTTACCAAGACAATGCATTGTAATTATGTATTATAACAAAGAAGTACTGCATCAAATACTGTTATTTAAAATGAGAAATAAAACAAAGAAAGAGTTTAGCACATCAAAGCTTTAGTCGGTACCAAGTACCTTGAAAAGACCACGCCGAGTCAATGAAGCACTGATCACCATTAAAAACACCGAGCTGAATCAATTAAAATACTGCTCACCGAGACAAAGCATTGTAACTATGTTGAGCGCATTAAAGTTTACCTGGCGCCGATTACCGTGAAAAGACCACACCGAGTCAATGAAGCATTGAAGCCATTGATCACTGTATAATCGCAAAGATATCTCAAATACTATGATTTAAGATGAGAAATAAAACTAAGTAACAAGCTTATTTTCCAAAGAGGAAAAAAATGTTTTCCGACTTCATACATTGATTATTTTGTTCCACAACGTATTAGTGTTTCCGTAAGAAAGAACCCGTAGTCGCAAAAAATGTCCCCAACAGATGCTCTGATGAGAACATTAACACTAGTTGAATTCTACACATATTATGTTTCAATTCAACCAATAATAAATTCGATTAGATCAACAGTTATGGAATACGGTACTGAACATTTACGGAGCAAGTACGGTAATCCGCACAGTGGTATTTGTTCCGCTCCAATGCGGCACTTTGCACAGCTTTTGAACAAATGGCCAGTCGTTATGTACATGTATTTCCGGCCGTGGCACAGAAGAAAACTTGACACAGTGACGTGAAATGAAACCAGTTTATTAACATAAGCAATCAAAGAACAAGACTATTTGTAAGCATTATTTATTTATTATTTCTTTAATACGGCTAGTACCGGTAAACATTTTAGTTACAATGCAATGTACAATGGATTTAATATTTCACAAGTAGTGAGTGCCTTCATCCTCTTCAGATCGACCTGGAAAAAATCTTTTTTTTTTAGTTCTTGTATACAACGCGCACCCCCGACTTAAGATAAGGAAATTAGGTAAAAAAAGTGCGCGTTATACACAACAAAATACGGTAGATTACCCGAAATATTGATGTGTCTTTCACTTGCCGATTTGAGAGTTTTATTTCTTTATTCAAGCATGGAATTCTGACCCTTTACTGGTCGACTGAAAATCAGGTTATCAGTAGGCATAGTACCGTAGTACCGTAGGCGTAGTACCGTATTTACGGCATGTAAATTTACGGCATACTGGATAGCTGTCGTTGTGAAACATAATAGAGGGCTGTATTCCATTCAACTCATCATTTTAGTTTAAGCACTTTAACACCAAAATGGCTGAGCCTCGTGCAAAGAAGCGTAAGATTCAAGACGGAGATCGGGGTCATGGCAAGTTTCAGACGGAATGGATTAAGGCCTTCCCTGGCATTGTATATGTATCCAAGCTAGGATCTTCCCATGCTTTTTGCAAGGTATGCAACAAAGATATTAAAGTGGCGGCTTCAGGTTTACATGACCTTAGAGAACATTTTAAAACAAAATCTCACGCAAGAAACTTTGATTGGAAGAAGGGAGGGTCCATCGAGACCTTTTTTGCTCAACCACAGCAGGAAAGCCAGAGTGTTATAAGGGCTGAGGTTTTATTTGCAAATTTTGTCGCTCAGCATAACTTACCTGCATCTGTAGCTGACCACTTCACAGATATAGTCACAGAAATGTTCCCTGACAGTGGCATTGCAAAGAAGTTTCGGTCAAAGCGAACCAAGACAACAATCATCATTACGAATTGCCTGGCCCAAGCTGCAACAGAACCAGTCAAGTTGTGCAGAGAGACGGCTTTCTCACTGATGGTTGACGAATCCAACAACAAGAAAACAGACAAGCGGTTAGCCATTATGGTGAGAGTCTTTGAGGATGGTGTGGGGCCAAAAACAAGATTGCTTGACATGCCAGTGTCCAGTGGAGGAAACAGTGAGGCCATCTTTAATGACATTGATACTGTTTTGAGCAATCTAAACATCACTTGGAGCAACTGCATTGGCTTTGCTAGTGACAACTGTAATGTCATGGTGGGGAAGAAAAACTCGGTGCTCACAAGGGTGAAACAGAAGAATCCTGATGTCTTCAGTATCAGATGCATTTGTCACCTGGCAAATTTGTGTGCACAAGATGGCATCAAACAACTGACTGTGCCAGTAGATGACCTTCTGGTGGACATCTACTACCATTTTCAGCATAGCTCCAAGCGTCGCAAGACATATAAAGAGTTTCAGCTCTTCACTAAGCTGGATAACTTGGACATTCTGAAACACTGCCAGACCCGCTGGTTATCACTTCAAAAGGTAGTGGACAGGATTCTAAACCAATATCCGGCTATTGCTTCCTACTTTGAAGACCATGAAGATGTTGAAAAAACAGGCAGGATAAAAAACATTCACGAGCAATTAAGTTCACCTGCGACCCAGATGACCCTGCGTTTCCTTCAGTTCACTCTTCCTCTGTTAAATGAGTTTAACAAGCTGTTTCAGACTAATGAATCACAGATTGGTGGTATGATGGAAGAGATGGACAGACTGCTCAGAAAGTTCCTTGTTAAGTTTGTGGAGATGAGACATATCAAACAGGTGGCCGACCTCAGGCTAGTCAAGTATGATGACCGTGAGTTCCAACATGACAACAGCTTGCTTGCAGTGGGCCTCTCCAACAGAACATTCATGGAGGAAATGAACGTTGAATCCCCAGTCAAGAGTAAGTTCTTCGAAGATGTGAGGAAGTTCTATGTCGCAGTTGTAAGAAAAATTATGAACAAATTCCCGTTCGACAATGAAGTGCTGAAAGATATTAAGGTGCTGGATCCATCCCTAAAAGACACCCTTAACTATACACATATATGCAGATTGGCCAACACTTTTGCTCCAAACCTGGACCAGGAAGGCCTGAAGGATGAGTTTGATGATTATTGCATGCTAAGTGAGGAGTGTGTGCCTACAAAAACTGAAAATGGCAGAAAAGGAGCTTTTGCAGCTACTGGCTAGATGTCATTAGCCAGAGAACAAGCACTTGCAACATCAGATTTCCTCATCTAAAGGAAATTGTGCAGCGACTGCTCACTTTGCCACATAGCAATGCTGATTGTGAGAGGTCCTTCTCCATGATGAAAAAGATCCACACAGACTGTCGGAAATCCCTGAATACAGATACACTCACAGCATTTTTGCAATGCAAAATAAACACTGATTCATGTTGCATGGATTTTGAAATGCCAAATTCACTACTGGAAATGGCAAAAGGCGCAAGTGTAGCGTACAATTTAGCTCACTCCAGTGACTGAGATGTAACAAGGTATGCAAATATATGGCGTAGTCAGGTGTAAATAGTTATGTTTATATGTGATCTAGTAAATAATATAAGGTCTTTGGCGTAAGGTTTTTCTGGTCTTTGTAAGGATTTTTTTTGTCTGGTGTACAGGTTTTTGTCTCAGGAGGTTGACAGGTATGGTATTGTAAGAAGGCATCTGATGGAAACTGCCTGTTAATATACCATCCATCTTGGAGGAGTAGAGATGTTTTCCAGACAGCTATTATTTTAATTTTTGATTAACTAGACATCACATGATACAAAATTTTTGATGAAAATGCCATGTCAAAATGACTTCCATTTAAAATGAGTAGCCAAAAGAAAGATTTTTAAGATGAACACATTTGATGCCAGATCAGTAATCTTTTAATTTAAGGTGAACAAAACATGAAGACTCTTGCTGTATACCCCAAGTTCATATGACCATTCATTCAAGTGAAACAGTAATAACAATGACAGCTATATTAGACCTCAGATCAGCATCATTTTCAATGAGTACAAACCGGGCATCATCATAAGACTAATGGCACAAATCACGGTGTCAATAAGGCTAATGGCACAAAACTCTGTGTAAATAAGACTAATGGCACAAAATACAGTGTCAATAAGACTAATGGCACAAAACAGTGTCAATAAGACTAATGGCACAAAACAGTGTCAATAAGGCTAATGGCACAACTCTGTGTAAATAAGACTAATGGCACAAAGCACTGTCAATAAGTCTAATGGCACAAAACTCTGTGTCAATAAGACTAATGGCATAAAACACAATGTCAATAAGACTAATGGCAGAAAACACAGTGTCAATAAGACTTTCTGTTCAGTTAGGAGTAGCAATAACAAAATTCTATTGAATGCCAGACTAGCATCATTTTGTCAATGGGCAACAAAGCATCATAAGAATTTTAGTAAAATCTTCATGTTAATAGGACCATCCATACAGGATGGACAGTGATAACAGTAACATGGTTTTCTGTGGCAAGATTAGCACCAACTAGAAGTATTTTAATGAAAACCTCAATTTCATAAGACCATCCATTCAAGAGTAGATGGCTGTTCACTGGTTGCCATAAAGATTAGCATCATGTTTAAAGACCAACTGGACATCATATAAAGTCTTTTAGTAAAAATCTCATCTCAATATGACTTTCATTTCATGAGAAGTTCTGATAAATATAATTTTTAATTGGTTGCCATTGTGGCCATATTGAACATCAGATTGTCACTAGGATCAACTAGACGTCATAAAAGGTCTTATAGTGAAAGCCCCATGTTGATATGAACATCTATTCCGGATGGATATCCATAAAAAAAATTCACAATGACCAATATGGCAGTGATATGGATATCAGATCAGCACCATTTTCATTTAGATCTGACTAAGCATTATAAGAAAAGTCTTCATTGTTATATAGAGATTTTCACGATGGATGTCTAAGAAGCATCATGTTTATCTTCATCATTTACATCTAACAAGGCAGTGACCCTGTATCTGAATATTATTGAAGGTTGAAGATAGGATTCTGATGGAGACGAAATTCTATAGATTTCCTCATTGATATAAAATAAATTCTGTCCATTCACTTGTATGGATTGGTATGTTCCAGCATTTCTGTTTCATCACCTTCATCGACTGATAATGATGACAAAGTATCATCCGTTTAAATTAGCATTTTGCACATTGCATATGCCATCACTAATTTTATATGTCCTGAATTGAATTTAATCTATTGCTGGCTATTTGTCCAGCTTGGGATATTCTAATCATGTCATCTGCACATGTCAGGAACAAATGTACAACAGACTGCCCACCACTGCACCAACACCTACTGACTGAACCTCTGCACCAGTATACAGACAGCTGCCGATACCAAGGATGCAAGAGACATTATAAGGGTATAAAGAAGGTGACAGGCCCCCCACCTCAAAGACCTCACCCTCAAGTCCAAGATGGGCAAAGTCATCACAGACCAGGGGAAACAGCTGCAGTGATGGGTCAAGCATTATCTCTAGCCATATGCAACCCAAAACATTGTCACTGACACCTCCCTGGAAGCCATCTCACACATGCCAGAAATGGAGGAACTAGACACACCGCTTGGACAAGCCATTGATTGCCTCACCTGTGGGAATGCTCCTGGAAGTGACAGCATTCTGCCTGATGTCCTCAAGAGTGGGAAATCAGCACTGCTCCAACCCCTGTAATACTACTCTGCCTCTGCTGGGAACAGGGACACATCGTCCTGGACATGTGTGATGCCAACATCATAGAAATTGCAACAACTACCGGGGCATCTCCCTCCTCAGCATCATCAGAACGTCTTTCGTCCATGTTGCCTTGGCATGCTTGCAGACACTAGCAACGTTCCCTCTAAGCGAATTTAGGTGTGTGCGCAGTGCTTGCTGCACTGTGCAAGCATTATGGAGACTAGCAAAATTTAATGCTGGATTGAGCAAAAAAGTGACAATTCAGGTTCGCGGGGATGCCTGAGCAGCTGCGCGTGCAGCTTAGAGGGAACATTGGACACTAGCCTCCTGTGTCTACACAGAGACCCAGTGTGGCTTCTGAGCTAGCAGGTCAACTGTAGACAGGATATTCTTACTATGCCAGTTGCAGAAAGAGTGTTGCAAGCAGTAAATGCCCCTCTACATCACCTTCATAGACCTGATGAAGGTGTTTGACCTGGTCAGTCAGAGTGGACTCTTCAGGCTCCTGCAGAAGATCAGCTGCACCCCATGACTGTTCACTGCTGCCACATTATTGCACAAGAACATGCACAGCACAGTGTGCTTCAATGGCACAACATTGGAGGCCTCCCAGTTATCAGCAAAGTCAAGCAAGGCTGGGTACTTGCACCAATGTTCTTTGCCATCTTCTTCTCCATGCTTCTCCTGAACACCTTCAAGGACTGCAACAAGGAAGTGTACATCCATACCAGGGCTGATAACAAGCTATTCAACATCGCCCCGTCTCCATGCTTAGACTAAATTCACAGTGGCACTCATCCTTGAATTGCTCATTGCTGATGATAGAGCCTTGACATCACACACAGAAGATGGACTGCAGCAGCTGGTATGCCTCCTCTTTCGCACCTGTATGGAGTTTGGACTAACCACCAGTTTGAAGAAAACAGATGTCATGACGCAGAACGCAGACTCCCCTCCCTTCGTCACCATTGATGTGTACAACTTGGAAGTTGTTGAGAATTTCACATACCACAGGTCCAATATCTCCAATTCACTCTCCATTGATTCTCAGGTTAATGGCAGGATTGCCAAGGCAGCAGCAGTGATGGTCAGATTGAACCAGAGGGTCTGGAACATCCCCAAACTCACTGAGAAGATCAAGCTGCATGTCTACCAGGTCTGTATGCTTACTACACTCCTCTACTGCAGCAAGACACGGATTACCTATGAGAGATATGACAGGAAACTCAACAGCTTCCATCTGAGATTCTGAGATACCTGTGGCACTGTCTGCACATCCAGTGGAAGGAAAAAGTACCAAACACAGAGGTACTGGAACATGCCAGCATGAAGAGCATGTTCTCCGTTCTCAGCAAGAGGCACCTTTCACTGGCTCGGCTATGTCAAGAAAATGCATTCTCAAAGACCTGCTATATGGGGCACTAGCAGAAGGTGCACAACTGACTCGACAGCCACATCTGTGTAAAAGAGATATCTGCAAGGTGAGGCCAAGATCAATGACCAGGAGTAGGAGAGCTGTGCTAATGACCGTTCTACCTGGCGCCTAGCTGTCAGACAGGGCATTCAAAAACCTGAGGAAGACGGGAACATTGATCAAAGAGAGCCAAGAAGAAGGCAAAACAACATTTAGTCTGGAGCTACATCATCATCTCCTATAGATGGACAGATCTCAAGATATATATCTTAGCCAAATTTCATGTGTCAATAGTTAGTGATTTCTTTGCAACTGTTAGTCAGGAAAAATGGAAGGATGGACAGCAATATAGATGAAAAGGTCAGATCAAGATATCCCAAATACTGAGGGCATAAAGAACATTCTTATATTCTGTAATATCTTTAATAATTCAGTCCAAGAAAACTTAAAAACCAAACCAAACAAGTCAACAATCTAAAATCACAATTTTAATTTCACAATTTCCTAGATTTGCAATAACCATGCATATGAACAAATTTGCCCATTGCTTAATATAAGTTTTAAAAGACAGAATTACAAACCTTTCTTATCTGTTCCAGTTTTGTATCATCCTCCATGAAAAAGGTGAGATACTGATAGGAGACATCTATTTCGCAGTTGCCTCCCTTTCCTTTGTGCTCTTCCAAGGTTGCACCACCTCCAGAAAATGCATACTTGTTGATCTAAGAAAGACATTAACAAATATTTTATACTGTACAGATTCTGAATGTCTATCAAACCAGAAATATGTTCATGGAACACAAATGCCCTGCCACACGTTCTAAATGTAAACACCTAAACATTTCTCTAGTAAAATCACATATTACTGATTGAAGTCACATCTGACAATAACATATGGAAGAATAATTGAGGAAACAAATGAATAAATTGACAAGAATGTTTACTAAATCATAAATTCACCATAGATTAGAAGAATGCTTCATACACCACTTAAAAACATTTTGACTTATTATATAACTAAAAAAGAAAAATCAGATGATTTAAATTTAAGTTATAGAAATTAAACAATTTAATTGGAATGTCTGGAGGACAACTTAGCCCATAGGAGCAAAAGTAAAACTGATTTAAATGGTGTATAATGGTAGCCACCTTGCAAGAAGTAAAGAGGAATTAACCTGAAACACTGTTTTCAGAATTCACCTAGAGTGATACTAAGTTCTGTAAGTACTACCCAACACCTGTAGACTCTTACCCAACACTTAACTACAGGACCCTATGCTCAGCAAGGCCATACTTTTGGGACCATGGTGCACATACCCTAAACATTAATATAGCAATCAAATGTTTGTTGCAGGAAAACATAAAATTTCATTATAATCTTAACATACTTTGCTTGATCAACTAGGCATTTACATTGGTTTGTTTTGTTTATTTCTTGGTTTTAACATTGCGTGTAACACATTATCGACTGTATCATGAGAGGAAAGCTAAGTTCTTTTCCCCCAAGGACACACTAAGGGAGCTCACCAAGGCTGGCTTGGGCTGGTATCAAACCTCCAACATTTGGATGACAGTACTCTAACAAGTGATCTTACGACAGCTCATTTTTTACACTAGAAAAACAAATGGCTGCCTAGCAATAATTTTAGTTGTCTTGGGAAATGGATTTTTCTGTCTCTGATTTAGTACAGTCAGCACATTATGACAACTTTGGAACTGTAAGAACAATGATGACTTTCAAGGATTTATGACAGCAATGAATTTTCAAAGCAATATTGTGCATTATAATAATTAATTGTTTTGTCACCTTGATAATTATCGACTTTTATTGGTTCTGATTATTAACTAGATGTTAAAAGCTGAAGTCAGCATGACTTCCAGTTGCCATAAGTGAAAATGGCATGTTAGGCAAGATGGCTTCTATCTCCTACATTACAAAATGTATTGTGAAAGGTACCAGACAAAACTAGTTCATCATACAACAAGCACACTTATTTTGTAATCAATGGATATTTTGTGCAAGCCATAAACTGAAAATAATGGCACAAGTTGAGGCTAAAGATGCAATTGTCATTGGATATTCTTTTTTTTAGAAGGAGACACAATTCAACTAAACAAAAATAGTGAGAGTCCTCTGATCAGTGCATCTAATGTCAGAAAGATTTTTTAAAATAAAAAACCATCAGTTATACATTCTACATCTGGGAGTGGGGGGTGGAGGAATGGAATGGATGTAAAATGATAGTTACAGCCAGGTGTTTGTCCATAATTATTATAATTAACACTGTTTGTGTTTGTGCAATAAATGTTTCATTGATTCGAAGCAACTGGTGATTGTCAAACTAATTTGTATGTGAAATGCTCTGTTGATAAAGGAAGTGAGCCTGTCCAATGATTGACTGGTTTTAGCCTGGTACTTTTTCATATACAGTCTGTAATTAGTGAAACAAAAGCCAACACAGCTAACATACCATTTACACCTTCATGGCAACTGTATATCATGTTGATTTGATCAATACTGTGCTTCTCATCTGTTAGATTCATCATCTTCATAATCTTCAGTGATAACAATAGTTAGTAATTATGACAAAACCAGACATCCAAAGAACACATATCAGTTAAAATATTGGATTATGTAATTTATTGCCTGGTTGGAACAAAATGTTTATAAATCAACAAATATTTGTTAGATTCCATTTTTAAACTCCATTAGGTGTCCACCTGTAGAGGGTTAATTTTACATTTTATGATAATACTATGCTGTCTGTGAGAGATGGATGGCCATCCTAGAGGGTTACATTTGAACATAAAAACTTATTTGTGTCAAGGGTTTCTAAAAAACAGCTGCTCTCTAGGACCATTCAATAGGAGGACAAAATGGAGATTTGTACTGTGAAATTAAGTTCAGTACCTTGGTTTTGATCTCTTCATTGGTGTCTGTCAAGAAAATAGAAGAAGTAGGATCACTAGCACTCATTTTACTCTGCGCCCCCTGTAGTGCTGGGAAGAAAGTGGAGTGGACAAGGGCTGGTTTTAGACAGTCCATCCTTGGAGCTACATCCCTTGTCATACGAAAATAGGGGTCCTGCATGCAAAGAGAGAAAAATGTGGTAACGATGAGTAAAAAGGATCATAATAAACATAATTTTGTAATTACATTGTTACTAATTGAAAAAATATAGGGAAAAAATATAACAGAAACTTGCAGCATTGTTTTTATAACATTTTGCAATAAACAATGAAATGTATGAATCAAGTTTAAAAAGACAGTGACAATCAAGGTTGTTGGATTAAAATCATATGATTTACTGGTAAATCCTGATTGTAATTGTGTGTTTGAACATGAAATTATCAAAACAAAATGTAAGCATAATTTCTATAATAAAAAAAAACATGTAGGATAGGTTCTGCCCAGCTAAATGTAATTGTCAATTGTTTGAATTTTGAATATTTAATTCTATAATTGGCTTCAAAAGAATAAGTACATGTATATCCCAAGTGGCTTCTTTCACTTTCATTTACATGATGGTTTAGGGTGTGGGCTTCTCACTTCTATTTTCTTTAAAGTTAGTTTTTTTTTTAAAAATTATTTTATGGCTTCATAGTACCGGTTCTCCATTATTAACTACAGTGCTCACATAACATATATTGCAGATTCATTGGGTCAGGTGCCATTAGGAAGAAAAGCCTAATATCTCTATTATTGTCTGTACAATGCCTAGGAGAAAACAAGATTGTGTCTGGCTTAACTTTAACAGGATTATCAGGCCTGAAAAGATTGTATTCACTATATAATCATATACTATGGCCTAAAAAATTTAAACTTTACAAAATTCCGATTCTGTTTTCAATTTTAAATTCAAATCATGTTCAAATCTGGCTACAATGTACAGATTAAAAGTCATGGCAAGGTCAGTCTCTAAAATTCTTACACAATAATTATCAGCAATACCAACATTAAGTTCTTACACAATAATTATCAGCAATACCAATATTAAATTCTTACACAATAAGTATCAGCAATACCAATATTAAATTCTTACACAATAAGTATCAGCAATACCAATATAAAATTCTTACACAATAAGTATCAGCAATACCAACATTAAGTTCTTACACAATAATTATCAGCAATACCAATATTAAATTCTTACACAATAAGTATCATCAATACCAACATTAAGTTCTTACACAATAATTATCAGCAATACCAATATTAAATTCTTACACAATAAGTATCATCAATACCAACATTAAGTTCTTACACAATAATTATCAGCAATACCAATATTAAATTCTTACACAATAAGTATCATCAATACCAACATTAAGTTCTTACACAATAATTATCAGCAATACCAATATTAAATTCTTACACAATAAGTATCAGCAATACCAATATGAAATTCTTACACAATAAGTATCAGCAATACCAATTATAAAATTCTTACACAATAAGTATCAGCAATATCAATATTAAATTCTTACACAATAATTATCAGCAATACCAATATTAAATTCTTACACAATAAGTATCATCAATACCAACATTAAGTTCTTACACAATAATTATCAGCAATACCAATTATAAAATTCTTACACAAAAAGTATCAGCAATATCAATATTAAATTCACACAGTACTAAAGCTAGGCATCACTTAACAGTACTCCATCAATACACCAACATGTAATGAACATATTCTAGACTGCATATCTGAAGTTGAGATGCATCAGCTCAATTAGTAATTTTCTTTCAGTTCAAGCCACTAAAAATCTTGTTCCTTAGTACTTTAAAGACTGGACTATTGTAGTTCACTTCTTTCTGATTTATCTCAGTATCTATAACACAAACTTCAAAAAGTTTTTAAAAAATCATGACTGCTCAAACAATTTTTAGAGTATGAAGAACTGAGCTCTGTAACCTTTTCATTGGCTAACTGTGTGATCCATTGCCACTGACTGTAAATGAAAACTGAGATCTGAACCAATCCAGGACAAGACAAAATCTGGATTTGATCACAATGCTCATATTTTTGCATTTTTTGCAAATATTCAGTAAGTTGATAATTTAAGTTGCATTTATTTTTGCATTGTTGTTGTCCAAATATCTAAAACGGGGTGGAAATGGTCAGAGAAATCTCAGACTTCTTGACAGATTCCTTAACCTCATATTAATTGTGCCTTAGCCATCAAAATGTGTAAAATGCTTTCTCAGAAAAACAAGATGTCAGGGGGCAATTGTCTCATAGAAAATTAAATCAACTAGTTCTGGTCCCTTTGTCATGAATAGCTTATTGTGCACTCTTGTTTTGTAAAAAATTCACAGTCATCATGTCTTGATGACTGAGAGGGGTAAGTTTTTTTATATTCAAAAACCTGACTGGTGCAAGTAATGTTTTTTCACATGCTATCAATGTATAGTTATAAAATTGGATGTTTCTTTGAATAGACAGTCTGTATGCATTAAATCCTGAACAAAACAAAAACGACCCCTTGTAACCATACTCAAACCATAGCTATCCCTTTATCCAGTGATCCAGGGTTTTCTATAATACATCTGAATACAACTAATCATAGAAAAAAAATAAGTATCTCACCTGGTCAATTGCACATGGAATAAGACAGGGAAGGTCCTTCCTCTTGTTGAAGATATGCGGAAAAGTCGAGCTGAAACTAGGAGCTGCCTGAACTGGAGGGAAGGCAATCTTACCAATACTATCACTGTCCCCAAAACCAAATATTCCCCTCACTTGGTTAAATGTCACAAGCTTAGAGATCTGACAGATATTTCTGTAGAATTCAGGAACCTGCCTGCAATGGAAGATGCATGCATAAGTCCAAAGTCTTCAATGTGTGATATCTTACAGTATGAGGAAAAACCTCACAGAATTATTTTCTCCAATTATAGTAAATATTTTTTATTCTTTTAAAGACACTTTTTCCTTCAGAATAAAAACAGGGAAAATGACTGTTACAGTAAACATTGAGAAATATTCCCATCTTGTACAATGTATACTATCTACAATGTGAGTCTTTAACTAGAGGTGTGAAAGTTTAAATAGTTTTTATGAATTTCCTGCCCAAAAGAGCCAAGTAAAAAAATAAACCTTGTTTCTCTGATAATGCTTAACTGAACACATTTACACTAGGATAACTTTCTTTGCAACCTTAGAATCCAGACCTTTGAGAAAGAAGGGGAGAACGAAAAAAAAAAAAAAAAGTTAAAAAATTGTTCTATTGCATAGACAAAGGGAAGCAACTCTTAAGAGTTAACTCCCCTTTCTACCCACTATAATGCTACTGTTTTCTCTGGTTTACACAAGTGTTTTATTTGATAAATACCTTAAAGGATGCCTGCATTGTGAGAAAGAGTGGGAGTTATTATTTGTAATGTGATCGGGTAATACTATAACTCACTTCTCCATCATGTACATTATCTGATCAGGCACAGTATCTGATCATGTACAGTATCTGATCATGTACATAATCTGATCATGTACATTATCTGATCAGGTACAGTATCTGATCATGTACATAATCTGATCAGGTACAGTATCTGATCATGTACAGTATCTGATCAGGTACAATATCTGATCATGTAGATAATCTGATCATGTACATTATCTGATCAGGTACAGTATCTGATCATGTACAGTATCTGATCAGGTACAGTATCTGATCATGTAGATAATCTGATCATGTACATTATCTGATCAGGCACAGTATCTGATCATGTACAGTATCTGATCATGTACATAATCTGATCATGTTTTGTTGGAGAACATGTGAGAGAAAATGCTGAGCAACCTACCTCTACCTGTGTAACCCATTAGAAGCATGACAGCTCTTCTAAAAGGATGATCTTCCCCTAGTTTAGCATAAAAAGAGACAGTTTGGTTATACGTATATGTGAAAAATCTCTGTGGGATTCCATACTTAAATATTGTCTCACCATTAAATGTTTTCTAGCTCAAATCCAGGAAAATATGGCAAATTCATGTTTGGATCAAAGGTTTTGTTTTCATGAATGGGGAGTTGTCACTGTGCAGCTACCACCAACCTAATGAAATTAAGTTCCCTCCTTAGCCAGATTAACGAACTGTATCCCTTGATTGTAATAGGGGTTAGTTTTTCGTCTACAAAGAGAAAAAGATGTTTGGGGAATGGGTGCTGAGAGTGGTGTGGCTTCATTGATGCTGCTCAGTTCTTATGATCCTCTTCAAAACTGAATCTGCACACTTCTTAACAATTAGAATTATCTTTGTGCTCTAAACAAAGAATTAGTTTTCTTCCTCCAATAAAGTCAACTCTCTCTCATGCTGGGAGAAAAAATTCCTCCTGTTTTGCAGGGTCATTCCATGCCTGCTGGCTCCCGATCTCAAAATATCTCCCAATTTTGGCAGAGAATACCTGATTATCAAATTATGTCTGTTGATTTTCATTTCTCCAACTCCAACAAAAAAAATAACCAATGCAAATAAATATATCATATGCAATCCTGAGAAGCCATGTTCTATTTTATCACCTGTGAATATTGTCAGAAAATAATTACAATCACACTACAAAGCTTTTTTATTCTTCAGTAAATAGGATGTTAAGTTGAAACATTATTCATGTAAATTTCATAATTATTTTATACCCCTACCACAGTACTATAGTAAACAAAACCTGACAACAATATAATTGTCACCAATTAGTTTCATTGATGAATGATCACTGTGAATGCAGTGTAATTTTCTCTACAAGCAAAATAGCATATCCATTCCCATCAAAGAAACTAACACCAGTAAACACCTGGCATTACTGTACTGTATAGACATAAAAATGCCCCCAAAGAACTAATTCAGAATAAATATTTTATTTAGCAAACAGTATTAAATGGTTTATTAATTGACCATACAGAAATAAGGTGAGACATAAAATGTGGGAAACACATTTACCATATATATGCAGTTTAGCCACAGCTGACTAGAATATGAAAAGGGGTCACATCCTGGGTGAAAATAAGGTATGCCACTGGGAAAAATGGTGCATCCATGGGCACTCACATATATTGTGTAAAGGGGAGGGAGGGTAGCCACCCCCATCCCAGATTTCACCATTAAACATTTTTTACCTACATCTGTTGTGGGCACCATTAGCATCTGCTTCAAGAATTTCATGCATTTTGAATAGGGAAGATCTTCCTACTAAACTTTTTTAAAAAGTGTCTTCCCCCACCCCCTCATTAATTTTCAAAATAATCCTGACTTGGAAGAATGAATATTTACCCCATATATTCTAGGTCACTGAAAATTAATGTTTTGTTGATATCAAAGCCACAGGCAATGATGTCTTTGGCATTTTCATGGGCAAGTCTGTTGGCTTCATCCAGTGTGAGGTCCTTCCACAGAAATTTCTCATCATCTGTCATCTGGACAACCAGGGGTACGTCAAATGTATCTTGAAGCCATCTGCAAGGAGATGTGAAATTTGTTCATAACTTGTATAGATAAGTGTTACCGATAGTTCAGGTCACATTTATCTCCTTTGGTATTTAATACAATACAACACTGTTTGCTAAGATGCAAGACAATCATCATATTCTGAGATGTTTCAATCCTATGAGATTTACCAGGACTAAAAATGCATGCTTAAGAAAGGATTTTTGTGCGAGTTTTAACAAAATAGGGTATATACACTTATTATGGCTCATGCAAGTACATGTACGATGTTAAATATGGTAAATGTTCACAGTCATCTTGTTCAACTCTACTTGTCAGAAATTTTATTATTTTTTTTATATACAATAAGATAGGGCTATACAAGTTAGGTTCTTTTTAAGTTTTTAAGGTTGCGAACAAGATCATGCAAATTTTCTAAGGAAGTCATGTGTTTCGGGTGATACCAAGAATACAGGTGAGAGATGTTTCAGTTGTCACCATTTTAATGAATAAATATTAATGCTATCAGCTTGAAAGTAACAGAATACACAATATGTTCAAGTTTTTTTCAAAATTATTATCAAAAATATTATATCTATATAATATAAAGAGTTAAATTATGTAATTAGACTATACCAAATAAAGGGTGATTGTTAATTAGTTTTCCAAGCATAAACTATCAATTATAAGTAATCAAATGCATTTTAAATTAATTATAGATTGAGGCTTAATGGATGAATTATTACAAGATCTATACAGTCCAAGGTTTGAAATTGTTCCAGCATGCACAAGCATTAGTGGTCAAACATGCAAGAAATGTTTTCAGTCAACAATAAAGTATAGAAATAAACAACGATATAAGAATGCTGGAATTATCACCTGAAAACATAAAAATCATATTTATCTGAGATGAAAATTAAAAACAGTTCTACTGAAGTTTCAAAAGCAGAAACAAGATTGGTAAATAATTTGTTATGCTCAACACAGAAGTTGTGTATTCACTTCGAATGTGTGGTAAATGTAGCCACTTCAACTGTATAGTATATGTAGCCACTTCAACTGTGTAATTCATGTAGCCACTTCAACTGTATAGTTTATATTGCCATTTCAACTATGTAGTATATGTTGTTGTTGTTGTTGTTGTAGGGTTTAACACCATTTTTCAGCACAAAATAGGCTATACATTACGGCCAATATTAATGATGAAGGAAGGAAGAACCCGGGAAAATCCCCAGAAAGAACCACCGACCCACGAAAAGCTACTGGGAAGCTTTCTCACATACCCACATTGGCTGAATCTGAGACTCGAACCCACACAGACAGAGGCGAGATTGCAGTGATTCATGATGGAGAGTGCTTTTGACCACTCGGCCAATCGGGGCCGTATATAGGGCCACTGTAAACAAGCTGACCTTGTGATATCACTGATATCTTTGAATGGTAGCTGACAGCTGCAGTAATAATACAGTACATGTATTTCCAAGCAATTAATTTTGTTCAATGACAAGTATATTCAGCTCTTATTCACAGATTTTACAGAATATGTCTCCTATATACTGTTTGTAATAAATAAATTCCAACATGAACTTTTCATTTCAGTTCTAAAATTTTGATTTATATTTTTTTTTAATGTGGATTTTCTCTTTCACATTGAAATGCTTTGGTCTAGCATTTCTTAAAATGATTTACTCACTTGGTAAATATGAATGGAACAAGATGCCCCAGATGCATTGCCTCTGAAGATGGACCTCGGCCTGTGTACAGGTAAAATGGCTTTTTCTGTTCATACTGATCCAGGATAAAGTGCATGTCTCTGAAAAAATAAATAACAAAGATCTGCAAAAAATGACTCAATTAACTAAATTTGATAACATATAGGAATAATCATTTCAGTGAAATGAACTGCATGTTCCACATATTTCTGAATATATACTTATGAATCAGTGAGTAGACGGGTGAATTATTCAATAAGGTTCAGGTCTATAGTAACACATACACAGATACGCAGCTGTGTAAAAAAAATTGAGAAGAAAAATTAATGTATTTCTAACCAATTATTGTAAAGATATTTAATGATTGCAATCAGCCTTGATATAATAAAAATTACTCCCATGGTTTTATTACCACTTTCTTTGTAGTATTCTATGTGTTGAGGGGGAATGCTTTCAACATTGTATACTTGTTTATGATGAAAAATGGTCTAGCTATGCAACTGATAAAGTCAGTATTATTAAATTTAATACAATGTTGTGACAAGCATTTATTTTAACTTCTTTTTTTTCAAAGATTTATAATAACTGAATCCAATTCAGGCAGAAAAATACAACCATTTCGGGTCAAGAGATGTCAGTATACGTGCGTGCAAATATTCGTGCGACAGTACTTATAAACCCGTAGATTCGCCCACACACGTGGGTTTTAAAATTGTTATCCGGGCAATCCAGCGACAAGACATGACCACGTTAAGGCTACAACCCTTGCCGCCGCTGACGCGAAATGAGGGTAGAGTCACCAGCTATGCTGCTGGTTGCCTGTCAATACAGGCATAATATGTACGCATGACTGTAAATGAGGCTGTGCTTGAAAGTTTCAACAACCGTGGAATTTAATGCTAATGATTTGCATTTGCTTATTAGTTAAACTAATTTTTAATTCATACAATAAACCAATAGCAACAATGTCACTGGCTGGTGTATGTGTGTGTATGCCAGCTGATTGAGCAGGCACTGCTGGTCTATTACTTGCCCTGAGAATTCACACTATTCTGAGAAATTCTTAGAATAAAAAGTCTAATATGAGCTAAGGTAATCACAAGATAGCTTAGGAATTCCAGGTGCAATTTTCCAGCAAATCAAACCTGTCTATAAAATAAAATATACCTGTGCGAAAAAAAGATTCCTCGTCGAAGAAGATGATGGACGGGTTTTCCAGTCACTCTTTCAATTCTTGCTATTAGTTCAGCATCTATTTTTGAACTTCCAAACCGATCTGAAAGCATTTGTATAAAAAAAGTCAATATCAGGATTTAATATCAAGTTTTGTTAATGAGAGTCCTTACTTCCAGGACTTCTACCCTCTAATCCCTGGTTATGGATTCTCAACTTTCCAAGTCAGGTCTTCAACCATCGTTCTGCAAAATAATATTCTGAATTCCATGCATTTAGAAAATCTGAAGCTTCTAGGGTGCCATTTGAAACTTCTGAACAATGTTCTTTGTGGCTCTTTTAATGCAACGTTTCTAATTTAGGATGTAGACTGTAGGATACACACATTTTCTTAATCGAAACTTGAACCAAATGGTTCAATATCAGTCTTTTGTATTATCTCATTTGACATTAAAAGCTTCAAATAATAAAAAATATCAAATTTTGGGGAAATACTTCTATAATGGACCTCTGTTATGACATGGCTACATCATGCCTCTCAATTTTTTCTTTGTTGTACATTATTCTCTGACAATTCTCAGAACAACTGGACACACGTCCCACAAATGCCCTAAAAACGCTGACGATACGATGGACACAAATGTCCCGAAACAGCGAACAACAATCGGAATACAAAGTCTCACGCAGGCACCGAAACAGACTAAGAAAAAGGAAGAGATAATATTGGATTATAATAAACTAGAAACTGAGCAGCAAAATAGGAATAAAATGAAACTAAAAGCAAACAACATGACAAACACCAATTAGCCCAGAAAATCAGGAGACACATAACATAACTGGAGAAAAAAATAATGGAAAAGTAAAGAAAACACTGAAACAACCACAACAAACAACAATTAAACAAAAAATGGAATAAAATGCAGACCCAGAATGGAAACGACAAATTAATGCAACGGGAAATAAGCAAACGGAAGAACAAATGACAGTTGAACAACACTTCATACAAGAAAGGATAGAAAGAAGAAAAGAAAAAAGGAAGAGAATGAGAGTGGAAGAACTAAGAATGGCGGAAGAAACTCTATATAACGATGAATGTCTAGAATGATATGAATTAATATATCATCATTACAAGAATCCAAATATAACCACGATAACAACAATTAAATGAAAAAGAAGAAATAAACGCAGACCCAGAATGAAAACAGCAAAAACTTCAGATAAAGAACAAATTAATGCAACGGAATATCACTTCAAACAAGAAAAGAAAAAAAAAAAGAGAAAAGAAAGAGAATGAAGGAAAAAAGCGGAAGAACGTCGATATAATGATGAATGACTTTGAACGATATGAATTAAAATATATCACACAAAACAATATATATATATATAATAATAATAATAATAATAATAATAATAATAATAATAATAATAATAATTTAAAAAATATACAATTCAGTCTATAGCATACAAACACAGAAAATCAGCAGGAGGGCCTCCCCATAATGGTCTGTGAAGATCAATGGGGAAAGCACCCTCCAAAAAAAACCCCCAAAAAACCCAGTCGTCGTCTGACATCTGCTATCGCTACTGAAAGTATGTTCGTGCAAAAGCAAGGCAATCTCAAGTATGAAATTTCAAATTCCGAAAGCGTAGTGACAAATAGTAAAATCAGGTGACAATTATCCAACCCACATATATACACCAGGCAAAGACGTTCGACAACTATTGATTAATATGACTTTTGGAATCGTTGCCTTACTACAAAACTTTGGTCACGCTGGGGTTAAATAGACGTTGTCCTTAGCGTGCATCTGGTTATGTCGTTTAGACATGGCGATAATGTATTTAAAGCTTATATATCGTGGATTCATTGTGGTACCCCCGTAATCTTGAAACCAAGGACAGCCGGCCACCAATGATGATATTGGCAGAATAATTAAAAACAGTGGATAAATACACCAATACTGGATCGGCATGCACTCCCGAAAGAGCACAAGACGAAGTCCAAATTCCCATCGTATCAGCCATTACGTACATACCAGCACCAAACTGGGTCCAGCTTAGGGGTCAACCATAATCATACAAAACTTTTACATCTGATGTTTTAAAGGGGCAAATGAAAACTTTGACATCTGATGTTTTAAAGGGGCAAATGAAAACTTTGACAACTGATGTTTTAAAGGGGAAAATTAAAACTTTGACAACTAATGTTTTAAAGGAGAAAATGAAAACTTTGACAACCGATGTTTTAAAGGGGCAAATGAAAACTTTGACAACTGATGTTTTAAAGGGGCAAATGAAAACTTTGACAACTGATGTTTTAAAGGGGCAAATGAAAACTTTGACAACTGATGTTTTAAAGTGCCATAACAGGGTCTAACTTATCGGCGCCAAATGCGGCTAATAATCACTAAGACATGACTCGAAAATATCTGCAACAGCTGGGTGAACTCAACATTGGCTATATAGAATTTTCCGTGCGGGTTACCACAGGTATACTGAACAAATTTGAAACGTTTAACCCAAATACCGCTGTTAATGTTTTTAGTTACGTCAAAGACTTTTATCCGCTAGTACTATCTCCCCAGGGAAAGGATGAACGAACTAAAGTATATTGTCTGTGTACTGCTGAGTGAAAATGAAAGAATCTGGATCGATATCGCACTAGGTATGGATAAAGAATCTTGCTCGTCTGCATAACCGATACAGTACCTACCTATCATGACAATAAATATCCATGCAGTCATGCATGCATGTATCTAAGATTCAAGAATTGCTAAACAATCATGGGTTTGTTGTTAAAACCCCCACAATGCACAATTGTACCAGAGCCTGGTGAAAACACAATCATATATACAGTGCAGTAAAACGAAAGATAAAAGTCCGATATATCATCTACGGGGATTTTGAATGACTAAATGTTTCAAAGACAGATACGTCTAACTCTGTTAACAAAGACACAGAATGCACTAAACTGGTACCAACTATTAGGACCAAACACAACTATGTATTGCAAGTGTGAAATCTGCAGTACATGCGGTTGGGTATGCGTGTAATTAAAATTCACAGAGTGTCTGGATTTCGTCAGCAAGCTTGAATTGTCCCGCATATTCAGAAGAATACTAATCTATGCACATATGCCACAAAAACTCTGACAAAATCAATCTATGTTGGTTTGTCCATGCTGGCCTTGTCAAACCATCCATGTACAAATTTTAATATGACAAGATCAACCCATTTTATCAGAAGAGGGTCAAGATATGGTACACCGCCTCTAATTCGATGCTGATGCATACCACTATCGATGATGTGTACACGGACATGGTACAACCATGTTTGGTCAACAAATCTAACGCCATCAAGTATCCAAAAGAACATATGTTGTTTAGTAACACCAACAGCTAGTTGGTTAGCATGTTCCAAGACCAATGATCAGGTAAACTAATCGAAAAATGTGTTCGGACCCAAAATGTAATCGATTGTGGTCGAAATGCAGAGCTCTGGCAAGAACATCAAAAGGGCCAAAATCTAAATGATTGTGGTTATACAGCAGAGCGCTGGCAAGAACATAAAAAAAAAACAAATGTGTTCCATAGGTTTAAAAAAAATCTCACGCATGAACTTTATCTGAAATGGTTTCGAAACCGAGGTGAATACGCACACGCAGCAAATATTATCGGATCCAAGAAGCAACGCACGGGTGTATGCCGATGCACAACAGGATAAATACTTCCTGACTAAATCACCATTTACACGCTTGGTCATTGTGCTGTGGTAAACCAACAAACAATTGATACTGTTTAACGTGTCAAAACATATTCTGGTGACAGCTTCGTATTTGCTGAATTGATTTGCAATTCCTCTCGCACAAATGTTTGGCTGGGAGGTTTTGTTCCACCAGGTGAGAATGATGCCAACTGGTAACGTATTGATTGTCTTGGAATATCAATCCGTTCTAAAATCGTTTGTTTAGTCAGCGTCACAGCCACATATCCGATGACTTTCTTTGCCAAGATCCACTTGTGACAATTGCAGTCATGTGATTAGCCGGCATATATAAATCTGATTGAGTGCGACACTTTCAGAAACTTCTGAAATCAACAGCCCAGCTTCTTTGTATCTGCTAGCCACATCAATACTGATTAGCGCGAACTTGTACATATGTAATCAGCCTTGTCGATCACCGACACGATCATGTGGAAGAAATAACAAATAAACTTATGAACCTCATTAGGTGTTTAGATATCGATTCAACCACTAAAATCTGTCTTGGTGGTGGTAGTTAAATTTGCCACACTGCTCGTTTGGCCAACCATGTTCGAGAAATCCTACGATTGACCAAGATTGCACTCTCTAGTTGTTCCAAGGCGGGATTTTGATACCTCTTCTTATTATCTTGTGATTGTTCTACCAATGTTGGATTAACTACATAATAAAACCCACGAGGGCAAATTGACGTCCAAGGACATCATTGGATACTTTATAAGCAAGGTAATGTTGGTTACACTCGGCATCAGCGGGGTTGATAGGTATACATCACCGGGCTTTGGTTAGGTGTTAAAATAGACTCGTATATCCAGGCGCAAACCAGATCCAAAGTAATTATATCCAGGAAGATGCTTTTCATTGTGATATCTACTCCATTGTACCCCTGGCTTTTGTTAATGTAGCCGCAATATCACGGTCACCAAATATATATATATATATATATATATATATATATATATATATATATATATATATATATAACAACAACAACAACAACATTTGTGGCTTTTTTATAAACGTAAACTTCTTGCTTCACATCGAAGACAAATTCCTGCTATCTCTTCTCGTGCATTACGTGCTTGAACTAGAGTTGGATTTGCGGTACTTGTTTTCACGGGACATCACACACAATATGAAGATATCATCGAATGAATAAATAATGTGTTATTCTTTAATGGCATCACGCAAAAGGAAATTCGCAGGTGCTTTTGGGAAAAAGATTTAATTTTAGTGATTGATTTCCACTGGTGCCCATGAGGCCACCATCAGTTCTGTCACGGCCTTTGGTTCTCATACGGATGCGGTTGATATTACACCGTCGTCAATTGGGTCAGTTTATGCTTGACCTGGAAACGTTCCTGATGATGTATGATTTGTACGCGTGGGATATCATTATGCGCATGACATTGTGAGAATCACTTCAACGATCCAAGTTAATTTAATCTGAGACGCCATCAGTGGAAGTTTTGAAAGCAGGTCGGAAATGACAGGCGTAGTTGTTCATGGCTGCACACTTATTTGGTTTTTCACCGACCGTGGAACCAAGTGATTTGATATCGATTACGTCCGTAGCACCTGTCATTACAAATGCTCATATATTATACATGTATGTTCCTGGGATGTAAACTATTTTAATTCATAAGGTATGATGTCAATTGTTATTAGATCTACTGGTCATAGACCAGATGAGCTTATGGGATGGTCCTTTTTCCGTAATCCGTTGTCCATCGTCTGACATCCGTCGGTCCCTTAGCGCAAGTTTGTTATCGCGTCTCCTTCTGAATTGATGGTCATATCAACACGGGTTTGTCACTACAAGACTACTTAAGATGTCTATTTGGTCCTAAAGTCACAACTTTATAAATTCTAAACACGTTGGTTATATTCATGTGATAGCAATTTTGTGTAATTGGTTATTCTATTGGTCACTATAAATTGCCACATGCAAACATATTACTCAAAGTACGTGCATGTGTGTTTAGGCTTTATACCGTAGCTTTAAAGGAGACTAGAAACCAGTGGAAATATACAATAATATTAAATACACTGCAGAGAAAAACATGATTCTGAAGCGTCGTGTGCGACCGTACTGCCAATATTGAGATATTGGCATATCTTCTAGGCGCTGAGTTTCCGTGACCTCGTATGCATATTTTCCGCGCCTATTCGGTTACTTTCGGAAAGTAACGTCATACTAGCGACTCCAGCATCCAGACCTACAGTTGCAAGGTTCATTTCATATAGAGCAGCGTTTCCCAAACTGTGGGTCGCGACCCAAAAGTGGGTCGCAGAGCTTTGGCAAGTGGGTCGCGAAAGTTCTTCTTATTTCTCTGTTAATTTCAGTTTTATTCCAGTAACCCTCAAGCGTCATACTTTATTCCGTTATAACTAGCGAAACAACGTTTGACCATGGTTGGGCTATAACTAGCTTCTACTTGTGCGTGTATGTGAACAGGAAACAGTGCATGAGACTTAGCAACGAGACTTAGCAACGCATGATTATTAAAAACGTCTGCCATTCAAAAATAAACAACGTGTATTTAAGTTTTAAAATTTTGCGAAAAAACATGGATAAATTTTTGAAACGAAAACGAGAATCTTTGTCATGTGTGAGTGGTCATAGCGCAGAGTCGGAGTCGGACGATGATGTTAATTCAGCTCTTGATAATCGACTTCCGAAACAATGAGCAACATGCAGGCCCATCCTTCACATTGATTCTTTAAAGTTTAAATTTAATGATTAGTTACTGTTACATTGATATAACAGTTGCATTGCAATAAATGTTCGCTTTTTTCTTAAGTTTAATTTTACTGTTTTAAATGTGATAATTTCTAAATGCTGGATGTAAATCAGCATATCTTAATCCCGATTTATGATGCAATCCTTAGCTACTTTAGTAGTACTCTGTACCTAATTTTGTTTGGTGGGTCCAGAGATAGAAAAAATATTCCCAAGTTGGTCCGGAGCCAGAGAAGTTTGGGAACCTCTGCTCTAGGATACACAAATGCTAAGCCTAGACTAAAAGTTGAAACTGTTCCAGACATACCATTGTATATTTTAAATCCTGATAGAGTGTCAAACGTACGAGTTACGAAAATAGGCAGAAGGCCGAATAAGTGCTAATAACAAATATGACAGCCCGACACCTGATCGTGCTGATGAAATGAGTAAATGTTTTTTTCTTCTTCAAGATTACAATCTAACTAAAGTCACCACTGTCCTATGTATGATTGAGATCTGACTTTAATCAAATGGAAGTTTTGCTTAAAAAAATAATAATAGTAATAAGATTATCAACCCTTGACACGGTCGTGTTTTGAGAAAAACAATTTAAGCAATTTAAAAAAAAATATAAAAAAATTATTTAAAAAAACACAACCTTTCTGTCAATGCCTATTACTCGTAAAATGTATAAACGGAAATCTGTAATGATTGGAACTGATATAAAACTGTCCCTTGGGCAGTTTAAATAGCAGCGATTAAAAGAAAAGAGATCCGATATAAAATCAAAGTTTCACATTAACTGGCTGACAATAGAAATTGGGGGGAGGCGACTATTGACCCCACCTATTTGCCCCGATGTGCAATTTCTCCCTGTGATACGCCTTATTATACCCCAGGACAAGACCTTTTTTTCATATTCTGGTCTGCATAATAGTTAGAGGTTAGAATTAAGTACACAAACATAATGGCAGTTTAACAAATTAACAATTATTCCTTATCATTGCACTTATGTTGTGAAAAGGACTGGCCCTCTGACATAATTCAAAGAAACCATGTGCTACAGAGTGTGTATGTAAGCACCAGAAAGTCATTGGCAAATAAGCGATGCCGAATTTTGTTGTAACTTCGAGGCCAAAGACTTCATTTTAAGAGTTCAAGTCTGCAGTCAAACGTTACCGTACATGTATGTGGCCATTGTTTTCCCACATTTTATATCCCATCCTATTTCCTTTAGTTTAAGTGTTAAGATATGTAACACTGTTTACTGAATTAAATATTTATTTTGAATTAGTTTTTAGGGGCACATATACTGCGTCGTATTTTTTTTATTCCTTCTTTTAATTTAATCATGGTAATGAAACTTTACATATATGGTAGAGGAATGTCAGGTGTTAACTGGCCGAGTTTTTTTTAGGGCGGAAATGGAGATTTTATTTGCAGAGAAAATTACGCAGCCTTCATTGTGATAATTCATGGGTTTTAAACTAATTGGTGACAACTTTTTTTTTACAAGAAGTACTTCTGTAGTAGTTAAATAATCTGAAATTTACGTGAATAATGTTTAATCTTAATCTATTTACTGAAGACAAAATCTGTCCTGTGATATTAATTATTTCTTCACTACAATATTCACAAGTGATAAAATAGAATATGACATTTGTGGACTGCACACTTGATAAAAAAAAAATTATATATGGATTTTCTTCTTCTGAGAAATGAAAATTGATAGACATACTGAAATAATCGGGAGTTAACTGCGAAAAATCAAGAGAAATATTACGATAGGGAGGAAATACCTCCAAAATTGGAATTTATTTTCTTACTTTCTTCTCCCGGTTTGAAAGTTAACATATATGAACTGTTCGGGTTTGTGGAATTTCAGTCAGGGCTAGTAAGTTTATTTAAGTCATCAGTCCGGTGCCTGTGCTTAAAACATTTCTTTCAGCACTGACCAGTACAGTACGTACTCTATTTTAACGAAGCATGTATATACTTACAGATTTGTCAATACGCTAACTGTAGCATGCATGTAAAATACACTGTAATTGAATCATAGAAAGGAAGCTTCTTAATGTTGAAATTAATTACGTATGATTTCCTCCTCGCAGATTTATTTGTGGGGTGTTGTTTTTTTTTGTGTGTGTGTGAAAAATTACTTCCGATGAAAACCGTTATCAATGGTCTCTCTCGCTTGCCATGTTTCTGTTTGTATACGAGGACTGGCTAGTATGACGTCACGAGACCACGTGATCTGTCGTCTCATTAAAACTCGGAAATACTCGGCTATTTACGGAATCATTGTATCTTCTTCGCAATAAAATCAATATCCGCACACGATATTATATTTTTAAACATTATATTCGAATTAGAATTTGTAAAGAATTACATTTATAAAATAAAAATTTTCATTTCTAGTCTCCTTTAACACTTTTTCAGTCATATCAATACAATGTCTGCCGTGTTATAGTTTATAGTGACGTCAAGCACTGGGGCGTCATGCTGCAAACATGTAGCATGATGTCCCAACCAGTCACATTATCCTGACACCAGTCTGACCAGCCCGAACTCTAAACTCTTAATGCTGAGCTTCTAGCGATGCAGCGGTTAGTACCATTTTTAAAAGTCTTTGGTATGACTCGGCCGGGGTTCGAACACACGACCTATCACTTCCGAGGCAAGCGCTCTAACCACTAGGTCTATGGAGCGGTCTACTCAAATCGTTAAAGCTACATTAAAAGTCCTTTTTATAATACAAGCATTAAACTGATTTTGGAGTATATTCACCCAAAGACGAATACACACAATTACATGTATACCTTTTATACCTGTGATACGCAAAATAAACAATGTACTTTTGGTGTGAGTCATAGAACGGTGAAAAAAAAAGATGAAATTGTAAATATTGAAAATTGTAACGGAAATATAAAAAAAAAATTTACATGAAAAAAAGAACTTTAATTGTATGCATATACATAGTACACATAAGTGTTTCAAAACAAAAAAAAAAAAAAGCAAGCAAACTATATGTAATGTTATTTAAAGAAAATCTTATCAGTTTTGAAATTTACCTACCTGTCTGATATTTTCGTGTACTAATACCACGAAGTAGCATAATCATGTTTACCTATGGATTGTATCTAGCCATTGTCTTCCTAGTACATTTTAATTGTTTGCTTATTGCATTGAAGACATCCAATCCCAATTTAAATAAATAAATTCAAAATTGTAATACGTTAACAATTTGCTAGCAAATTTAAGCAATGCTGAATCAAATTTAGTTTTGTGCAAAGGCACTAGATTCTTGGTAAATTAAAGTATACACTCACCATATATATGGTGAGTGTATACATTAATTTACCCTGAATTAAGTGCCTGTGGTTTTGTGGTCTCTTTCTGCGCTTGTTCTGTTTTACTTTCATTTTCGGAATTTCTGCTAATCGAACGTTTCATAACTTAGTCAGTTGTATGTAGGTCATAAGGTTTTCAAAATTTTCGAGAGTCCATTCTCTTCATTTACAAGCTCGGAACTATCATTTGCACTGAAGACCAAAAAAATACCGTTTAAAAGATTTCGCGCATTAGTTTTATTGTTAAGAAACAAAGTTAGTGATTGACCTTGACCTCGCATTTTTCTAAAAATTGAGTAGTCTGTTTTGTGTAAGAGGGGTTACAAAGTAATAAAGAGGCATCTCGCAAATGGCTTTTCCGAGCCTGTGTTTTTGCGGAGCGCGTTAGCTCTCGCGCACCTCAAATACGTCTTGGAGAACGAGCCATCGCTCTCCTTAATCTTATTGTTCAAAACAAAGATTTCCAAATGTTTTCAATGTGAACTTCTCAAACTTCGATTCAGAAATATACGTTTAAAATGGCACCTTTATGTTTTTTCTTTATCAATGCAGAGAGTTTAAGTTTTAATGATATTAAAAATACACACATATATCCCGGTTACAGACCAGAAAATGTCCCACAAGCACTATAAAAACAAATGAATCATAACACAAAATAACAACATGAAACATAAAAGGGTTATTACAAAATAGTCGTAGGATGCGCGCGATTATAAAGCCGACGGAAGATCTGGAGGAGATGGCAGGAACATATACGTTGTGTATTTGTATTACGCGTATCGATATTACGCGTATCTGTTGTAGGGTTTAAAGCCATTTTTCAGCACAAGATAGGCTATGCATAGTGGTTAGTATAATTGGTAGAGAAAGAACCCGTAAAACCGCCGGAAGGAACCACCGACCCACGAGAAGCTACTGGCAAACTTTCTCACATACCCACTTTGGTCTAACGTGAGACTCGAACCCACAGAGAGTGAGGTGAGCCGGCACGTATCCAATGTAAATAGATTTGGATGTTTCGTGGATCCCGTGAAGTGTGTTAAAACGGGTGATGGAACACGAGCTTCACGACATGGGGTTGTATGGCAGAAAGGAATGCAAAAAGAGTATGAAGCAATGTATAATTGTCGTCTGCTATCTATACTTTGCTATAAATAAAATTTTGAATACAAAAAAAATATTTCTAGAGTAATGTGAGGTACTACTAGATTTCTGAAAAGGTGAAAGAAAGTGCCTAATTGCATAAAAACCGAGGATATAAGCTGTATATACACATGGTCGAGAAACATTAAATCCAATTAAGTGAACTGTAGATTATTTTTTTGTACGAACGTTATATAAAGTCACTTACTGATGAGTTTATCGTAGTCTATACCCTTCGCGGATGCGCTGACTACGGTCCATGGATCGACGATATCTTCTTGTTCCCCTTCAGCAACAGACATTTCGCCCACCTTCTGTTCCAACTCACCAGTGTTCGACATGCTATCAAAACTATCAATCGTCTGCGATAGTTAAGTATTACGCGCTAGTGTGAAACTTTTACAGCCCGATATTGACTTTTATATACACTAGCGTAATCTTTTCCGGGAATTACCAGTACAAGTTATAAATAGTGCCACACGCGAATTGCATCAGACCGTTTCCTGACTTTTAAAAAGAAACACCAATTATGATTGGCCCATTGTGTACTTGTTAATGTTATCGCGTAGCTGATTTGTTTATTTCCATTATATTGGCTCTCATAGTATTCAACTTTCCAACATTGTACTCAGTTTCTGTTGTATTTCTAGGAAGCGAAGAGTCAGCCGTAAATCCGTTTGGTCGCTGTTTACTGTATTTAATATAATGTAAGATCTTTGCAAACATGTTTGGACAATTTATTGAATTTACTGTTTTTCTCCTAAAACGACGCTTAATGTTCATTGTGTTAGTTTCGATTCACCTGTTAGGTCAAATGACGTCAGATGAGCACATCAGCAATTATAGTGAATTAAAATTGCTGGCAGTTAATAGCGTATTAACAAGAGGAGGCGGGGGGGGGGGGTGTACCAATGCGAGAATTGGGGAGGGTTGATCGGACCCGGGTGCTAAAGGGTTTGGGCACCAAAAGCCATCTGGCTTATCATCATTAATTTGCCCCAGGCGTCATTTACAATTATATCGCCACTGCTGGCAGCATGTATGTTATTACATCTTGAGAATTGTAAATAGATACAATTATTTAAATCAACTTCCACTAGCCCAAAGAAGTTGGGGCACTTTTTGTACATTCTAAACTTCCTCAAAATGGACAAGTCTTAAACACTTCATATTTATTGTTGTTGTTGTTGTTGTTTTTTGTTTAAATAAATATGTTTTGTTGTTGTTGCTAGCAGTACTATATGGTAATATAAAATTTCCTGTTGTTGAATTGGCTATCTATAGACCGGATACAAAGTTGATATATACAGGGCTTGATGAGTCAGTTATGGTATGGTATGTCATATAATAAACACATACCTGTAGAACAGGTCTTTGAATCTGACTATAAAACTAAGACATTGCAGCAAGTGAGCATATATATTGATATCACATTAACCACTAATGTTACGGGTTAATACCCACAACTTTACGTTTACATGTACAGGGTCAGGCCAATAATGAATCTGAATAATGCTGATGAATATTAAGAATGTTTAAGGGACCACATTGTTTTTTAGGTCCATGATGAAGAAAAAAAATTTCATTATATGCAGCGAGGGTGCTCACGTCAAAAATAATTATCCACATTAATTAAGTCATCACGTATACAGTGTCCTAATGGATTTGTCATATTTTAACCTGTTTATGGGATTTTAAGAAGAAGAAAAAAAAATCTAATTTACATTTCAACATGCTGGGAAGATTTGGATTTGAATTCTTATTGTCAATAATTTGCCTTCATAATGTTAAATGATTGGAAAGGAAGTTTAAGCACGTGCAATAAACAATTCAACTGCCAGAATTGCATGGCAACATGTCTTACTGGTATCTATAAGTGGCTTGCAAAATCCACACGTGCTCGAAGCGAGCTTGATGTGAAATAAAAAATAATAATCTAATGGGACAAAATCATGCAGAGTAATAAAAAAATACCTTAGATTACCCCCCATGACCCATTGTGACATAGGACCCGCTCTATCATACTATATACTTTTTATATAGTATGATAGAGAGGGTCCTATGTCTGAATGGGTCGTGGGGGTAATCTAAGGTATTTTTCTCACTCTGTTTGATTTTTTCCTTTTAGATAATTTTTTCTTCTTCACGTTAAGCTCGCGTCGAGCACCTGTGGCAAAATCTAGCTCTTCTTGGTGTACATGACCATTCATCAATCAATTGATACAAACAAGTTATTGCATTGACTACTGAGGTTTTCCGAAAATAATGGCACATCGAACAAATTCTAACTGAAAAGAAAACCACAACTGATTCCTAGAATAATTTACTAGCAAAGGAAAAACTAAGTATAGATCAAGCTGAGGGCACAAGTATCACTCAATGACTTATGATATTTACACATGTCAGAAATAGGAGGTGGTAATTGCTACACCTTCTTATTAACTTTTGTTGTACATATAGTATGATGCAAATGTTTCTGTTATAATTCTTACTGTTCAATAAATATTCATATATTCCAGTGTTTCGATCAAAGTAGACCTATTGGATAAATAAGGAAACAAACAAAGCATGGAACGGGATAAATGCAAGCGCTAAAACAATAAGGATGGGTAACAACCCATACTAAATATTAAAACTCTAGACACCATGCTTATACCAAATTCAAAAGGAACTAAATTTTTTTTTTTAAAAAAAAACTCTCTTAATATTAATCCCAAAAAAATGAAGACCGTTTTTAGAGGTCAATAACTACACAACTGGGAAATTTGATATAGAAAAAGGCTATCTAACAAGAAACACTATATATATACGTATACATATAGCAACATACAAATAGCACAACACAAATAGCATACACAGGATATAAGGAACCCCTAGCCAGGGTTAACTTTTAATTATAAAGAGAAAGTGAAACCAAGATGGGATTTTAAACCCAACTTGGAAGAAACCTTCTCATAGAAAACATTAGGACCTAAAAACTCCTCCTATTATGATATAATCCCGATGGGAAAAAATAAGGTTAGGGTTAAAGTAAAGAAATTTTTCCTTAAAAAAAAACCACATCAGGGGGAAGACAAAAACATATAACACACTTTTTTTTTAGTTTTTTCGATACAAGGAGGTGCTCTCCCCCCCCCAAAAAAAAAAAAAGTTTCCACTACTTTTTATGATTTGGGACTTTGTTCCCACGGGCGCCCGCACATAGGGGAAAGGTATATCTATAAACACACTCCAGAATGTGCTTACTTTTTGTCGTTAGATCTGTAGGTAAGAGACAAGGAACTAGTCTACTTCTCATGGCCAGGATGGTGAGTGGACATACACCACGATTAAATTTATTATATGTTCTCTACGTTTATTTCTTAGTACTGACCTTTCCATTGTGTGACAATCAATACAAATCATGTTAATCTAAACTACATGTACGTTCAAAGATGACTTCACGGTGAAGTTCTTGTCAAAAGTTCACCCGTATTTTTAGTGGCTGCACTGTAAACAGAACAGCATGTAAACAGAACACATATTTCACTTCAGGATCATCATCAATGCTTTATTACTCAATGTGCACTGTTGCCCAAATATACACAGACAACCACTCTTTGAGCGCATATCTCAAGAACAAACAATTACATTTAAATCCCTACCAAAATGCATAAATATAACTTTTCTATCACCACTAAAATGAGAGAGGAAAAATGTCTAAAAATAAACTAGAACTACATTAGGATACTAAACTGGAAGTGCTAATTGTGATTCGATTCCAAGTATCAAAGTTGCCACTCATGGAACTCAGTGATTCAGTGGCTCACATTAGCGATGTTTGATCAGGTACGATACCCAGCTACAATTAGACTTATTCAGTGCATCAGCCTGGCTTCAGTTTCTGCATATTACAGACAGGCACGGCCCAAGGATGTATGTGGCCCAGGCCAGCATGATGGGCTAAAATGCAACAAGCGATGAGCGGGGCCCCAAGCAAAAACAATGCATTGCGGAGTTGTCTTTTTGAAATTGGGGGCCCCATGCGGTTGCCTCGTTCACCTTGCCCAAGGGCTGTGCATGGTTATAACATACGTTTTGTGCTAAATGTAAGTACATGCATTGCCATTTTTGGAATACACAATACACAGTCATACACTGTAACATAGATGTACACAGGCCCGGTTTAACCACTAGGCGAACTAGGCGGCAAATTTCTGGGGGCGGCACAAAGAGCTACGTAAAAAATAAAAATAGTAAAAAATTGCCGCCTTTAGTAATAAATGGATCAAATAATAATACAGTTTTCCCGCTAGATGAAACGAATTGTATAGTATAAATGTAATCACTAACTTACTTACTTACGTTACGGGCAAATACCGCCACATCCGGTGACGTCATTTCGAAATTCAAAACAAAACAGTAAATCGTAATAACATTTTATTTTGCAGTTTCCGTCTTTTTTTCAATACCCCATGGCAGAGAGAAAACGATTGTCTGGTGCACAGTATCGTAAACGACGGGCTGAACATGACAAATAGGTTACAAAACAAGGAGACTCATTGCTAAAGTATCTATGTACACCGCACAGAGACACAGATGGTCCTGAGGAGTTAAACAATCAAGCTGAAGCAGACAAGGAAGCAGAGAAATCCGACGAGATGACAGTATCAGAAGAGTTTGAGCCACAAAATGAAATGCACAGTACGCACCAAGAAACAAAATCTGAAGGGCATAACATCGAGAAGTTTACTGGTTTATATGTTAACTATGGCGATCCGGCTACTTGGACCGAATTTGATGATCATATGCGACAAATTTTGGTAGAACATGGACCAGAACAAGTTGAGCAGTTTTATTTTCCTAAAGACAGTATGCAAAGAAAATTCTCGAAAATTCATTACAATCGCAGGCTTGTGAATGGAGAAGAAATTCGCAGACATTGGCTGCAGTATTCTGTAAGTAATGACTCTGTTTATTGCTTCTGCTGCAAGTGAAAATAGGTGCGTCATCTCTTTCTGATAAAGGTTCACATGATTGGAAAAACATGTCCGCAATTCTATCAGGGCATGAGAAAAGCATTGAACATCTAGCGAATTTTCAGTCATGGAAGCCTTTGGAAGGAACTTGAGCTGCGACTACGACACATGACAACAATTGATGCCGAACACTTGCGTCTCATTAAAAAAGAAGAACAATATTGGCAGCAAATCCTGAAACGGCTGATTGCCTTAGTTAGAGTGCTTGGTATGCAAAATCTTTCTTTTCGTGGAACACATGAGAAACTGAACACTTCTGATAACGGGAACTTCCTGAAATTTGTGGAATTTCTTGCTTTGTTTGACCCACTTATGGATGAGCATCTTCGAAAGATTAGAGACAATGAGACACATGTACATTATCTAGGCAAAGACATACAGAATGAACTGATTCAGCTTTTATCCAATGCAATCAAACAAAAAATTCTAGCATCTGCTCGTGATGCTAAGTACTTTTCAATAATTCTAGATTGCACACCAGATGCTGGTCATGTTGAACAAATGACCATGATCATTCGCTTTTTGGATGTGATTTCTTAGCTAGGCGAACTAGGCAATCGCCTAAGGCGCTGGGGTAAGGGTTTATTTCATTATGGGCGGGGGGGGGGGGGGGTGAGTGGAAGGGGGCGCCAGATATCTGATCTCGTCTAGGGCGCCAAAATGCCTTGCACCGGCCCTGGATGTACAATGATAGTGATACACTGAAAGATACTATAATTTATGTGCCCAGCCATGTAAAACATCTGCCTTACCCTTTTAACCACACGCTTTGCCCTCTGAGGTTTGGGAGATATGATAACGGGAATATTTGGAATCCATTTAAGACATATGTGAGGCCACATGGGCTCAAATCATCGCTCATTATCAGTACCAAGACGACTGAAGTCATGCATCAGTCATCCCCTGGAAAGCCCTATGTTGAACTCAACATCACCGTCAACAGCCAAAATCTCAAGGTAGTGAACTGCTTTACCTACCTTGGCAGCACACTGTCACAGAACGTAACTATTGACTACTTGGTGAACGTTCGCATTGCCAGAGACAGCGCAATTTTGGCAGATTGTATACCAACGTCTGGAATAGAAGAGGCATCAGCATCCAGACAAAACTAAAAGTCTACAGGGCAGTTGTGCTCCACACACTACTTTACACATGTGAAACATAGAGAGTGTACCAACGTCACACCAGGAAGCCGAACCACATTCACACCACAAGTCTCAGGAAAATCCTCAACATCAAGTGGCTGGACAAGGTTTCAGTCACTGTGGTACTCGCCCAAGCAGGTCTCTCCAGCATCCACGCCATACTGATGCAGTGCCAGCTACGCTGGGCGGGACATATACGCATGCCAGACCACCGGTAGCCTAAGAGACTCTTCTATGGCGAGCTACAGCAAGGATAGCGATCCCACGGAGGTCAGAAGAAACTCTTCAAAGACAATCTGAAAGCTGTATTGAAAGCGTTCAACATAAACCCTGATTCATGGGAGCAAACATAAAGCGATCGAGTCACTTGAAGTTCCTCTGTGCACAAAGGGTCCAAGTTGTGCGAATCTAGCAGAACAACAGCTGCAGAGCTAAGCCAGAAAATCACGTGCCATTAATCATCATGGAGATGTTCAGCTCATCCCCTATCCCTTATGCAAACGAACATTCCGTGCAAGGGTTGGCCTCATCAGCCATCTGTGCACGCACAGAACAGAACCAGCCCCTCCAACCCTCGTCTGACTCGACAGATCATTGTATGTGCATCCCATTCAAGACTGAGAGTCATAAACCTTCTTGGTGTCAGGAGTCAGACTAAGTAAAATAAAGAAAACTTTGGTATCAAAACTGGGGGTCAAATAAAGAATTTGGGAGTCTCTGATGCGCAAATGAGAATAAAGGGAAGCACTGCCTTGTCGAATCGACGGACGAGCAACAACAATTTAACCATCAGCCTTACATATACTATAAAATAGTATTGGATATTTATGACTGATAGTTAAACTGTAAGCAACGATACGAGCCCATGTGTGTGAGTCATCAATTTGAAGTAAATTCCTGGCGTAAGTATTAATATCTAACTGATCTGAGTGAATCTGAAACGCATATTAGGTGGAATTTGAGGTGAAATATGTAAATTAGTGACAAATGAAATGCAATGTAGCTTGTCTGTTACGTATGGAAAATTTGATGTTTTTGTTTTAATATAATATTGTTTGTCAGATTTAATTCTTTTTTTAAATATGGTTTTCATTACATGTTATTGAAATGTAAATTTATTCACTAGAGATGATGTTTTTCTTTAGAAACTCGGTTGACCGAATTATTAATTGGTAAACAAGTAATGTTGACCTATATCCTGGCCTTAATTCTAGGTTAGTGGAAACCACGTAACCAAGTTTTATATTTATTTTTAAATGATTGGTTGATGTCAAGGTCATAAGGGCACTAGTGAATTAAAAGTAAACAACTTTTTATTCTTAAAAGTAAATGATTAGTTCTCGTCAGGGTCATTTTAGGACTACGCGTATAAACGATCACGTGACCCCCCTATGTGATTTCGGAATTTGGAGATCTTTTGAAACTGCGCCTTAGTTTAGGATATAGCCTTTGTTTATGAGATATATTCTCCGTTCTGGATTTCCAACACCAGAGAGTTAAAGCTTGTGATTATACAAGGAACGATAGATTAACACACACACACACACACACACACACACACACACACACACACACACACTTCAGCATACGTCATCGTCTTATCTTGGATTTTCCAACAAGACTCGAACTAAGTCATCGTCTTCCATCTTGGATTTTCCAAAAGGACTCGAATTTAAATCTTTTTAGAATATTTCATTGCTAGGACTTTGTAATTTAATTCGTTAATTATTCTTGGATTATTTTTGGATTTGACTTTTTAAACTGAAAGTTCGTTTTCTATTTTACAATTTTTTTCCAGAGAAATTATTTGTTAAATTTTAAAATGAAAGCTTATTGTTTTCACGCTTTTTTGTTACAGTTTTTTAGAGCCTAAACTCGAAACACGACACCTGGAAAAATATTTAGATGTTCCATCTCCTTCCCAAAAGATGTATGGAACAGTATTATGTTATTATAGAAAGCGATGGGCATCGTTTTAAAGGTACCAATTAACAATATCGTTTGAAGAATGATATGGCCATGATATTTGAATTTTCGATGTCCCGAACAAGAAGTAAATAAATGACAGAATTTACTACAAACTGATTTTTATCCAGAATTTCGTATTCTTTGGCGAATACATTCAAACAGTTTTAACAGACTTCAATTAAAAAGAAACCCAAACTATGTTAATAAGTATACAAGGATGACAAAGTTTGACAACTCTTCTGTTTTGAATCAAACTATGGACCATATATGCTTTGAACTTGTTAGGTAATTTGAGATAGCTGGTACATATGATGAGAATTTTAATATCGTTGCAATTGTTGAAGTTCTGTATTTATTTTTCAACTGCTTGGGTTGTGGTTTTAACCTGTTTATTTACGTATGCACACTTTCTAAAGAGCTGATTACACGTGCTGTTCAAACATTACTCGCTTTTAATCATACGGTTTCAATAGTGACCTCCAAGATATATGAATAAATCAAATAAAACAAAGTGGAAGGAATTAATACAAATTTTCATAATTGTTTAAAGCGGTATTTATCCTTCATATACGTTCCCGATCACCTTAACGTTAGGGAAGCATGTAACTCTCAAATCCAACCATTGTAGTAGACGAAAATTGACTGTCAGACAAACAGACAGACAGCTAGCTAGCTAGATGGATGGATGGATATATTATATTATATTATATTATATTATATTATATTATATTATATTATATTATATTATATTATATTGATAAATAGATGGTAGTAATGAATTGTGCACTAACTCCTCTGATCACCAACTGTCAGCTATGTCCAATATTACTCCATTACAATCTACGACAATATAAGTTTAAATGTATAGCCATCCAACTATAAATTTTGGAATTATTGTGAATAGAAATTATGTATCCAGAAAACGTATACTTTATTCTACATTTTTTCTCTAAATTTTTTTTATTATTTTCTCACATTTTACGGACTTCGACTATTGTCATTCACGGTTTTGCGTCAGAATGCCGTTTTCGCTTACCCCGTTAGCAATGGGTCATGTATCAACGACTTCTTAATACGCGTATTTGTTTATTTACGGCTGGGGTTGTTTGGGTTGGGTGGGTGGGTAGTTGCACTTTTTGTGTCGTTTCAGTATAACATGTAAACCAAATGCATAAAGTACAAGAAATTTAAGGGGAAAAAGATACAAACGAATCTTACCTAGTATGTACAAAATGTAGTTCATATCTGTCCCACAATGCGCGCGCTAATTTGTCGAAAGAAGTCTGGACGTTAGTTCTAAAAATGCAGCCAAAGAGAGAGATAAATAAATAAATCTCGCAAACATAACTTCTTGATATCCTAAGCATACGTCCACAGTGAGCACCTATTGCAAGCCTTGTGGGGGACGCTGGTGCCCCGCCCCCTCCCCAAAGTGCAGCGTGTACAACCGTCAGCTACCTTTACTTCAGGAGAACTGGGTTAACTGAAGTTGACGTTTAACAATCTATCACCTTTCCGAGCATGACCTTCAGATCTGTAAGTCCAGACGCATGAGGTTTTTGTCGGATCCGTTCGATTTATCTTTTAATACATCTTCGCCGCTGTTTTATAAAGTTGACACAAATGTATTCCTTGCCACTTTAAAACTGTTCGAAACGGTATCGTCACTTCGTCGATACTATATTTGGCTTCCTTGGCAATTTTCCGACTCGACAAAAATCTGTCAATAAAAACGCCTGAGAGATGACGGTCCAATCTGCTCGGGTTTTAACAGGACAGCTCACTATTCCATAGTCAATGCGCTGACTATCTCTTTCAATCTCGACCTAGGGGCCCCGAGTGGCCGAGTGGTCTAAAGCGCTCTCCGTTACGGATCACTGCCATCTCACCTCTGTCTGCGTGAGTTCGAGTCTAATATTCGGCTAATGTAGTTATGTGATAAAGCTTGCCAGTAGCGTCTCGTGGGTCGGTGGTTCTTTCCGGGGGTTCTCCATGGTTCTTCCTTCACCAAAATACTGGCCGCCATGTATGAAAATGGCGTTAAACCCCACAGCAATAACAACATCAATCTCGACCTCACAAGACATGACAATTGTTGTCTCACTACGTTGCTCATGCCAAATTATACCCTGGCATTACGGATCACCCTGCTTGACTCGCCATTACTCTTTGAATGCCTAATTGAAGACGTTGGCAGCTCAGGGACCGCCACGACAACTGGACACCCAACCCGCTGAAGCGTTTAGATCCAAGCAGTCCTGCCATAGCGGATGGATGATAAGCGGTTAGGGACAAGGGCTATTTTGAGTCAAATGTTCAGTTAAGATTACAGTCCAACGGCAGGTGGCAACAATCTAACAAGTTTATATCAACTTATAACTTTCGGTCTGGTTTCGTTTTCGGCCGAAACCAGAAATTTAGTTTCGATCGGCCTCTAATCTTATGGTATTTAAGTAATGACGTTACTCTACGGAATTTTAACAAGGAGAAACTATGCAGTTGTGAAGATGTGAATCAAATGTAAAGTTAAGATAGTTTGTGGTCACTCATCAATTAAAGCAAAGTTATGTAAAGTCTTGGCACGTTACTTCCAGTAGGCAAAGGTTGTTGTCGAGAAGTCCTTGTAAATAAGGGAAAACAAGTGACTTTTAGCAAAATTCACGCTTTTGTTGGATTTGCTCGGTTAAGACACCCCTTTGCAGATTACAATATATTTTCTTTTTAACACAGAGATCGTTCCCACCAAGAATTTGTATAATGTATAAATGCACGATTATATGCTGACTGTCGATTGATGTTCTGTGTTAGGGATCAGAGACAATGGCACCGTATACGATTAATTCATGCACTTTAATCAGCGCCGGATTAAGCACCGTGGAGGCCCATAGACAGTCAAACTTTTTGGGTCCCAGACCCACGGTCACGGTCTCCTGTGGGCCCCTGATGGGGCCCATAAAAGTCGCGGGGTCCATAGGCAGTTGCCTACTCTGCCTAATGGGTAATCCGGGACTGACTTTAATTATTAAGTGTGGACAAAATTTAAGAATCTTTGTCGTGTAGGATTTTTTAAGTGTCATAAAGTTATTAGTTTATTTTGATATATAGATATGCTGTAGCCGCAGTGTCTGTCACGTGTTTAATAATATTAAACATTTTCCCAGTGTTGATGTATACTATCATATTTATGAACATTCGTTTTGATATGTCGGAAGTGAAAATGTACATGCCAAAGTATTCCTATGAAATGGTCAGTAATCTAAATTATCACTGGCTTTAAAGGTAAAACATCAAAACGTTACGCGTTGCTTTCCCTGAAACAAATGAGTTCAGTATAGTAAGAGTAGCGAATTACTTATAACCGGTAACATTTGGACAAACAAAGCTTTCACAGTTGCCGGCTAAATGAAATGCGTTTTTTTTTTGCTTTTTTTCTCCAATTGTCCACAAACACTTTGAAAGAATATGCCAAAGAGCTGTTATTCGGTAGATTTAGCAGAGTTGATTCCCTGTCGCCATAGGTTGCCTTATATTGGTATTGTAATAAATTTGGAGTATGTGTATTTGACAGCATCCCGTTTTTAATTTGTGCGAGTATTTGGTCTTCGGTGCCATGGAAACATTACTAGCCCGAAATAGTTAGCCAGTTAGTAGGAGCAAACATCACAGAGCCGAGTGTTAGTGAATTTGAACCATGCTGGGGTCGTTAGTAGTGAATTTGGGTACAAGCCGAATGACTGTCCCTTTTTCTAACATAGTCCATATTAAAATTCCGCGGTGTATAAAAGTGATGTGATTGAAATGGCAGTATTTATGGGGCGAATATAATGGAATCAATAAGTTGGAACTTGGTAGGTACCGTTTATGTGTCCATAGTGGAAAATGGGCGTATGAATATGAGCGTGATAAGCCGGAAATTTTTTTAGGATTGACTGGCCTAGGGTCGCGCAGTTAAATATTTCCCAGTTAGTAAGGGAATACTAGTGGAATTTGTATGGCATGACAATCTATCGGTACGGAAATAGGATGATAATAAAGAAAAACCATGCAAGGTGCGGTTAATGGACTCTTGGGCAAGTTGTCTCCTCTGGGTCGCCAATTGATTAGAGCAAAGATTATTAAATATATCAGACAGGTCTCTCTTTCCATTTTACAACTCAAGTTGTATGGAAGTCTTTGGAAATTTGGGGAAAACATATGACTTCCAGCGTGACTCGCGCCAGGGTTTTGACACCGCTCGGTCAAGTGAATACCCCTGTGCGTGTAACAGTATATACGAGATTCTAGTGATGACGGTAGCTAATGCACATATTGCTCATTTCCGGTTGTCTCCACAAACAACCGGCTGTGTTAGTGCCTTGCTGCAAAGGGGAAAGAAAGAAGAAAAAAAATAATAACAAAGGAAACATGTTAACATGTAATCTTAGAAGCGCACATGCCTGAGTTCGTACTTATATTCTAAATCAAATAAGTTTGCACAGCTCTAGTTTTGTCCTGCATTTTTCCTGCGTTTTCAATTGTACGGATAGTCAAGGTGAATGTACAAATTATAGTAGTTGTTATAATTATGCAGTTTAATCGTACAGAAATGAAGGAATCAGTAGAACCTAAAATGTTAGTGTGTAGCTTTGTCATAAAACCTTCACCAAGCTTAACAAAGTCCTTACTTTCACATTACTCTTTTCATATTTTTTATTTATTTTCTTAACAATGGAACACAAATATAGCTGTCAAGATATATATATGCTTGTAAATAAAATATGATGGCCTGGTGTGCTGGTCATCAGAGTAACACCAACCCTTATGTATGGAAATCTCTTTTTGGGGTCAGTTTGTGTAAGACTGTTGTATCAGTTATTCCTTTAACTACATAATCTGTCAGATGTCTTTTCTTTTTCATATCAATTTTAATTTCCCCCTGTATCATAACACACACACACACACACACACACACACACACACACACACACACACATATATATATATATATATATATATATATATATATATATATATATATATATATATATATATATGCGCACGTAAATATACAAAATATACATATTCAAATTATTGACGTTTTCAAATTATTTATTAATTTCTGCAATAGTACTTTAATGTCTTTATTTTTCTAAAGTTATTATAGTCTTTTAACCGTGCAGTTTTGGACAAAGAAACGTGGTGAAATGGGTAAATAAATGTCGAAAGTGCTAACACACATATAGTTGTAAGATTGTAATTTTGTAAATTTTAATCGGCTGAATAAGTTATTAATCATTGATCAAAGTTAACCATACCTTAAACGACTTTTATATTGAATATATTATATATTTTACACTGAAATGAGAGCAAGATAGAAGAAGTCACCTGTATACCTCAGCATGATATAATATCCACGATATTTATGCGTTTTCTGACTAACATCACTGTACCGATATCACCAGTCAGAATACATCTGCCCTTGATAACAGAATGTAAAATCAGAAAACTTATGAAAGTGATATACATCCGCTGAAACGGCACACGGCATGGCATCTCATATCAGCACGCATTTTGTTCCATACAAGTACTGCTGCAGATAATTATGAATAACAGCATTTGTTGGAAGCACATTTTCTGTCAAAACTTTGATTCAGGTGCATAATCATTAAATAGGTGATCTTTCACAACATGTTACTGTGCGGTACGTTTGATTCTGTACATGTATTCCATATTATAACTAAAACCACCATAAGTTTGATTCGAAATGTACACCTCTTGTGCACAAATCTACGAGAAGAACATTATGCTACCTGATCGTTGAATAGTGATCATTTTATTTTTTGATAGTAATCGTAGCCTGATGTTATTTGTTTAAGAAACTTTTGGAAGTTTTTCTTGTGGTTCTTTGGTAGAGCTTGACGTCCAGGGCATTATTTTTTCTTCTTCTATTAAATGAGTTTTAGTGTTCACTCTAATTATTCCGTAATTACCCAGATTACAAGCGATGTCGACTTCCAATGCACCACAATACATATAGAGATCAACTAAGCCTGCGTTACCTTAGGAGATTCTAGTCTTTGATTCCATCTATGATCGCCAATTGTACTAATAGTCGATGGTATATTTGAATGAATCGGAGTGACATCCATTCAGTTTTACGTAAGAAAGAAACGTTGATACCTTTCCTTCAGATGATTAAATGATCGCTATTACATAGCTTTATTGTTTTACGGAATTAACAAGACAAAGTGTGCGGATTAATTTTTACGGAAACAAATTTTAAAGCGACACCTAAATAATTTGTTTAAAAAACTATAACAAATAAAGAAAGTTTACCATAACAAAGAAAACAACAAACAAAACAACAAAAAATACAACAACAAAAAGACCACAAACAAAAAAACAAACAGTATGTAAAAAAGAATTTATATTACTGTCGTAAAAGTCCAGTTTCATGTACCAATGTAAATAAATTGTGGTCACATGTTAATAATGGAAAAATTAAAATTATGGAGGAGAATAAAACATATAGAACATATAAATAGCTGGATAAATATACATACATGTTAACAGCGAGGCCTGAAGAAGATATTTATGCCACATACGTTAAAAATAACATGTCTTATAAAGTGTTGGCATAAAACTATTTAATATACGAATTCTATTTGTATATCAAATTGTGATCCGCGCATGGCGCAATATTACGCATATATAAACTTTCTTGCAATTGTGTACTGTCAGTGATGAATTCCCATTCATTAATCATTAGTGACGTAGGAAAATAACGATAACAATTATTTATATATTAGTATTCTAAATGATACATAATTTCATTACAGTCCTTTCTGTTTTTCGCCCCTCCCCCTCACTCTCCCATCTCATGCAGAAGGGACAAAATACGCATAAATCTGGTTGAGAGAGAAAAGGAATTTGGTCTGGATGAAAACCTTGAAATTAAACTTACACCAAGTAACCAACAAGAATATGGCTCGTCGTAACAGTATGTGTACGATTTCCTTATGATCTATCTCTAGTATTTATATAATCAACAATACAAAGTGTCAATAGTCTGTTGACACCATATAGTAAAGTTTTGGTTACGTGTTACAGGTACTCTAATTTCATGTTTTTTTTGTTGTTGTTGTTGTTGTCGACGTTTTTGTTGTTTCTTGAACCTATTATAACGTTACAAAATAGATGGGTACAGTATTTTCGCTTGTGTCATATGACGATCCCTCTGGGCCTATGAATGATGGTAAAGTAAGTCAAACCGATTAAGAGAGAGAGAGAGAGAGAGAGAGAGAGAGAGAGAGAGAGAGAGAGAGAGAGAGAGAGAGAGAGAGAGAGAGAGAGTTTTATGGTCGGTAGTAATGTTTATTAAAGCAGAATAAGGACTTAGATCAAATGGAAATATATTAAAATTAAAATATTTTAATTTACCTCTTGTTGGCTCGTCATTTCACTTAGTTTTTATTCTACGCTAATTTCCATGTGCTAGATCATAGATCAGATTTTACCCCTCCTATTTTTTGTTTAAGGCATGCAATGGAAACGACTAAAGACCTTCATAATGATATCCATAATTTTGTTTTCTAGTCTGGTTCTCTAACCTCTAATCTTTTTTACTGTCTCGTACAAATTGAACTGATATTTAGATACCACAGAGTCAGTTATCAACGGCAGCTTGGTTTCTACGAAAGTGAAAATGAAACAAATGCAGGGAATACCAATATCAGAGATCAATAAAATAATTACAATTTACCAAGCATTAGAAATTCTAAAGTTGCATATGGAATCGCATCACAATTAGTATTTCCAGTTCAGTACTTAGAACATTTTTTCCTCTCTCATTTTGGTGGTGATATCAGAGATATATTTATGCACTTTTGGTAGGGATTGAAAGAAAATTGTTTATTCTTGAGATGTGAGCTCAGAGAGTGGTTGTCTGTGTGTATTTCGGCGACAGTGCACATTGAGTAATAAGGCCTTGGTGATGATCTGAAAGGGAAATCTGTGTTTTGTTTACATGCTGTTCTGTTTACAGTGCAGCCTCTCAATAAATGCCGGTGAACTTTTGACAAGAACTTCACCGTTAATTCATCTTTGGAAGTATTTTAGATAACATATGATTTGTATTGATTGTCACACTGTAGAAATGTCAGTACTGAGACATATTTGTAGAGAACATATATTAAAATTAATTGTGTTGCATGTCCATATGGCAATTAATGGAGTAAGAGGGCAAGATCATCTCCTGTGATTGTACTATAAGCGTGTGGACTGGGGTCCTCCCAGTGTATACCGCACACTTAAAACACCTAAAAATTCAATCAATCACAATCCTCGTGACGAAGAGTAACGGACTGAAGAGAGATCAGGGAACCAGACTAACTTTTGTTCGTAAAAAAAAAAATAGCCGAGATTGTCCGAATTTGATGAATGTCGTCAAGTGTTCAGCGTCAAAATGGCGTCGGAAGAGCTATGGGAAGACCGTGATGTTCGGTTTGATATCAGTCCTAGGCAAGAAGAAAAAAAAATCAATATTTAAATGTCCATATTATAGAGTTATGCTAATTTTTTCACAACTAAAAACAATCTTTTAAGTATTTTCCTTCTCATTTTTTCTCTGGACATTTTTAATCTTTTACTACCGTTTCAATTATGCCCCTCTGTTTTCATTTCACGTATTATTTGTTTAGAAACGTAAATCTCTTTAAATATTTAATTTGCTGTCTACCATTTAATCAGCGTTACAGTCTATTTGGGGATTCCGATGATCGGAAAACACGATTTGAATAATTCCTTCCTTTATATCTTTCATTTCACTTGTGTTCACGGACACCTGCTTGAGGAAAAGGTGGGATCTAATTATAATACCCTCCACTACTCCCAGTTAAATGAGCGTAGTAGAGGCTGCAATTAGTTTTCCAGGTTTTTCCTAATTAGAGATTGTATCTGTGCTTTTCTTAATTATCTGTTTAGTTTTTATTTGTGCAATTGCTTTCTCCGCATCATCAAAACATAATATGTTGCAATGACTGAAATAGATGTAGATGCTGTCTCTCTCTTCCCCCCCCCATTACATTTCTCCTTTAAACCAGTGTGTTGTGCACTTTTGTCCAATCAACAACCAAATCATTAGTTGAGTCCTCAATAACTGATTCCTTAGTCTAGACCCAAATGAATCTTTCCAATTTAGAGCATTTAACAATTGTATCAGACTTTATTATTTGTTCACTATACATTTTGAGGCTGCTGACACAAAGATTAAAAGAGCTCTGTCTTTAAAATGACATTGGAATAAAGTGAGCATTACTGAACACGTGAAGAGAAGCTAAAAAGATAAACTGTTGCTTACATTCATCATTTGTAATGATTGATTGCCATATTTTCATGAAAGATTTTCTTTTGAGACATACCTTTTTCGGAGTGAAATGATTGGTAGAGACTAAGAAAATGGTTGTTTCATATTATTTGTGCATATTAAGAGTGTCCAAGATTTATTTTAGATTCAGGATTAATGAACATTATGTAGTACTTTCTTATTTGATGCAAGATTTTGCAGTTGTGTTTTCACATGTAGGCAGTGTCAATGGGTGGTTTGGTTTAAATAGTTTTCCAAGTGGTTGTATATTTGCAATTTTACAGGACTAGAAAAGAGGTGATTTCACCTTTTCTCAATTCAGTGTTATGCACCCCACTCCCATCTTTGTCCATGGACAATTTTAACTCTTATGCCTGTTTTCTGATATTAACTCTACTGCCTGTTTTCTGTTCAAAGAAACGATTAATCATAGTGTGTTCATGCATGTTGATCAACTTTTATGTCTCTTTAAGAATTGTTTATATGTGCACAGTGCTGGTGCAAGGCATTTTGGTGCCCTAGGCAAGATCAGATATCTGGCGTCCCCCTTCCACTCATGCCCTCCCCCACCCGCCCATCATGAAATAAACCCTTAGCCCAGCGACCTAGGCGATTGCCTAGTTCGCCTAGTGGAAGCACCGGCCCAGTATGTGCAGTTATATTTAAATCAACAACGTTCTGGTTGAGAATTCACGAAGCTTGAAAAAGCAAGTTAAATTTCAAGTATTGTCTTTCAAGTAATTATAGTCTGGTCACAAGAAAATTGTTCTGTATTGAGTCTTTTAGGCTGATTACTTGTGACAGGAAAATTTATTTAATATTTTATCCTGTACAAATAAGAAAACAGGACTTATATAGGCGCTTTTGGTAACTTAGTTACTTCCCTATTGTATTTAAATATTTACTACATGTGGTAGGTAATTAGGCTGCTGGAAAAGAAGATAACTGCTACAGGGCTCGAAATTAGTGGTAGTACGCTAGCCCGAGGCTAAAAGATTTCCTGTTGGACTAGTAACTATCATAATATTATTAGTCCAATGGGCTAGTAAGTTTTGTTTATCAACAGTAAGCATTTATTTACTCAATACTCTACTAAAGACATGACTTCAGCATATATTCTGTAGAATCATGCAGTGACCGTTGTAAACAGAGTCATAAAATATTAGCATGAGAAGATGAAGTCAATTTCTGCCTCAAAAATGTGTGTTTCTGTTATAAGAAGCCATCTAATTTTGTGCATTTCACTTAATAGTGCCAATCATGGTTCCGTTATTAACAACGGAAGTTTGGTAAATGATATCCAAATAAATCTGACAGTGATTTAAATGAAAAATAACCTGGTATCACACTTTATTCACACGACCATAGTAACAAACTACCAAACTACAACACAAAAAAACATGGCATCAGCTATTTAAAGAAATTAGTTTGCATGCTTGTTTGTTTCCTTTTTTAATTTTTTAAAATGTTTTGCTTGCTAGCCAAACACGCCAACAGTCACAAATGGGAAACTGCATAATTTACGTTTGCATCAAAATAATTATAAGAATTAGATCAATTTTTTATGATCACATTACTGACACATTATTTCCATACAACTACTCTTTCTATGACACTAAAAATTGTTTTTATTTTTTCCTATACAAGACTGAACAAATAATTGAATACACGTGGAGATATCCAAGCAGAATGCCGTACATTTGTTGGGAATTAAAATCTCTCAGCATGGGCATATAAGATTTGAAAATTTTCCCACTTATTATTAATTTCACCACTACATCAAGGTCCGATTAATTAGGAATACTTACTAAACTTACGCTATTAATGATGAGATTGTGATTGGAGCTGTTAAATACAATGCGCCGAGTCAAATTGCTTTGTTTGATGGGAACACACATTTTCCAAGGTGAAACTAATATTATCTTTTGATGTTAATATTTTATAACAGTGTTTACAATAGCTATTGCTTTGATCCTGCAGAACATCCACTGAAGTCAAGACTTTATTAGGAAGAGGCCATTTAATGTGGGGAGGGAGGGCAATGGCAAGTGTGTTGAAATGTGTTTCTTGCTCGGACTTTCTTATATAAAGGACACTGTGCAATTTCTTTTCTTACTTTAAATAATTCATGTCAGCTATACTGTAACATCTCGTATTTTGAAATGAGGCACAATTCCTGCCTTCGGAGAAAAAGCAAAAGTTGAATGAAAATGAAATAAGAAGAGAGGAATAATTCTTATGATAGGGAAAAGCGTAATTGGACGTTTCAGAAGATATGGAGAGGTGGAGGACGAGAAAGGACACCTGGATCCCTTTCTGGAATTGGATCCAGATTATCTTGAGAAACAAGAAATGTTTATTGACTGATTGATGATTTAAGTAGGATTTATACTTCTGTACCTCTGCATTTCATATGATAATGCTATTTATGAAACAAAATTGTTGTTAATCTCAATACAAGTGTGTGACATTGTTTTGTGGACAGGACTAGTAAATGTTTGGCAGGACTAGTAAATTTCTCAGTACACTAATCCTTCTGGCTACAAAGAAATTTGTGTTAAATTCAAGCCATGCTGCTATCATTACTAATTAATCAAAGTATTTTGTATGTTAACCAAGAAACAGTGCTGAATATACATATATGGTCAAGTAAATATGTACGTGTATATATATATATATATATATATATATATATATATATATATATATATATATTATTATTATTATTATTATTATTATTATTATTATACTATATACAGAAACAAGTTTTGTCACTATTTGGAAAAGAATACTAGACTGAGACCAGAGAACCATCCCAACATATAAGTTTACACAACTATTACACCTTACATAATTTTGTCTTTTCTCTATGTAAATAAAAATTTAAAAAATTTAATACAAATTAAAATATATAAAATATTCCTGCCCAAACACAAACACAATATAGAATGTTTAAGTGTATAAGTGTAAGTATATAACTTACATAGGACATTGGATTTATTGTTTGCCAAGATCACTATAATTTATGGACCAAGTTATAGAAACCAGCTTCAAGTGTCTGAGGAAGGAAGTATATGTCATAAAAATATACACAGGAAAGACAACAATGGAACTAGCTACAGGGACAGTATTTGTAGGACCCACCGTAAAAAAACAAAATGCTAATAACATAGAACAACCCCTGCAAGAAAAGTAATAAATTACTTTTTTCTTCCAAATTCTTTTTGTATTTTACTTTACAGAAAAACAAACACTGACACCATAGAGGTTACAGTAATGTATAAAGCCTTTAAAAATTTTGGATGGCTGTAAGGGGAAGCACTCCAGAGGTCGATAGCTTAGCATAGCTAAAAATGGAGAAATTCTCACAAATAAAACAGCATACAGTTCATCCTTTGTAAAAGAACTTCGATAAATGGTCTAGATGTTGTGGAACATGATTGGTGGATTATATATTGGTATGACTAAATGATAAGTAAAGTAAACACAAAGTACAATGGAAACATGGAATTCAATGGAATTTAAAATAAGCAATGATAGTTTTGTTTGGTTTTAATACTTTATTTATAAAATGGTACATCTCTGATAGATATTTGATAGCCCTTGTCCTCAGTATTCTTTTCTATGCTATTTTTGTATACTCCAGAGAAGACTGGTCATATTAATGAAAAGATACGAACATTTCTCCTAAACAACTGTTTAAATGATCAGAATGATATTTTCAATACTGTATCTCTCACATTTGTCACAGACATTGCAAATATCACATTCATTCATTTGCTTCTTTGAAAGTTTCATTTGTGACTCAGTAATTTCATCCAATTGTTCACTTTATCATCTCTCGTTTCAAATAGATGAAACAGCTGATTTAGTTCATCCACAAACAAATTAAATAAACTGAAACCTAAAACGTCTACTACTTGAGTATACATAGTTTGTTTACAAAGTAGTTCTTAATATACTATACTATATTTAGGTACATGTGTCATGCATGTGTGTGCAATATCAAGGTGTTCAATACTGCACAATTCTGACAACATAAGACAACATGGAGAAGAAAAGGAGTCTATAATAGTATGTGATATGGTATATGTTACTGTATAGTGTTCATTCATGAGAAAAAAATTATGTTATACTTGTGTCTGCATTCTCAATGCATATTATATAGTACTAAGTAATGCTTTACTTATATTTCAGTCAAATGAGCCTCAGGTCTGGTGAAAAGTTGATAGATAAGCTGGATGCAGTAGAGGATACCAAAGGAAACAACGGAGAAAGAGGTTTGATAATAGCATTGTTTCTCCTTTAATAAGATTAGAGCCAACAATTTTTTTTAAAGTCAGGGAAGGTCGAATCTTAAGATCATGCCTCCTATCAAATTTAAGTTTGCTAATCCTAAACTTTTTTAAACTTGTGGATTAGGTTCTAATTAAGCAAGGTTTATCATTATATGACAGTGATTCATGAGGCGTGACTGGCACTACTATGTGTCGATGCAGTGATCTTGAAAGCATTCTTGATAGCATTTGGATAAGCAGAAATAAAAGTTTAAAAAATGATAAATAACATAAGTATATACATATATTTAAATAGTGTTCTTTATTTCCCTAATTTACAACATGATTTTTTGTCTAACTCTTTGTCTTTGAATTTTAATAAGTAGTATTCTCCCTTTCTTCACTTTCGTGTTTATTTTGATTGCTACATTAAAATTAAAGCATTTTAGGCAGTGTCTTTTTGTGCTAATTGTCATATGATGATTCAGTCTTTAAATTACCATTCATGATCCCAATCTTTGCAGTGAATGACCTTTCACAATCTGGAAAAAAGGAACATTTATTAATGGGTGTACAAGATGATACAAAACTACTTAATCCTAAGTCCAATTACCGGGGGCAAATTCCTCAGTAGTAAAGATAGTGATGTGTTTTCAAAAATTTCATGGTATAATTAAGATAGTACATTTCCCATTCCAATTAGGCTGACCAATCAAGGTATTTGTTACAGTAAAACCTGTCTTGAGAGACCACTGCCATGAGAGACAACCTGTTTTGAGAGACCAGGTTCACAGTGTACAGATTTGTTGATTATATAGTGTTATGACCTGTATTCAGAGACCATTATATTTTGGCAGAAGGGGTAGTCTTTCAAAACAGATTCCACTGTATAGTTTAATTTATTTATGAAATCAATGTCAGAGAGCTAAAGTATTGTTGGAAAAGGCAGTGCTTTTTCAACTCCTGTCTAAAGGATGTGTGCTCCTTGGTATGCATAAAGTGCTTCCTTTAAATTTTACCACTCCACATTCACATGATCAAAGTTTACACTCACTAGCTGTTAACCCTGCCATAATTAAAGAGATGTAAAGTCAACCACTCTATTTCTTTGAATAAATCACACTATCTGAATTAGAACCATCATCGGTGACATCAATCTCTTATCTTCCTTATCAGGCCAACATGGGACAATTCAAGCATTGGGTAATTTTACATATTAAGGTGGTGTGTCCATTTTTCATGAAAATTTGCTTAGTTTGAAACATAATGTAACACTTTTTTTGGATCTTATAGTGGAAATGACTGAAATATGCTTTACATACACTACCTTCGGTCTTCTTTCATCTCTGACTGATCATGTGACCATCTCATGTACCAGCATTCAGGCAAGCCATGTACAAAAAATAACAGCTTAGAGAGTATTTATTCTGGATTATCTTGATTAAATTCACAAGAAGAGATAAGAATAAGTGTCATTTTAGTATTAAGGCTTTCTATTATATGACAGGATATTTATTTAACAAATTACCTTTGAAAACAAAGCAGGAAACATAAAAAGCATAGAGGCACAAGTGTATGGTGTAACTGCAGGTTCTTTAGTAGGCTGAAATGATAGCATTAAGGAACTGCTATGCTAAAAAACCCTGGAAAGAACACTGCCTATGTTTGTTATAAAGACCACACTCCACATAATATGCAGTATTATTCATTGTTATGTCAGTTACATAATGGATTTTTGCTTAATAGAAGTGAATAATTGGTTTATTTCATCAAATGGGTTAAAAATGCATTATTTTCACTAGTGGCAAAACCACAAGGGAAAATACTAAAGTTTTTGCTCTTGTAGTACTGTATTTTTCTAATATTAAAACATATTAAAACTATGCTTGATGATTAGCCCATTTGCCACTTTTAAATCATTTTGGAACACTGTTATCGAATGAAGTCCTTTAGCAATTACTTTTACTGCAGTGTAATTATTGATATGACATTTTTTTTTTTTGTTTTTGTTTAACTCTACTGGTTATTGACCAGAAGAGCTATTGCAATAGCCTATCTGTCATCCATCTGTCTTCCACCATCAAACTGTTAGCACAGATTTGTTATCATTCCTAATTTGTTGGGAGGATTTCCATGAAATGTTACATGTACATGTACATTCGATTCAAGTTTTTAAAAAAAATTGAGTTATCTCTTCTTTTTCCAAGTGAATGGCAATCTCAGCTAGGGGTTTTTCACTGAAAGACTTCTTATAATGTTTAGTTGGTCCTAAATAAAGATGATGCCAGTCTGAATCAAATATGGCTACCTCTTGAAAACCTTCTTGTAATTGCTCTTGAATGGATGCTTGTATTGACATGTGTTTTTTCTCTAAAATATGTCTTATGATGTCTGGTTGATCATAAAAGAAAATGGTGCCCTTTGGACATACAATTACAGTGGAACCTGTCTTGAAATTACCACCCATTCTCCCAAAATATCTCTCATAACAGGCCATATAACTATATAATCAACAAATCTGGACACTGTGAAGCTTGTCTCTCAAGACAGGTGGTCTCGCAAGACAGGTTTTACTGTAATGCAATGATGTTTAAACAAAAATATGTCTTGTGTTATCTGATAGTCCTATATATAAAATAATTGTGCCAGTCTTGGATCAAATAATCTTGCGTCAGTGGTCATCCTGAAAATCTTGTTATCTAGACTCTTCTTGAATGAATTGTCACATTGCCATGTAGTTTTCACAGTGATTCACTATGGAGGCCATCTTGTTACAGCAATTTTCATGAAGTTATGATGTCTTGTTGATTGCAATTGAAAATGGTGTTGGTTTTAATCCAGTATCTACAATAGCCATCTTGTAATCTTGTTATCCATGACTTCGCCCATGTTTTACTTGGGACTGCACTATATTGAGGCATTTTATAACGAGTAGATTTATCAAAGTTTGATTTATATTCATGTTTTTCTTAAAGTTGTATGATTTGTATACTGACAAGCCATTAATGGATTGTATGACAATGTAGAGGTTTCTCATTAACTAGGTTGGTGTGGGGTGCTCCTATTATTATATTAAATTATTATAGAAGACCCACCCTGGCTATTTTCTGTCATAAATTGAAATAGTGATAGAGAGATTCAAAGCTCTGAGCCCTTGGTCAGCGATGCTGACAGTTAAATTAATGAATACACAATATATGAATTCAGATACACAACAATTTAATATCATTCATTGGCAGTTATTTCTCAAATGAAATTAAAATTAAAAACCCTATCACTCGTCTTTCAATCAGACTTAGTGTGATAGATTTTTCTCCTGTCCTGTGTTCCTTCTCATCTGTATTATGCTTCTCAAGACTGGTATTCCAGTTCCCTCCAGTCCGTCTAACTTCTGCCTCCTTTATCTTTTTCTTTGTCTCCCAGAGACTCGGGACCAACTGCACTAGGGTAATTCCCTCTGTCTCATACAGTTCCTCTGGTCCCTTAAAGCTTCCTGTATGAACACACAAGGACATTAGCATAGCATATTCCCCTAGCTATCTAAATTCACACTAAACAACAATATTATCGGATAAGCCATTACCTTGGTCACTAATTTGTGCACATCAAAACACCCATTCTCTCTGATATGGTGTACATGGTATAGATTCTCAATCTTATTATCCAGAACAATATTTAATCAGACGCATTTCTGTCATGCACTTCTACAAAGTGTACACAGATAACCACATATCCATGCGCTGATATATCCTTACACATGATACTCCTACAAAGTAACACAAATAGTCATATCTCTTTTAACTAATGTTGCACACTGCAACCATTATACAAAGTTATAATTCAATTCAACATTTGCAAACCTAGAATATCAAACAATCAAATGCATGAGGTTACTATGAATTAACCAAACAGCAAATTATAATATTAATTCTTTACATTAACATTGCTCATATCTCAAAATATGCATGTAGATCAAACACTACAAATGAATAAAAAAAACAACAAACTACAAATGATAATTCTACGTACTAATGATTCTAGTACTGAAGAATATATGCAGCAATAATTTAAGTACAATTACTTTGCCGTAATAGATTACAACAGTCGAGCAAATGGTCACCCACCTCCATTGTAATTCCCAGAATAATAAGTTTCTCACCAATTTCAAATGATGTCTGAGTAGCTTTTCTTTCCTTATACTTCCCGCAAGATGGTTTAGCGACTACTGATGTTTAGTTCTCAAGATTATAGATTTTAGCTTGTGATTCTAATGGTGGCCACGCCTTGCTCAACTCCGAATAGATGTTGATTCACCCCTGATTCACATACTTTGCAGACACTGCACCCTCCCTGGCAGTCTGTCAAGGGTGGATTTACACCCCCCCCCCCCACTTGATGTTCCTTGATCTAAACACAGGATTTCATCACTTACCTGTGAACCATGTTATGACCATGTTAAATAACTGGCTTGACAACCTCATTATTCGCAGAACTGACCTTCACACATTATTACGCAAAATTATTAGCCTCAGAGTCTAGCATATACATGTGGCAATCTGGTTATTTCCTTACGTGACAAAGAAATATACTTATAGTACTAAAATTGTAATCTATAAAGGAATTAGTTATATTATAACTGTAATAATTTTATATTATTCCAGGACGACAGATTGTAACAAACTTGCGCATAATCTGGCATTCTCTATCGATGCCCAGGGTCAATTTGTGTAAGTATGTTTTTTTCTCTCCTTTTTTTAGCTATTGTTTAGGTATTTGTTAAAAGATGAATGAACTAACTACATTATATTGTGTATATGCAAAATTTATACATTTTATGATATTTATACTTATTTAGATTTATATACCCCTCACATTTTGATGAGGGTATACTGTTATGGCCTTGTATATCTATCTTTCTGTCCATTAACTTCTCTATTTCACCTGAGAATATAATTTCTTCATCTCAATTATGTTTGTAGATGGCTTGCATATTGGGTTTGAAAGAATATTATCAGTATCTGGATCAAAAGATCATAGGTCAAGGTTGCTTTTACTTTTTTGCACAATAATATTTCTATATAACATACCAGGACAAAATGTTGATAGCTTACACATGGATTAGGGATTAAATCTATCAATTTGGGGGTCAAAAGGTCACATTACAATGTCATTGTGGCAATCATATACCATAGCTTTTGGATGAACTGTACATTGAGTATTTGTGTGTGTAATTTGGATTTTCAATGTAGCTTTAACAGTATTTCAGTCATATAGCTATGATGTCAGCAGTGAGACAGTTTATAGTGATGTCTAGCACTGGGGCATCATGCCTCAGACATGTAGCATGATGTCCATCCCAGTCACATTATCCTGACACCAGGCCAACCAGTCCTAACACTAACCTCTTAATGCTGAGCACCAAGCGAGGCAGCTGTTAGTACCATTTTTGTAAGTCTTTGGTATGGCTTGGCTGGGGATTGAACCCATGACCTCCCACATCAGAGGTGGGTACTTTAACCATTATGCCACCAGAGCAATTGCACTTTGAGTAAGAAGGAATCAGCTTGGTGTTCTAAAGGTTAAAGGTCAATGTCACTTTGACAGAAGAAAACTTGTATGCATAATAACTTTAGTTCTTGACCACATACCCTGAATAAAGTTTGTGATGGGCTAATGTTTAAAGTATGGATGAGGCCTGTTGATTTGGGGTCAAAAGGTCACTGTGGCACAAAGACAAATGGATTTTATAGAATAATTTTAGATGTGAAGCAAGTTTCTTGATCAATCTATGTGGATTGTTTGCACTTAAGGTAGTAAAGAGAAACTTTTATTCAGATTTTTAGCTGTCAAAAGTCATAAAGTGTAATAAGAGAATAATGGCATCTGGTATGTTAAAGCTGCCTCCCTTGACCTTATGCCCATGCCATTGAGACCCATTAGTCAGTAATCTGCAAATCCAACCATATCTTGCCATCATTGAGGATTATTACAACATGGATCAAATGTGTAATGTGACATCCACATTTCTCTTCATAAAATAAAACAGACCTTTTCTCCATCAACGTGAACTTGACAAAGGCTTTCAATACTGTCTGCAGAGAAGGCTTGTGGAAGGTAATGGCCAAGTATGGATGCCCAAGAAAATTTATATACATGGGGCAACATTTCCATGATGGCATGCAGACACGAACCCAGGACAATGGAGAGACATCTGAGCCATTCCCAGTAACCAATGGTGTCAAGCAGGGTTGTGTTTTGGCACCGACACTGTTCAGTCTATAGTTCTCCACCATGCTGACTAATGCTTTCAGAGACGGAGAGGTTGGAGTCGGCATCAGGTACCATACAGATGGAAAACTATTCAATCCCAGGAGGCTTTAAAGGAAAACCTTGGTCATGACAGACACCATCAGGGATTTTCTTATTTGCTGATGACTGTGCCCTCAATGCTGGCTCAGAAACTGACCTGCAATGCATCGTTGACACGTTTTACAGCTCCTGCACAAGCTTTGGTCTCACCATCAGTACCAAGAAGACTTATGTCCTGCATCATCCGGTCCCTGGAGAGCCCTATGTTGAGCCCAACATCATTGTCAATGGCCAAAAACTCAAAGTAGTGATTCGCTTTACCTACCTTGGCAGCACAGTGTCACAGAGAATCACTATTGATGATGAGGTGAACCTTTGCATTGCCAGAGTCATTGCAACTTTCGGTAGATTGTATGCCAATGTCTGGAATAGAAGAGGCCTGAGCATCCAGACCCAACTAAAGGCAGTTGTGCTCCCCACACTACTTTATTCATGTGAAACTTGGATAGTGTATGCCATGCCAGGAAGCTGAACCACTTTCACACAAGTCTCAGGAAAATCCTCAACATCACATCAAGTGGTAGGACAAGGTTCCAGACTTACCCAAGCAGGTCTCCCCAGCATCCATGCCATCCTGATGCAGTGCCAGCTACACTGGGAGGGACATGTTGTATGCATGCCAGACCACCAGCTGTCAAAGAGACTCTTCTGTGGTGAGCTACAGCAAGGACAGTGATTGCACAGAAATCAGAAGAAATGCTTCAAAAACAATCTGAAAGCTGCATTGAAAGCATTAAACATAAACCGTGATTCCTGGGAGCAAACAGCAAGCGATAGGGCCACTTGGCATTCCTATGTGCACAAAGGGTTTAAGTTGTGTGAATCTAGCAGGACAGCATCTGCAGAGTTGAAGAGGCAATCCAGAAAAGCATTTGCCATCAACCCTCTGGTAGATGTCCCCCTCATCCTCTGTCCCTTATGCAAATTAACATTCCATGCAAGGGTTGTCCTCATCAGCCATCTGTGCATGCACAGAACAGAACCAGCCCCTCCATCCCTGAGATGACTAGAGAGGTCCTTGTCAATTCAACGGACGAACAAAACATAAATTAATATCTGATTTTTCACAGCTTATTTTAGAATCTGATACTATTGAAAGAAAAAAAAGGACTAATGAGGCTGTCTTAGATAGATGGACACTATTTTGAAGACAGTATCTTTCGTAAGATTTTGTAATTCACGAGCAAAAGAATAGTCAATTCAAAGAATTTGGTGACCAAACAAAGTTATTCAAAGTACAGTCTATTAGCAAGCATACAATTTTAGTGAAGTATACAAGTGAATTGATTTTGGTTTCAATTTTATTCACATTAAAATGTTGTGATGATAATAATAAAAAAATATAATCCGTAAATGCCAATGACAGTCATAATGAACATTGCCAGAAACAAAATAGATTCTGGTACCAACCATTTTATAAGCAAACGCTATACTATCTTCTGGAAAGTTGCACAATTTAAGATTGATTGCCATGAAACCTGGTAAATATTATGATCATCACCAGAAGATATGCATGTTGATAAATTATTTTGCTCCTGCAATTTACAGCTCTACTGGTATAATATCAGGTGAGTTTATGTAATGATCTTTTGGTTGTCATCAGGGGGTTTTGATGTCCATGCCATTTAAATCCATTAGTCAGTAATCTACCAATCCAACCAAGGGGCCCCGAGTGGCCGAGTGGTCTAAAGCGCTCTCCATTACGGATCACTGTCATCTCACCTCTGTCTGTGTGGGTTCGAGTCTAAGATTCGGCTAATGTAGTTATGTGAGAAACCATGCCAGTAGCCTCTCGTGGGTGGGTGGTTCTTTCCGGGTTCTTCTTCCACCAATAATACTGGCCGCCAAAAATGGCATTAAACCCTACAACAACAAACAATCCAACCATCTCTGGAATTACAGACTTTAATATTGTTATCCTGAGGTTCATGAACTAAAATATAAAAAATTTAAATATTAGATTCATTTTAATCAAGGCTTATATGCATAATTGCAGAAGACAGGCAACTAAGGGGTCTCAGGTTGCCACGCGGCTTAAGGCACTTGCATTTATAGAGCACTGGCATCTCATCTGTCTGCATGGGTTTAAGACTGAAGCTTAATCATCATGGATATATGGATATATGAGAAAGCTTACCAGCAGCTGATTGTGGCTTGGTGGTTCTTCTATGATATTTTCTTGGTTTCTCCCTCCACAATATATACTGACCACCATGTATAACCTAACATGTGCATATAAATGGCATTAAACCAATACCAACCAATCAACCAGCAGACAGTTTTGTGACTATCCTTATTTTCACTAAAACTGAATGAAAGACACATAAAACAATCAGAGATGTAAGAAAAATATTTTCATTTGCAGAATTGAAAGGTATACATGATTTGACACAAGATTGGCCTGAATTAGGGTTACAAGGCACTGCAACACAAGAATTCAAAGCAGCAACAAACAGGCAGTCTACCATTACAATTTCTGGTGCCAAGACAATTAGATATGGTTCACCTACTATGGCATGTGCCTGTTTAAGGAACATCACATATTTCTTTGCATAAGAAACATGAATAAATTCAAATTATGATATTGACAATGATCCACAGTTTAGTAGCTTATATAGCTAGTCATTTTTCCTATAACTAAGAATAAATAAACTCTTTTTTTTTTAAATTTAACATGAAAGAGATACTCAGATAGATATTTGATACTGAGAGCTTCGAATACTGTATAATTTATGCCGATGCAAGAAAATGCATGTGTGCAAACTATAATTGATGAAAATCTTTTGCAATTTAACTATCACAGAGAGAGGGTCAGATTAATCTTGGAATCATGACAGTTTACCATACCATTGTTCATGTCAGTTGTATGTTTAATTCAGATTTATTAATTAACAAACTTCCTATATTAACTGTTTTCAATGGAGGAATCTTTAAACCTAATATAGTCATCATCAGAAGATTGCATCAAAATTATTGTGTTCTTAAAATTTTTGTTAGAATGATTGCTTTTTTGTCCTACAGTTAAATGCAGTATATGACAGAATTTTGCAATTGCAACTTAACACTTTTCTAGTTCATTTGGTAATAAAGCCAGCTGAGCTTATGGTACAGTCCTTTACTTGATGTGTTTTGTCTCATCCATTCACAATTGCCATGTACAACTTCTTGTGGTGCATTGTCTGTTGTGTCTCATCCATTCACAATTGCCATGTACAACTTCTTGTGGTGCATTGTCTGTTGTGTCTCATCCATTCACAATTGCTATGTACAACTTCTTGTGGTGCATTGTCTGTTGTGTCTCATCCATTCACAATTGCCATGTACAACTTCTTGTGGTGCATTGTCTGTTGTGTCTCATCCATTCACAATTGCTATGTACAACTTCTTGCTGTGCATTGTCTGTTGTGTCATCCATTCACTATTGCTATGTACAACTTCTTGTTGTGCATTTAATTTGTCTGTTTTGTCTCATCCATTCACAATTGCTATGTCTTGTTGTGAATTGTCTGTTTTGTCTCATCCATTCACAATTGCCATGTACAACTTCTTGTTGTGAATTGTCTGTTTTGTTTCATCCATTCACAATTGCTATGTACAACTTCTTGCTGTGCATTGTCTGTTGTGTCATCCATTCACTATTGCTATGTACAACTTCTTGTTGTGCATTTAATTTGTCTGTTTTGTCTCATCCATTCACAATTGCTATGTACAACTTCTTGTTGTGAATTGTCTATTGTCTCTTCCATTCACAATTGCTATGTACAAATTCTTGTTGTGTATTGTCTTTTGTCTCATTCATTCACAATTGCTATGTACAACTTCTTGTTGTGTATTGTCTATTGTCTCATCCATTCACAATTGCTATGTACAACTTCGTAAAACATGCTCAGAAAGCATCCTGTTTCAAATTTGTTAAAATGATACTGATCTGATGTCAGATAAGGCTACTGTTACTAAAAAAAAATAATAGAAATGACTTCTGCTAAAGAACTACTCAACAGAATTTCATCAGATTTAATTGAAAGCATCTTGGAATGAAGATCTTTCAGGTTTGTTCAGTGATGTCAGTCCATGATCACTGTTCCTAAAAATAGAACAAACTTGGAAAGATTTCACAAAAACTACTCAACAGAATTTACCTGCTTTGACAGATAGCAACCCAAGTTAGATGACTTTCAGTTATTTACATCTGATGCCAATCTGCCTTAAATTATGGTCATAATTACTAAGAAACGAAAAAATTTAAAAGAACATACTTGAAAAACAACTTTCCAAATATCAGTCAACATAATTTAACAGAAAGCACATTGACATAAATGGCTTTCAAATTCGTACCAAAGATGCTAATCCACCATCAAATATGGCTGCCATTACTTAAACTAGACAAAATTCTAAATGACTGCTCAAACTGATCAGAAGAAATTTAACAAATTAGAACGCATTCTTTTAATAAGGGCTGTAAAATTTACAACAATGATGCCAATTTGCTAATAAATATGGCTTCATTACTAAAAGCAGAAAGGTCTAAGGTTGCATCCTTTAATGACTTCTTTTTAAAAACTACTAAACAGAATTTGAATGTAATGTTTCAGAAATCTTTCTGACATGAAATGCTTTTTACAGGATACAAATGATGCCAGTCTGCCAAAAATTATTGCTGCTGTTGATAAAAAAAGAAAAAGCTATAACAATTTCTTATCAAACACCGTTGCACATACTCTACTTATATCAAGATTTGACAAAAAGTGAACACCTTTCAGACACATACAAATAACGCTTTTCTTCTTAAAAAATAACTGCTGTTGATAAAAATGGAAAAACATTTTATAGGTCTTTATCTTAAGAAACTGGCGAACAGAATATGACTAACTGACAGAGTATTGTACAAATGGTGCTGATGTACTATCATAAATGGATAAAATATAAAAACTAGAAAAACCTTGAAACAGTTTTTTATAACATATACCGTCAACAGTATTGGAAAACATTTCAACAGAAAGCACATTGCTGACCCACTGCCAATTGCTTTTTCATTTTGACTGTTAGGCAAATGTAAGCCAGGAGAGCAATTCCACTTAGGTCTCTATTTGTTGCACATTGTAATTGCTTTTATGTTTTAATCGTGTTTAATAAGTACAATTGTGTCAACAAAACTATTTTTTGCTGAAATCTGCTCTGCATTCCTCCTTAAATTATTTTTTATTCACTTTTATAGCTATTGGTTTCAACTGTGTCATCAGCATATCAACTAAAACAGCCCAGTCGGTAAGTGTGTGTGATTTGGATTTTTAAAGTAACTTTTAAAACATTTCAGTCATATCGCTATGATGCATTGAGACAGTTTAGATAGTGAGGTCTAGCACTGTTGCATCATGCCACAGACATATAACATGATGCACCCAGTCATATTATCCTAATACCAGGCCAACCAGTCCTAACACTAACCTCATAATGCTGAGTACAAAGTGAAGCAGCTGCTAATACCATTTTTAAAAGTCTTTGGTGGGGGTTCAAACCTTTGGTGGGGTTTCAAACCTATGACATCCGGTATGTGAGGTGGATGCTCAATCCACTTTGACCACCGGAGTGGTGTGTTGGTAAGTGTAGAAGTATAAAACATCCATGCTATGTACCATCATCATATCAGCCAAAACAGCCCAGTCGGTAATTATAGAATAAGTGTAAATGGTCTACATGTGTGTACTCAGCATATCAACCAAAACAGCTCAGTCTGTAAGTATAGAATAAGTGTAAATTGTCGACATATGTGTACTCAGCATATCAACCAGAACAGCTCAGTCGGTAATTATAGAATAAGTGTAAATTGTCTACATACGTGTACTCAGCATATCAACCAAAACAGCTCAGTCGGTAAGTATAGAATAAGTGTAAATTGTCTACATACGTGTACTCAGCATATCATCCAAAACAGCTCAGTCGGTATGGGTATAATACCAGACCTGCCAACCCTAACAAGACTTAGTACTACAGCAGATTTTTTCCATAAGTTAGATCAGTTTTCAGCATTGTGAAACAAAATATCATGTACTGCTATTGTCAAGCTGGAAAACATGCCTTCACTAGTCTGGTATGGTTTGTCTAATTCCTTGACCAATTCCATTGAAACTAATATGAAATCTGGATAATAATCTAACAAGAACAAGCCAGTATACAGATTTTACCACAAACCGTTGTATTTCTAATAGTTTTACTTCGATTCGTTAAGTCCATATTTTAAGCATCATTTCTGTAAAACTGACATCATAAGGGTTGGGAAGTCTGGAATACATTTAAAATGTCCAATTTATGTATCAACAGCTTATCATTGAATACAGCCCAGTCGGTAAGTGTAGAAAAAATGTAAAATTTCCATGTTATGTGTCATCAGCACATCAGCCCAGTTAGTAAGTATTGAAAAAGAGTAAAATGTCCACATTATGGTATCATAAACATAACAACCAAAACAGCAAAGTCAGTAAGTTCAAAAGAAATGTAAAATGTCCATGTTATGTTTTTGTTGCCGATGCAAGTGTTATGCAATACAGCCAGTTGAAAATTATTATGAATAATTGACATCGGTTGGTTGATCATTTGTAATGTCAATATGTTATTGCGATTAGATGTAATCAGGAGTTTGATGACAGCTTTTAAAGACTTTCATATATTTAAGACATCCTAATATAGGAAAATTGCTTTGTTACTCCACCTTGATTCATTCACTATAGCAGTTTCTAAAATAAAGTTAGCACTCAATTAAACAATAGTTAATAGATACTTTAAACAAATGACTATCAAAATAAGTTTATAGAGGAAACTTTATGATTTAGTACTAATGGTGTCATTTAGTAGAAGAAAATCCAATGTATGAGAAGATATCAGCTTTGAATATAAGTAGGTTGGCTGGTTATGAGGTGTCTAATCTCTTAAGTTCCTGGGTATTCAAAAAATAGAATCAGTCAATGGTTACAAAACAGAAATAAAATAGTGATATCTCATATGTTTTGATTTTCATGAGCTAAGTGATCGAATTGACAACAAATCAGACAGAAGGAAAATGGTAAAAACATTGATTAGTTTAAAGAAAACAACTTTAAGTTTTATAATTAAATTATAATATAAATCAAGCTAACTGGGTCAACTTGAAAGACAACAGAGTACATCTGCAAGCTGTGTTTTACAAGGTATAACTCTCCAGTATAACATCATATTCATAAGATAAAAGTTCTGCCTTTGATATAATTGATGCTTATAATTAAGTCCCATCCACACTTCAACTTGTTCCCAACATGATACATACAACATAGCTATAACAGCAGTCATGTGATTGCTAATACACTAGTGGTTAATTCACTTGTGAATCATATGTTTAACAAGCCACATAGTGATATTAATAGAAACAAAAATTATAAGGCTTTAAATAAATTTGACTTGTAATCTCATTATTAGACTTGAAAGTTGTTTTAAAAGTATTGTGTTACATATTACCGGTAACAATATTGGAGTTTTATATTTGACTAACATATTTGTAGGAGTAAACTAATGCTTTTGAATTGTAATTGAGCATTGGTGTAAACACGCCATACCAAGAATGTCACATTAAATGTAGGACTGTGTAGTTTCTTCTAAAATATGTTTGAAAGATTTTTGAGACCTTTGCAGATGAATTTTTTTTCTTCTCATGTTTCACAGCCAACATCTTGATAAAGGTTTATAGGACAAATTTCTTTTCAGCTTTTAAAACAAAGGTTTTTAATTTTAATTATGTCCTTTGTCAAAATGAAATATATTTCTTAAATATAAAATGATAGAACTCATCTGAATATTTCTAATTGACTATTGCTTATTTTACAGAAATTAAGAGGAAACACAGAAGCTTTATATGTTCTGACAAAGTGCAATAATACAAGATTCGAATTCATATTCACCAATTTGGTAAGAACCAATTTATGAATTTTTTTTGCTTTCTTAGAGATTAGATATCTAAACAATAGTACAGTTTTTCATTATCAGCTATTAGCAGAATAAGATTTAATTGGATCAGTATTATAAATTGAAAGCATTCATTCTTATGTGGGGCAACACCTGTCATAAGGACATTGAATATTTTTAATAAAGAATAAGAAATATTTTATAATTGATTTCAAGCAATTTTATTATTATTTGCCTTTGCAAATATAGAAAACTGTGAGTTTATTTTCTAAGACTGTTCTTCTCAGTGATATATTATTATCACCTTGGTCCAGTCTGATTAAACTCAAGATCTGCTTATTAGTAATAAGAGGCACCAATACAATGTAATGTTTTATTGACCTTTGGAGTCACCAATCAAATTACAGATTTTAAGGTGTGGAAGTTGAGAAATGTAATTTACTTTTCAGACAATAACTCACCCTGACACAAAATGCAATACTTCATCTTAAAATTCACAGTTTTGTTTCCAAGGCCAAACTGCAAAGGCATTCAGATATCTCTATAAAATTATATGATATAAGACTTGTGCTATAAATATACCTTCTGCTATTTCTAATTCGTTGATTTGAATATTTCTATTGTTGTATGCATCTATTAATGCATCCATCTATCATTCACTTTTTTTTCCAGAGCATAAGTTTGAAACTACAAAAACATTTAAAATGTACCCGAATTTTAGTGCAAATATTAGACTAGTGTGTCTTTATAAAATTTGGTACACTTAATGGACTGATATTGCACAGTAGTATTTTGCTATTCACAATTCAGAGTTATGTTTTGTGGGGTACATATTTGTCTGTATGCCTGTTCATTATCCATTCACACCATATCAAAAGCAAATGTCATGATGCCCCTCACTTCTTTGTATACTTTTTACACACAAACTTTCTATAGAATTATGAAATCTTCAGCAAACTATTCTGTCTCTAGACAAGATTTTGACAAGATGGGTAATGTAGATGACTCCATTGCTTTTTTTTTTTTTTTTAATCTCACTGGTATTTAATACATGGGAATTTATTTATTGCTGTATTCATCAGTCCATCTTTCCTTAAACTGTATATGAGGCAAAGGATGTGAATGATAAAGTCATTGTGTTGTGATTATAATGGCCTTAGCTTTATCATCATTCATCTGCAGAATGTTACATGTCATCCATGATTTCACATCAGAAATGCACCTCTCTACCCCTTGGACAGTAGCATCAACTTCAGTTTGGTGGCTAGACTTGTATATTTGTGTGTCATCAGCATACAATTGGTGAGACACTGGGTGATGATCTCTGACACTTAAGAGCGGCTGAGTGTATAGACTGAAGCGAACATGTCCAAGAACAGACCCCTGTGGAACACCACAACGTAGATCAATTGGGCTGGAGTTAATTGCATTTGTAGATACAATTTGTGCCCTGTTGACTAAGTAGAACTTGAACCACTGTAAGGCTGTATTGTGAATGCCAAATACATGCTGGAGACGGTGAAGTAATAAATCACGGTCTATTGTGTCAGATGCTGCAGACAAATCAAGGAGGGTGAGGACTGTAATCTTTCCGCTATCCAAAGCAGAGAGAATGTCATTAAATACATTCATAAGAGTAGTTTCCGTACTGTGGCAAGGGCGATATGCAGACTATACATTGCTAAAAAGACTGCTAAACTATAAAGAAGAAAGAAAATATATATATATATCTACACATGTGTATATATATATATATATATATATATATATATATATATATATATATATATATATATATATATATATATATATATATATATATATATTCTTCTTTTTTTTCTTCTTACTATTGTTCATGTAATGGGTTATGGAACCATCCCAAGATCACCACACAATCTCAGATAATCTAGGGACAATAATGTAGTGTAGGAAAAAATGATACACGTACACATGCAAGCACACATAAACACATTCATAATTCATATAGTACACAACCGCTTTTTAGATAGACACAAATATATAGTGTCTAGGTGACATAGACTTTGTGATTGTATACTTACTTACTTGCCTATAAATGGATATTTAAACTAATAAAAATACATTCAAGCAGAGAAAGGGTTGTTTTATAAGCAAGATACAATTTTTATTTTAAAAAATCTTACCTTACTGTAATGGCTGTATCTTGGGACACTACATTTTGGGACACCCATATTTGATTTCAAAAGTAATTTTTTTATGACCTATAAATGTTGAGACATGAAATTATAGCAATTGTTTGATGTATTGCAAGTCTTGGGACGACAATTAATTATTTTCTGTTAATTGATCAATGTAATAAATATACAAAATAGACATTTTGGAAATAATGACTTTAAAATAATTGGAATAAAGTAACATCTAAGTTTTACTTTGCTTTGATGTTTACAACCATAACATTTTCCACTGGTACTGTGATAGTACTAATATTATGGAGTACAAGACAATTCAACTTCAAAAATATTTAGCTCCAAAACAAAATTCCATCTTACTCATACCAGTTTTAAATAATAAGGTAACTAGCTTGAATTGCTGTCCAAAATCAATAGAAATATCTGCCATTTATAAATGATGGAGGCATGAAAACAACCAGCTTGCCAATGTATGCATTTTTAAGTTCATATGTTGCTTTAAACTCACTCATCCCAATTTTTAATTTAAAAAAAATTATACCCATCCTAGGACGAGCATTTAACATAGCACTTCAACAGAGTTGTTAATTTGATAAATATGACCTGAATCCTTTAGTGTGTAAAAGCAACAATGCTTTGTTTTCCCAGTGGACAATCTGCAGCACTTTTGTTGTTTTTCTTTGTAGAATCTATAACCATGAATTTGTCACTTGTTCAGTGCCATTTGAGTCCTTTTAACCCATATGGACAGAGGTGTGATGACAAGTTATCAGTATAGGCACATTAGATCAATGCCATCTAGTTGCCATATTTAGCTGTAAAAACAATATCTGTGGAACAAATTAAAATCTGCTGATTTGCTTTTGTCCTTGTTCATATGTTATAATGAAACACAGTCCTTTTTGTATTAGAGAAAACAGGAGATTGTTTTTTTACATCATCTGTACATAGCAGATTGCGTTTCAAACTGTTGTTGATATCACTGGCACAATGCCATGAACAATGTGCTTGGTACTTTCTACTGTACAGTGTGAAATACAATATATATCAACTATAATTTTTATGACATTATTGACAAAACATTGTGTGCACAAAATGAAATTCAAAGACAGTGCTTTACTTCTTTTGAAAAAAGGTCACACCCTGTGTGTCAAGCTTGTCTAAGTTTTTGGTAGACTGGTGTTGTACACATCAAGATATATCCACATATCAAGTGACACGATTCTCTGGCCAGCTGTGCTTGATTAACTGACAACATACACATTGGAACCTTAGGGGTAATTTAAGATGTGGATGGATGGATGCTCACATGGATTCCAAAGTCATTGCTGTATAGAGCTCCAACCAAGATGGACAAAATACAATTAAGAATTGTACACTATTCATGAAATTTTTTATTATGTGTGTGTTTCTGTCTTGAGTGAAATACCTGGAAAAAGTGTAAATTCAAAACATGGTAAACTCTCGATTACCCGAAGTCTGTGGTCTAGAAGAACACGGGGTTACATAGGTCATGAAATGTACATCAGGTTTCTAGCATTTCTTTTTCTAAACAATACTGTTTATTTTACAACTTCCCAATTTTGATTGATGAAATTTTAACATATCTCAGAAGATGAAATCTGTATGTTTGATGCAATATATATATTCCACTGAAATTAAAAAAAATCCATTTCAGTTGATCTTGTAGTCTACATCCTAGCTATATTGTCTTAGAACCTATTTCATTGGTTCCCTTTTCCGCTTTGTACCTCATCCAGTTTCCAAGACTTGGTGATTCAGATAGCATAGTAAGCAAAGCTCAACATCAGAAAGATTTCTGACATTATTCAATCAAATAGGATGCAATGGCTGGGCCATGTTGAGCGTAGTAAAGGGTGGATATCTAAGGTCCGTTCCTTCAAAGTTACTGGAAGTCAAGCTCCAGGCAGACCTAAGCTAACATGAGAAGAGTTGACAAAAAGAGACAGAAGGATGTTGGGGCTGAATGGAATCAATCCACAGGACCGTAGAGCCTGGAAGAAAGCTTTGAATACTCACATTACGAAACAGACAGGCCTACCCTCATTAGAGGATTAATAAAAGGCCTGGATAATCAAAATGGATGATGATGATGATGATGATGATGATGATGATGATGATGATGATGATGATGATGAATTCCTTGAAAATTACATGTACCTGCATAGTCAAATACAGCTTTCAAAGGTTTCATTTCTTTTATCAAACCTTCTTGAGATAAAATTGCATCCATTATAGAAATTAATAATTGGGTTATCATGTGATTAAATTATTGGATTACTGGCAAATAATAATTATTGCCTGCTTTTTGATTAATTAATAGATGCAGTTTGGATCAACAGGTGTCTTGGTTCAAGAAATCAAATTTGGTTAATGCATTGCAGTTTCAATAGGATTGTAGAATTTCAGACAACTAAATTACTTTAATTAAGGGGGTGTACTAAAAAAAAATCGTTGTTCAGAAAATAGATGCAAACAATATAAACAAATAACAAAATTAATTTAGATGGGAGCAGATGAATAGTTCAGAGAATACTGAGTATTTGGAAAATACAACTTGTAATAATTAAGATTCTGCTATTTTTTATGGACAGAAACATGAAAAACTGTTACTTACCCAGTATGAATTTTTGTTCCTTTAGTTTTAATAACAAAAGACAAAATGTTGCGTCTAATTCAGTTGTTGAAAACAAAATAAATCAGGAGGTTTTCCTAAATCAATCATGTAAGTCTGTCGTGTCCAATTCTGCACTCATGTGTCTTATTTTATGTCTTTCCAGATTCCAGGTTCTCCTAGACTCTTCACAACAGTTATATCAGTTCACAGGTAGGTAGTTAGCAGTATACACCGGTAATTAGTTATCCATAAACACAGGTAAGTAGTTAGCAGTAGACATAGGTAGGTAGTTATCAGTATACACAGGTAGTTATCAGTATACACAGGTAGGTAGTTAGCAGTAGACACAGGTAGGTAGGTAGTTAGCAATCAACACAAGTAGGTAGTTATCATTATACACAGGTTGGTAATCATTATACACAGGTAGTTTATTAGCAGTAGGCACAGTAGATTGGTCATTGATTTTATACCAGCCTATCAGACATCAGAATTTTGAGATAGGTCTGACATTTTGTAATCTTGGTGCCTGGATAAAAGCTAGCAGAAGTTGCATACATCAAGAAAATTATGCATAAATAGTTTCACACAGAAAAATTCACTATGGAAGATAATTGTTGATAAATTTAAATTTTGAGGGTCTGTACAGAGCTCTAAGATAACTTCCTTCAGGGCATGTGATGGATAAGTGATTTTCAAAATGACACCCTATGATATATATTAATTGAGAAAACAGATCACAGGCTGGATGTGGCCCATGGTCTTTATTTAGCCCACCCCTGATACAGAGGGTTAACATACCTAGTTTTGTTAATCATAATGATTATAAAGAACCAAGTGTTATGGGCTAAGTGCATTTTCTCATTGCAAGTTATGTTTGTATCTCAATTAATAAAAAAAACCACAGCATTAATACCTGTGTGAAGCTGTCATAGTCCATGTTTATATTTACAATGTTAAAAATTTCTCAAAGGAATAACATGTCAAGTAGGACCTTCCTGTGTTTTTACCCTTAAAACAGTACAGAAATTCTTTTCTCTTAGCTAGAATTTTCTCCTGTATAGAACTCCTGTTGTATGGCAGAGAGGCATAACATTTGTTATATTAATTATAGTGTATGCAGACAGGCACATAATCTGTTATATCAATTGAGTCACACAATCTATTATCTCATTTGGTATATAAGCAGACAGGTACAAAATCTGGTACACTGTATATCAGATTGTAAATTTGCAGTCAAGCACAAAGTCTGGTATATCAACAACGAAGCAATAGATAGGCACAAATGTTTGTGGCACAATGTGAAGATATGGTATAATGTAAAGTATCTGCGAATAATGCTCTTCTTAAACTTGTGTTTAGACCCGGTATATAATGTCAAGAATGGGAGGCAGATAGAATGGAAATCGTGAAATGTTGATCCAGATAGTTGAAACTGATCAATATAATCTTTGAAGAGATATATTAAACAAGAATTTTAACTTTCTTAGCAATTATAATGATTGAAATAAACCAATATAGCAACTTACACATTTCAAAATTAGATTACTGTATAATATCATGGAGGAATAGATCACAAGGAAAGGTTTTTAGCCCCATCAAAATATTCTTATAGATCGCTGATAGTATTAATATTGTTATTAACATCATGAACATTACACACAAAATGATTATCTTTGGGGTAATTAATATTTGGCAGTAATTCTCATCATGGATGTGAGCTTTCCCCATACATGTTACAAATAATCTAGCATTTGAGTTTTGTAGCAGTAAATTACTTTAGCTCTGTTAGCCTTTAGGCATTTTTTAAATAGCAAACATTTGTTATTGCTGCTAGGCAATTAAAACGTTTGATTGAAGTTATTTTCTATATGGGTTGCCATTACATTTTACCTGTAAGCAGTTCCCAGAGGCATAGTATGAGATTATAGTCTTCTCACAATGGTCTTTGCCAACATCTAACCTTAAAATAAAATAGTTTTTTTGTTGTTTTGTTAGTATTAGTATTATTACTGACATCATGTAATCTGGTCCAAATGGGTATTTAATGTGGGAGACATTATAGTCATGCATTCAGATGTCAAATAATAACATCTGGAGATAATGCTAAAAAAATGTTTCTTTACCCCCTGGGCTTGTTTTAATCTCTTGCTCAGATTTCTGGAGAATTACATGTATATCATACATTGTATTGATATAATTGTTGTTTAGTTAATTTACATGTGTGCTTACATGAAATCTTGACATAACCAAACATTTTTTAAGGCTGTAAAAAAAGTTTAATATAACAAAATGCTTCTGTTGTAAAATATTATGACTTCTTATTAGTATAAATAGAGCATTCTTTTTGTCCAGGGTCTTGTCGTTGATTTTTTTGTGTTGTTGTTACATTATCATGTAATAGGTGCGAAGTTAGTAGATACATGGTTAAAAAGTCCAGTTATGAGATATTACCATCACAGAATTATAAGAAACCAACATGGAAAACGTTTTGGAGAATAATAGTATTGTGTCTGATGTTCAATACATCCTTTCATTTTATATCCAGAGCTTATGAAACATCCAAGTTGTATCGAGATTTGAAGCTTAGAGGTGCCTTGATTCAAAATAAAACACTCCGCCTTCTGCCTCAGGAACAGGTCTACAATAAAGTAAATGGCGTCTGGAATCTATCAAGTGACCAGGTAATTCAGAAATCCTTTATATGAATACAATTTTGTTTTGTTTTTTCTATTTAAAAAAAAAATTCAGTAACTTAACATATTCAGGCAAAGAAGTGATTTGGATTGTGGGACACGAGTTGAATCAGACATGGTAAACAATCAGTAAAATTAACAGTACTTGTTGATTTATTATATTTTAGCGGTATAATTAAAACAGTTCCTATTTTATTCTTCACATAGTCAAAAATGAATTGAAACCAAATTTTGTATGAATCTTGACATTAAGAAAACCTTTATTGTGTTTTGATTTTTCAGCAAGATTTTTTGCTATTATTGGTCCATTTTGACTTTGAACTTTGCCCTTTATTTGCATTATTTTAGCAGGGAGATGCATTTTTAAATGGCACATTTCTACTTTTCATTTTATCCAGACACATCATCTAATGAAACTTCCCATAATAGCTATGAAGTTGATAATTGCCATAAAAATAATGTGGCAGAGATGTAGAATAATTTTACATTGAGGAAGATGAATGACACTAAAATATTTAGATTATAAATTCCTGTTTCAGGGCAATCTGGGAACTTTTTACATCACGAATGTCCGCCTGGTTTGGCATGCCAATATTAATGAATCTTTTAATGTCAGCATACCGTACCTTCAGATGGTGAGTTCTGTATTTTCTTTGTCAATAAAACTTGCTAAATTTTTTTTTAATCCCCTTTCAGCGAGATAAAAAAAAAAGAAATCCAATGACAAATTAATTTTCATCAGAATATTCCTGTTCTTTCAAGCAGAATTATATTTTTACCAAGATACATTTGCAAATTGTTACAAATATAAAATTAAAAGATCGGCATTATTTTTCATACTTGATTTTCATTATTTCTGGTTAATCTGGGTTTTGATGCAGAGATAATATATTAAAATCAAATTTCCAAACAAGTATTGCATTTAGAGAAAATGTTATCACATGCAATTTTAACCCCCACTCACCATTATTGGTATTTTAAGCTGGGATTTTACAAAACACAAATCAACATATTGTATGCTGGATAGTAACAAAACTTATCAACATTATTTGGTTTGACTGAAGTTGACAAGAATTTTTATACAACATGATCAGCTGGTTTACAGTTTGGATTATTATATATCTCAGTTCTAACAGCATGGGGTAAATGTTTGAACTATTTATTGAAAGTTGGAGTTTTATTGCTGTGAACTCATGTTGCTGTTTGAAAATGCCGAGTCTAGAAAGTCTGATAACAGGTAAATTTTCCAATTAAAATGTGACTGTATGTGTTCGTCATTAATTGAGAACCATGGATATATATTATTTGATATTCATAATGTAGGAAAATACTTTTCAATTTATTTTTGTTTCAGAAATCTGTGAAAGTTAGAGAATCAAAGTTTGGTCTCGCTCTTGTTGTTGAAAGCACACAACAGGTATGTAATGGGATCAACAACAACAATAAAAAAAATTGTGATCTTGGATGAAAGATCAAGATCTTTTTATGGAAATCATGGTGATTAGTTTTGACTGTTGTATTTCTTCTGTTATGCTCAATCATTATTTTGTATCCCAATGAAAGTTCAAGCTTAACGGGAAAAATTGTGATAGCAAATTCACACGTAAGCTGATGATTGGAGTGTAATGGACCATATTTATCTAGTGATTAGCCCATGTTTGATGATAAGCCTTTACTTTATGATAAACCCATATTTGGTGATAAGCCCATGTTTGATGATGAGGATCCCATACTGGATGATAAACCCATAATGATGAGCTCATGCTTTGTGATAAGCATCCAAATGCTTGATCACATGTGTATGTGGGGCCCCCAAGTGGCTGAGTGGTCTAAAGCGCTGTCCGTTACGGATCACTGCCTTCTCACCACTGTCTGCGTGGGTTTGAGTCTCAGATTCAGCAAATGTATGTGAGAAATCTTGCTAGTAGCTTCTTGTGGATCGGTGTTTCTTTCAAGAGGGGGTATGTTCTGGGTTCTTCCTTCACCATTAATACTGGCCGCAATGTATAGCCTATCGTGTGCTGAAAAATGCCAGTAAAGCCTACAACAAGAAGAACAAGTGTATGCATGATGATAAGCCTATCTTTAATGATAAGCCCATGTTTGATGATGAGCAGCCCATACTGGATGACAAGCCAATACTTGATGATAAGCCCATTTTTAATGATAAGCCAGTGCTTGATGATAAGCATCCAAAAGCTTGATGACAGTTGTATGTTTTTGATGATATGCTTATCTTTAATGACAAGGACATGCTTGATGATAAACAGCCAAACTTGATGACATATGTATGCTTGATAAGCCCATTTTTCACACAAGCTAGCAAATATATATGTAACAATTGTCTGATTGTAACTCCACCCCACCCCACCCCCATACAGTAATAAAACATTAAATTAGAAGAACATAAATAAGGTAGTGAAGTAGAAGAGAAAAAGCATGATGAAGAATGGATGGAACATAACTGTGGATTAAAATAATTTAGACTACCATATTTCTTGTTGCAGCTTAGCATCCAAGCTGATAAATGATAGATTTCCTCTTGTTTGCAATGAAGTATCAATCATCTCTGTGCACTAAATTTAAAAGGCGTAACTGAGTGTTATGGGCTTCTACTATTTGCAGACATGGGTTACCCAAACATTCATATCATTCAACTCAATATGTACACTAATTTCCATTTATAAAAAACTTCTTTTTTCTTCTTCTCCAAATAAAACTACAGATTAGATAAGAAAATAGACACTATTGTATAAATGAATGTGCCATTATGCCTTTGCATTATATTATATTATATTTTTCATCTGACTTGATATTTTCACTGGTTGTTTGTGTTTGTGCTATGGATTAAAGCAGTATCACATTGATGATTTCATGTGATGAAAATAATCTTGAAGTATTTAAAAATCTCTTATCCAAGTTTTTTTCTAAATGTTGCCTGAAAAACCTAAAGTTTGTGTAATAATATAGTAACATTATTAAATGGAAATGTTACTTGAAAAAAAAATTGTATGATGATGATATCCCCACCCCCTTCCAATTTTATTTCTTTCTTTTTAGAGTGGAGGTTATGTGCTGGGATTTCGAATTGATCCCCAAGAGAAGCTACAAGCCACAGCCAAGGAAATTCAAAGTTTGTATAGAGTTTACAGTACTTGTCCAATATTTGGAGTGGAATTTGAGGAAGAGGAAAGGGTAACAATTATAAACATTTATTTAAGTTATATATTGGAAAATGTAAGAAACCATTAAAAACAATATTTATTTTAAAAAATTAGATTTTATGGAGTAGGGTTGTCAGAAAGCCAATATTTCTGTGAGATACTACAGGTATGAATTTTTTTTTTAGATGAATATTCATTTGTAGGACTGGTTTGACTTCCATTTGGAATATTTGCTCATTCTCAATTAAAGAAATATGTAACTGTGCATGTAACTTGAGTTTATGCTATGAACGAAGGTTACCTGTCACTTCTAGTGTAATAATAATATAATTACTTATTCACCCTTAAAGTATGAGTTTCTGTGCTTGCATTCATGTGCTTGGATTGGACATAATACTTAACAAGCACATCATACATTATAGAGTTTTTTTTTGCTTGGACTTGTTCATATATATTAACCATGCACTTTGAAAGCATATCACTATTTCAGCTATTTCTCAGGTAGACTTAAACCCAGGTAAATTTTAATTCAAGTTAGGTGACTTTGTTTATATTATAGATTTGGTTGACAAAATCTCAACTGGACAATAGTTTATGTTCTGATGATACAATGCAATATCAGCGATCTGCCTGATTTTTAAAGATTTGTTTAGCAATCCCATTTATCCAAAACTACATCCATTCACTAATACTCACATGTGCTTATTTTACATGTAAATTAAAAATGAGATTGCATTTATCACAGGCCATCATATATAGCAGAGGTTCAAATGAGGGCATTGTTGCTGAAAGAAAATTAAGATATACTGCATCATATAATCTTGAAATTTTGCTTGTACTTAACTCTTGTTTTCTATTCTTATTGACAGAGATTAATATTCAGTACTATATAACAGTTTTATGCTTTGAACCTTTATTTGAAGAACTGAACAAATTTATTCCTGTGTTAATACAAGATATATTTTTGTTGTGTGGTACAAAAACATTTTAACCCTTTCTTTAGCATAACACTCCATACCTTTATGGTAAAACAGCCTCACTTTTGACTTAAGATCGTGCAAAGGATGTGATGACTTATTCATCACTGAGGGTTTATCATACAAGTAAAAGTTAATAACTTCACTAAGACATGAATGAAATCGAGTACAATTTCTTCAGTGAAATTCATTTCCATGTCTGAAATGTAATATTTCTATTTCTGTTCAACCTCACAAAGTCCTCATTTTTTTCCCCTGCAGGTACAACCTTTGTAGGCACACACAATCCAGCATTGTATGGCATGATGGGAAATTTAATATTTTAACCTTTGAAAGTATAAGGATATATTTTTCATGTTACAATATGGGAATTAAACAAATATGAACATTATTTCACACTGAAGTACATGTTAAAGTCAATTTAATGAATTATTAATTCTTTTCATAGCCTCAGACATTGAATGAGTTGACAATAGAGAAAATACAGGATGATGTAGAGATTGAAATAGAAGGCCAGTCGGATGCCTTTGCGGTTTGTACAACAGTTTCTTAACATAACATACTAACAGTTTATACCAGCATCATCTGTACTGTCTGAATTTAGGGTGCCTAATTTTATCACATTATAAATCTTACACTTTATCACACAACACCATTTATATGTTACAACCCATTTAATACCCAAATAGTATATTTGCTAGTTCATTATTTCCTAATTCAAATATATTTACTAGTTCATTATTTCCCACTTCAAGTATATTCACTAGTTCATTATTTCCTATTTACTAGTTCATTATTTCCTACTTCAAGTATATTTACTAGTACATTATTTCCTACTTCAAATATATTTACTAATTCATTATTTCCTAATTCAAATATATTTACTAGTTCATTATTTCCGACGTCAAGTATATTTACTAGTTCATTATTTCCTACTTTAAGTATATTTACTAGTGCATTATTTCCTACTTCAAATATATTTACTAGTTCATTATTTCCTACTTCAATTATATTTACTAGTTTGTTATTTCCTACTTCAAGTATATTTACTAGTTCATTTTTTCCCACTTCAAGTATATTTACTAGTTCATTATTTCCCACTTCAAGTACATTTACTAGTTCATTATTTCTGACTTCAAGTATATTTACTAGTTTATTATTTCCGACTTCAAGTATATTTACTAGTTCATTATTTCTGACTTCAAGTATATTTACTAGTTCATTATTTCCTACTTCAAGTATATTTACTAGTTCATTATTTCCTATTTACTAGTTCAATATTACCTACTTTCAGTATATTTACTAGTTCATTATTTCCTAATTCAAATATATTTACTAGTTCATTATTTCCGACTTCAAGTTTTCCTACTTCAAGTATATTTACTAGTTAATTATTTCCTACTTCAAGTATATTTACTAGTTTATTATTTCCTACTTCAAGTACATTTACTAGTTCATTATTTCTGACTTCAAGTATATTTACTAATTAATTATTTCCTACTTCAAGTATATTTACTAGTTCATTATTTCCGACTTCAAGTATATTTACTAGTTCATTATTTCCTACTTCAAGTATATTTACTAGTTCATTATTTCCTATTTACTAGTTCAATATTACCTACTTTCAGTATATTTACTAGTTCATTATTTCCTAATTCAAATATATTTACTAGTTCATTATTTCCGACTTCAAGTATATTTACTAGTTCATTATTTCCTACTTCAAGTATATTTACTAGTTAATTATTTCCTACTTCAAGTATATTTACTAGTTTATTATTTCCTACTTCAAGTATATTTACTAGTTCATTATTTCCTATTTACTAGTTCAATATTACCTACTTTCAGTATATTTACTAGTTCATTATTTCCTAATTCAAATATATTTACTAGTTCATTATTTCCGACTTCAAGTTTTCCTACTTCAAGTATATTTACTAGTTTATTATTTCCTACTTCAAGTATATTTACTAGTTTATTATTTCCTACTTCAAGTACATTTACTAGTTCATTATTTCTGACTTCAAGTATATTTACTAATTAATTATTTCCTACTTCAAGTATATTTACTAGTTCATTATTTCCGACTTCAAGTATATTTACTAGTTCATTATTTCCTACTTCAAGTATATTTACTAGTTCATTATTTCCTATTTACTAGTTCAATATTACCTACTTTCAGTATATTTACTAGTTCATTATTTCCTAATTCAAATATATTTACTAGTTCATTATTTCCGACTTCAAGTATATTTACTAGTTCATTATTTCCTACTTCAAGTATATTTACTAGTTAATTATTTCCTACTTCAAGTATATTTACTAGTTTATTATTTCCTACTTCAAGTATATTTACTAGTTCATTATTTCCTATTTACTAGTTCAATATTACCTACTTTCAGTATATTTACTAGTTCATTATTTCCTAATTCAAATATATTTACTAGTTCATTATTTCCGACTTCAAGTTTTCCTACTTCAAGTATATTTACTAGTTTATTATTTCCTACTTCAAGTATATTTACTAGTTTATTATTTCCTACTTCAAGTATATTTACTAGTTCATTATTTCCTACTTCAAGTATATTTACTAATTAATTATAGCCTACTTTTCAGTATATTTATTAGTTCATTATTGCCATATATTGGCTGTTGAAGTTAATATACAATATCATAACAAAATAATAAGCTTCTAATTTTTAAATGACAAAAAAAATGGATCCTTTCATAATTTGCATATTTCTCTTGCTTTAAATTAAACTTCCAACTAGAATCAATGCTTTGTCAAGCAAGTCTTCGTGGAAATTGTGCTTTAGAAGGTCGGCATCATGTGAACATTATTTCATTGTTTTTTAAAAGTATTTTTATGTTTATTATCACAGGCATATTTTGCTGATGGAAACAAGGATAAGGACAGAGAACCAGTATTCTGTCCAGAACTTGGACTAGCAATAGAGAAGCTCAAAGATGGATTTACAATAGCTGGACTCTGGGATGTGTTACAGTAGCAGAACATATTTTCCTCTGGCTTCCTGCAGAACTGAGATTTACCTGGGACTAAAAATAATGATCCTGATTTGCATGTTTGTCCAATCTAATTTGAAATATAACTACTCTTGATTCCTGCAAACCTTTTTCATTGCTTTGTAAATCAAATAGGAACATGTAATGGAACTGTTGCTTTAGCCAGTCAAACTCACTTTAATATCTTGACTTGGTTATCTTGAGAACATTTATGTCAAGCATATCTGTCCAGTCAGAAAAAAATTCTTGTTGTGCTAATTTGTTCCTGCTTGTGCCGATCTCTGTTAAGTCGAAAAACCTGTTAGGTCAGGCATAACTTTCTGTCATAAGTAGCATGTAGACCTGCTTTTTATTAACAAAACACATCAAAATCATCTTTTCATACGTGTGCTCAGCATCAGTGACACAATTTCATTTTATTTATACATTCACCCATTTCATTGTAGCCGGTAGAATTTGACAGTGATGTATAACAATGTATCAATTTCCATTAAATACTATCTTTAATTTTAGATTCATGGCATAAGTAGGCACATGTATATAGTATTTCTTTCCTATCTACAAAGAAACAGGCAAACCCATTTTGCTTACATGTTCAAGCTTTTTTTTTCTCTTCAGGAGATAAGGTTTTTTTTTATTTATTGAGGAATATTAAAACTATAAAATGTTCACTGCAAAATATACATTGATTGGAACTAAGAGATAAAACAGTACATATTGTACCATTATTTCAGAGTGTGTACATACATGTACTCACACGAGTAATTAATTAACAATACAGTTCTTTTTATATTGTTTACTATGTACAGCTGGAGTCATAATTCTGTCTAAAAAGTTATGAACTCACAACTCTCGTTATTAAAACAAAACTGTATATAGACAGAGGGCTTATTAATCTTAAAACTACAACCTGTTTGTTGGCCATTAAACCTTAGAGTACGAGACAGGAATCAAGGTCAAAGACACATTTAAAATAAATTATGCTACCAGTTTTTATGAGCCCTAATATTATGGGACCCAGTTAAGTTGACAATACCTTCCCATAACTGGATTAAAAGTATGATTAAACAAGACTGTACTACATTCTACAATTAATACAACTATATTGACTAAGTTATTTTTCCCTATTTTCAAATGCATGATACATCATTATTTGTTTTAGACAATTAAAATATTTATTTGTCCAATTTATCGTATTTTTTTTGGGGGGGGGGTGCTCTTGAGACTCACCTGTTTCGACTGCAGGGACAAACTTTGCGAGCTAATCATGTTTTGTATCTTGTATGTTTTCGGCGTGTTTTTGTGTTTTCTGGTTTCATTGTTTTTGTCATTTGTTGTTCTGTAGTGTAGTCATATCATTATTGATGGTGTAAAGCGCTTAGAGCTTCGAAAGATTAGGCGCTATACAAAGTCCTCATTATTATTATTATTATTATTATTATTTCTGGTAACTGATTTGTCTTTGATGTCAATGTCAGATAAGCATAAGTGACAGTAAAATTTGTTTTAACTTGCTTGTTACTTGTCTACTTGTCATTGCATCTTTTTTATATATGTAGACTAGATAAGTTCATTTAGATGCATTTAAGTGATTGCTTGTCTAGTGTTGGAAAACTCTTGTAAAATGTGAATTATATACTTATGATCATGTTTGATGAAAACATATTCCAAAATGTTTAATATCTGACTAAATGACAATTATTTTGTGAAATTATTAATGTCACTATGCATACCTTACACAGTCTTTTTTCTATCTTTCAATATTACATGATTTATTACTTTCAAGAACAGTACTGTAACTAACATGTTATTTCACCTAGTGAAAATTAACCAGTTCACTATGATTCGCTTGCATCAGTCTCTTTCTTCAATTCCTTTCCTTCCATTGATTTCAGTATTTGACTGACAAAGGCCTTCCGATCAATTAATGGTACATGCCGATTTCTAAAAGTTCCAATAACCTCATTTCCCCGAGCAGTGTATTTTCTTTCAAACTCAGGGCCCAGCATCTGTCTCATACACACATTTCTTTTCAGAATTTTGTCATAAAATTCTACACCACCTTCAGCCAATTCTTTACTGATCTCAGCTGCCTTGCGATCTGCTTGTTGGTCCAAATGCCAATTGTACCTACAAATTGTAAAGTTACACAGTTGTAAAATTTCAAATAATCATGCTGAAAATGGAATATGTATGACAAAATTGGAGGATGTAGTGGTACATGATACTATCTGCTTTTATAGTTTCCTAACCGGTGCAGCATTATCATTTTTCCCCTTTTACACTTGCCTATTTATATATTTATTTTATCAATTTATCAAGGGATACATAAAAACATTTACCATATAAATTCACTTATATGTGGAGTCCATCTATAAACAGTTAAGACTCTCCACTCAACCAATGTAGGTATGTGACAATGCTTGGTAGTAGCCTCACACATGTTGGTTGTTTTTCGATGCTTTATTCCTTGCATTATTCCTCCACCAAATATACTGGTCGCCATGTAAAGCATATCACGTGCTGGAAAAATAGTGCTAAACCCCACAATCCCAAAACAAATGTAAAGACACTTACCTGATATTTCATAATGTGCTGCCAGATCTGGGTCTATGTAGTTTTTCCAGTGTAATTAGTAGAACAAACAACACAAAGCCTGATTTGCTAGCTCATTATGCAATGGCAGATCCAAGTCTATCTTATCTGCAGCTGGGTTAACTTGTAAGGGCTATTGCATTTAAACATACATGGTATCCAGGGGAGGCAGGTTTTAAAATATATGCTAGGTTACAGAGTTCATATTAAAATGATAAGAAAATTCTAAATTGCATCTATTGGTAAGTATCCCACTTAAAAAAGGACTTCCTGGGTCCCATGTATGTTTTAATGGAACAGCCCTAAGTAAGTATATACAGTAAATGTTGAATATCTGCTTCATCTATTAAAAAAACACTATTAAAATTTCTCTTCTGGATCTTGCTTTCACTTAACTTATGTTAGTCATGGTCTATATTTTACATTATATATCTTTTCAAACTAATGTATCATCGATTAAATGTCAAACTGTATATTTCTACAAGCTTTCCACCCAAGAATTGAATCCCTTGTCATTGATTCAACCCCAAAAGTACATCACACTAAAAGCAATCATTGAATTTTTGCAGTGTAACCAAAAATGTTTTAAACAGAAAATATCATGTGATCTATACAAGTTATCTCCCTCAAAAACTTTGTCAACTGCTAGGACCAACACATATATGGTAATACATACACTAAAGAAACGCAAACAGATTTTACAAATATTTTTCCATGATGATAAAGTGCACCCTGGGATATACAAGAGTCCAGATCTGGATGACACAGGACAAACAAGAGTCCTTTAAAGGGACTGATGCTCTATTCTATATAAAGAATTGCCAGGAGTTCAAGACAATTTATTCTTTTTAATTGCCAAGTGTTGAAACTATCTCTGATATTCTTGAGCAATCATATTTTTAAATTAGCCACTGTGGCAGCCATACTAGATGTATCAGCAGCATTTTCATTAAAGGCAAACTAGACCACCATTAGAATTTTGGTGAAAACCTCTTGTTTGTATGATCATCCATTCAGGAGAATTAGTGACAAGGTTTTCAAGGTGTTCACTGTAGCAGTCATATTGGCACCATTTTCATTCAGGACCAAACAGACTTGATAATGAGTCTTCTGGTGAAATCACCATGTTGGCAAGACTTTCCATTAAGAAGAATTAGCAACAACAACATTTTCAAGATGGCTGCCTAGGTGGCCATACTGGATATAAGATCACCATTCTTGTTTGGTATGAAATAGAAATAATGATAAAAACCCAATATGAATATAACTTTACATTTGTGAGGATTAGCAACATGATTTTTGACATCGGATTCACAAAAAATATTTCAAAAGGATAAATCACAATATTTATGCAATTTCATTAAAATTTCAGTTCCATATTATCCAGCGCTAAATTTTGTAAAAATGTGCTTACCTGTCTTTTATTAAAAAATAAACTGTGCTCCAAAGAATGCCACAAAGAGAGTATACAATGACACGAAACCAAGGTTTGGTATGTCTAGATAGCATGAATTTCTCATTTAAGAAGTTTACTGTCCAAAAGAATCCAAGTGATGAAAAGCTCTGATTTACCACTTCTATATGTACACTCCATGATTTGACATACATCATCTCACGAGCTATACCAAATTTTTTGGCATTCCTACTTAGTATGCAATTTTGAAGTAATTCTTGTCCAAGCTGGGTATTCCAATCAATCTTTCTATCTGGTCGAGTTGACAAATTCTGTAATCTGTCACCAATTTCTGATATGGAATTATACTCAAAATTCCATGGAATCCCAATGTGTCCTCCTTTGACCAAGGTCACTGATCCCTTGTGAATAAGATCCTGATTTTTTGATGGAAAATAGTGGACATTTGAGACAGACTTCACATCCCATTTTAGTAACACAAAGTCTGTCAGCTGAAATGAGTAAGAAAGAAATAGTTTTAAACAAAACATGTAAACATAAGATCAAGATAAAAAATAATTTCAACATAATTATGTTGTTTTAGAAACAAGCTCTCCCTCATATAATGTGGTAGTTAGTGCCTATAATGGCTGACTGTGCTGTACATTACAGTGAGTATGTATGGAACAATGGTATGATGAGAACAGCTTATTATACTGAACTGTGGTATAGCAGGAACTATAACAAATTGGTTAATCGTGTTTTGCATAGGAAAAAAATTATAACACAAAGCTTTACCATCACTTCTTTCAACCCATACTGTTATATAGTTGTATGATTTTGGTCATGTGGTGGACGTACTGTATCATGTTATATCCAGAATTTTCTTAGTAATTTCATTTCAGTAAGGGATGGAGCCCTGAGTGGTTTAAAGCGCTCTATGTTATGGATCACTGCCTTCTCACCTTTGCCTGGGTTCGAGTCTCAGATTCGGCCAATGTGGGTATGTGAGAAAGCTTGCCAGTAGCTTCTCATGGGTTGGTGATTCTTTTTTTGGATTTTCCCTGGTTCTTCCTCCACCATTATTACTGGCCACCATGTATAGCCTATTGTGTGCTGAATATAAAATTAAGACCCTACAAAAACAGCAACAATGAGGGACAGCTGTACCAGTCAATTTGTTTAGTAAATGGATTTATTATTTAGAGATCAAATGTCTAATAGCATTAGTAGGCATCTGACCCATCACCCAGTTAGTGATTATCATGCCTACCACATATACTCCCCATCACCCAGTTAGTGATTGCCATACCTACCACATATACTCCCCATCACCCAGTTAGTGATTGCCATACCTACCACATATACTCCCCATCACCCAATTAGTGATTGCCATACCTACCACATATACTCCCCATCACCCAGTTAGTGATTATCATGCCTACCACAAATACTCACTTAAAAGACAAGTCCAACTACAAACTGCACAGATTCAGATCTGCCATTACAAAATGTGACAGCAGATCTGGGTATGTGTAGTTTGTTAGGAGCAATCAGTTGAACAAACAAGACAGACCATGATATGCAGGCACATTATGCCTTGGCAGATCAGGATCATTTTTTTGCAGTTTGGCTAGACTTGTACACAAGTTATAGATAGTATACTCATCAGCAGAGCGTATCATAGAAAATCAGACCATTTTATGTTGACTTATCCCTTATGACATTTTGAATTTTGGCATGATAAAGAGAGAGTGTTGGGTAAGTAATAGACTATCAACCGGAATGTGCAAGAACCTTACATGTGCATTTTCTATCAAATGGATGAATGTGTAATTGATTACTTTGGTGTCTTGGGTATGTGTAATTGATTACTTTGGTGTCTTGGGTATTTGTAATTGATTACTTTGGTGTCTTTGGTATAACCATTATCAAATGGATGAATGTGTAATTGATTACTTTGGTGTCTTGGGTATAACCACTAAGAAACATTCAATGTGGATTCAGATGGACCATCTTATGACAGGTCATTTATTACAAAAGCTTTCATGGATCCAGAACATACAATTGCCATATTTTTGCATTTGGAGAGGACTTTTGGCACCTCATGTGGCATAGTGAGTGACCTGTACCGCCTGGGTCTGGGATGGTTCTATCAAATCTAGATCTTAATTGTTGTATATAATAACTCCATTCTAATGGAGCTAACAAGACAAAACCCATAAAAGGCACATATAGGTTTATTAGTTACCTGCTCTTTATTTAATGCACATTACACAAACAACATCTCATATGAAAATTTAAAGAAAATTTTCAAGGACAATAACTCTATCTCGGAAGGAATTGATGAGACAAAATGCAAAAGGCACATCTATTAGACAGAATTATTCATTCCAAACTGCATTAAACTATGTTAAATGATACTTGAGATATCCTAATTACATGCAACATCCTATCTTAAGATCAATTGATATACCTCAGTTTTTCTGCAAACAAATAACTCCCTTAATATTATGTTTCAATCTACTTTTGGTATCATACTGGGTGAGGTCATTTTAAAAATAAATAAATTTGGGTCACTTGTGGTGGTGAGGGATGATATGCAGATTTAAGAGTGGTTCTGACAAACCTGTAGTCACCTCTAGTGAAGAACACATCTCTGATGTCCCTCTGCATAAAGATGACATAGCCTATGAGGTGCCAAAGCTTAGATCTTGGGTGCATGCATGCTGTCTTCTACTCGTCTGCTCTTCTAAATATTGTGTTGGACATCACAAGGCTGTTTTCAGCCTATTTGTTCAGGAGAAGCAAATAATTGCAGTTCATTTTGCCAAACCTGTTTCCTGATTTCACCAATCCTTTAAGCGTGGTCCATGGCAACTCTGGCATTTAAATCACCTAGCCTGTTTTTGGCCCAAACCGAGGAGAGGATCGAGTCCATGTCGGTATAGAAGTATTCCTTAGTTTCATATGGGCATGTCATGGTTGAAGCATAGGAACTTATGATCGCCAGGAAGCATTTACCACTCAAAAGCTAGGTGGAATTTAATGAGTCTCTTGTTATGTAGGTTGGTAATTCTGGGAGGTGGCTCAGCAGGCTTGTCCTAATGGCAAGTTCCAATCGATGGATCCTGTCCTCCTCTGCTTTTCCCTTCCAGATAAAGATATACCCACCTCGTATCTCTGCCAGTGATCCCTCCCCTGCAAATCGGGTCTCATTTAGTAGTGCCAAGTTGATATTATATCGCACTAGTTTTCTGGCAATAGTTTTCTGTTTATTTTTTAGATCTTGCCCCCAGGTCTCCATCCACGAGCATGGACATTCCATGATCCTATGGTAAGTTTCATTTTTCCAGTTTCTGTTCTGATAGGTTCTGCGTTTAGACTATGCAGGGCTGACAATGTTTTAGGTCACCTTTGCTAGACACCTCCCTGTACAGGGTAGGCAGCATTGTCTTAAAAAGGGTTGCTCAATTACCAGACTCCTTTCCTGCCCTGGATACAGAGGAGAACGACCACTTGTTTTAGGGCTGCCTACTTACAGGCTTTTGTCTACACTTGTAAGTGGTCACCTCCAGCTGTCACTTTGCCACTCCCCCATTGCTGTAGAACTTCTGAAAATTACCAGTACAGTCAAGTATTGGTTAAAAAACAAACAAACCTTTGTGGGAGAGTTTTTAAAGTGGGAAAGTTGTTGCACAGGGGCAATCCCACTCTCTCAGCCCCAGGAGCCAGTTCCCAGAGCCTCTGTTGGCTGCAGTGGATGATTATGACTTTTAATGTGCCTCATCAATGTCCATGATTCTCCATGGCACCTGGCTGGTCTGCCATTGTGGTCACTGAGTTAACTATGACCTCACAGATCCAGTCATCCAGATCAGACTTTACCTGGATGTGTTGGCAGGTCATATATATCTATGTTTTCATTCTCTTATTTGAATTATGTCCTTTATTTCTTAGTATCCAGTTAATATTGGCCTTATGTAATACTTTTTTTCAAGTTAAAAAAATCCCATGTTATATGTTTAGAATAAACATACTTTTGTATGTATATAAAATTACTATATGCATGACCATTGTATTCATACCTGAAAGCATGTTTGGATGATAATACATGCAGTGTATTTTTCAACATATGTCTTTAGAAAAGAACACTGTATTTAATTTTAACTTACAGGAGTAATGAGTAATCATCTTGCAAGTCAGAAAAATGGTTCATAAACAACCACTTAATTTTTAATTTTTTTAAAAAAGTTCTGTATAAAATGGCAGTTGAACATTTTTATAAATTACTTTAAAACAACTTGTAACATGTACATGGAGCTAAGGTGCAAGTAGCTTTATACCCTATCACTCCTTCCAATTTCATTGGTACTGATTAAACATCAAGACTATTCATATGCAACACACAAATGCATTAATGTGTATATATGACCAAAGAAGACCATTCTTCATACCCTACCACTCTTCCCAATTTCTGACAATTCATATGCAATACACAAATGCGTTAATGTGTATATATGACCAAAGAAGACCATTCTTCATACCCTACCACTCTTCCCAATTTCTGACAATTCATATGCAACACACAAATGCATTAATGTGTATATATGACCAAAGAAGACCATTCTTCATACCCTACCACTCTTCCTAATTTCATTGGTACTGATTATGCAACACACAAATGCATTAATGCGTATATATGATGAAAAGATACAATTCTTTCCAACTGAATTGACACAACCAAGACACATATATCTGTTTTCAGAAAGAAAGATTTTCTTAAAGTAACAACTCACTTTCTAGCTATGTTACAAGAATCAATCGATAGGATTGCAAATTTATTGGTTTATTATTTGCCTAGGTACATGTACTAATATCACACATTGGTTAAATAGTATATGCTTCACTGCTTTTTTCATGTTTTCACAAAAATGAATGTCAGAAAACAAACTTAACTTAAAAAGTTGCAGCGCTTTTTGAGTTGCACAACATAGCAATGTTCAATATGTTTCTGACCTACATGGTTCCATTTAAACCTTTTTCTATCACTTAATATTTAGACATTGAATTCCATGAATTGTATATTTTCCATTATTTGCTGAATTATTTATGAAACTAGATAATTTAATGAAGTAGCATTTATCAGATATAGCGATGTCAACCATTAAATATTTACTTATGGTTTCAAACTGATTTTATAGCATGGCAGTTAGAGTCTTTATTTTTTTTAAAATAAATTAGAATGTGCTTTTCTAAGAACAGAACTTGGTATGTTTTCATTATCCAATGGTAGGCCTAACTTGTGGAAATTGAAAAGTGATAGCTTGCTTGGGAAAGATTTAATGTTTAGTCAGCTATTAAAACACATGCCCTTGAATGTGCAGTAGTTGGTTTATCTGCATAATTGGTCTCAACACTGCATACAATACACTTGGCCTTGAGCTATAACACTGCACTGTCAGAACTTCCTGGATACAGAGGAGTATCTCAAAAGCCATTAACTACTGTTAACACACTGTATGTCTAAAGAAAATCACTGTGTGAAGTTGTTTTTTCATTCTTAACTGAACTTAACTGAAAACGTTAAGTTTACATGTTTTAGGTGACTTAGTGACCTACTTTGCCTGGCAGCGTGACCCCTGCAATCATAGTTGATTTCAGCCACTATAGAAAGCACTGAAATATTTCAAATGATGTGAATACATAAAGTTAATTATCAAGGTATCAAAAAACCTTATTAAAAATATTTCAGTGAACTTGATAGCAAGAAAGCTACACAACTTGATCATATTGGTCCAAGACTCATAAAATCATCTGCCTCAGATATTTCTGATAGCATAACATTCATAATCAATTTAAGTATTGCACTTCATCTGTCCCCAAAATATGCAAAACTGCAGAAGTAATGCCTGTTTACAAATCTGGTTCTATGGCTGATGCCGATATCAACAAATCTCAATACTACCAAGCTTGTCAAAATTGATTGAAAGACATGTCCATGACCTTGTCAAAATTGATTGAAAGACATGTCCATGACTCATTATGTCATATTTAACCAAACACTTGCTATTATATCCTAATCAATCAATCTGAAACATTCATGTGAGATTGCCATGATCTCCCTAACTGATAAATAGCCTTAAGCACTTGATCAAGGTAGAATAAAATTCCAGGAATGCTTTAACATGGTGGATAATGAAATCATCTTGAAGATGCTGAAAATTTACCAATGTGATGAAAGCACACTTAACTTCATACTTAAGTGAGAGAACAAAACATCTGTAAATAAATAATGTTCTTGCTGAACCTGGAACAATTAGATATGGAGTACCACAAGGCTCAATTCTAGGTCCATTATTGTTTCTATTGTTTATTAATGACCATCCACTTTTACTAAGGGACTCAATATCGTCTACAGATCTCTATGCAGAAGACACAACATTGTCAGAGATCTAAAACACAATGCACTGAACTGGAAATTTCTTTACAGGATGCCCTAAACAAACTGGACAACTGTTGCACATGCAATGGCATGGTGGCAAATACATGTACATGTACTGACAAAACTAAAACATTACTTATATCAAGACAGCAAAAATTAACAAATCTTTATAGTGATTAACAATGTCTGACATGGAAGGATAACAAATTTGCAATTGGGCTGCCATGATAGACTAACTGGTGTTTTATCATGGACTGAACATATCAAGCATACAAGTAAAAAACGTTATTCCAAGTTTATGGTTTCTTAGTAGGAAAAGATGTTTTTTTCCTTGAAAGGCACAGAAAACTAAAACAGTTACATACAACCCTATTTAGACTACTGTAATACAGTAGGGAGTAATTCAAATGATCATAACATAACAAAACTAGCACATCTTGAAAAAAGAACATCTAGAATAATATCAATCCAGAAAGAAAGCAAGGAAAATTTAGCTGGTAGTCTAGTAATATTACCTATTAAAGACTGAATCCAGAAAATCCAAATTGATGGACATGATATCCAACAATAGTGGTCCAGAATATTTACAATCACTATTCTGGAAATAGGCTACCTGGTAATAAATACTCCCCACCTGTGATCCATGTCTACCAAACAGTAAAAAATTTCCAAAACCAAATAACGAATTATTCAAAGTTTCCAATACTATGGAACTTTGCTCTGGAACAGTATTCCAGTTGAAATTAGAAATAGCCACTCTATTTCCTTCTTCAAACCCAATATATCCATTGGTTTCAGAGATGCAGGTAATGTAAATAAATTTCCTTTGTATGAGGGCCTCAAGGTAGATTAGTTCTTTAGCTAATTGTGTTACCATCTTTAAAAAAAGTCACCATCATTATTATTATTATTACTAGTATTATTATTATAAAGGGTCAAAACTCTAAAATGGAGTTGAAGAGATAAAACCTATAAACGGTTTATCTAGATGCAAGTCTATGAGCTGATAAACACCAATCTGAATTTGAACATGGTGAACTGTTCCTAAGCTGTGATGTTCATAAAGATCTTTTTTACTTGGAATTTAAATCTGACAGATAAGGTTAAAAGCAATAACCATTTAAAACCAGAAAAGACGTCACCTTTGTCAGGTATATCTACATGTCTGTATATAATAGGCCATGCACTTCTAAGTTACCAGATGGCAAGGAGCTACATGCAATGGCTGCAGAGTCTTAACAGTTACAAATGTGAATATAAATAATTTGCTCTTAGTTGGTTATAAAGACACTATTAAACCATTACTTGCTATATCATGCAAGGAAACGAAAGTTAAATGCATTTCCCAATGACAAACAGAGGTTGCTGACCCAGGCTGGCCTGTGTGGGGCTTGAACCCAGGACCACTGGATTACAAGTCTGATGCTCTTCTATGTGAACTATCATGGCTCCATTTGAACAGACTGAGTAGTTTTGGAGTAGTAGCGATAACAAACTTGTGTTGATAGATGGATGGATGACAGATGATATAATAATCCCCTAAAATCTTTTGGTTTATGACCAGCTAAATACAGTGGGTCGGTCAGTCAGAGTAAGATGATTTATTTGTCCTCCCTTTACCGAAAATGATAGGCTAAGCTTAATTTTATTGTCAGCATTACTTAGCAACATAAAATATATATAATATTTCATACAGCTTGCTTTAAGAATGAAGCTGACCACAAATATCTTAAAAATGTATTCATTACTAAACCATATTTTCAAATCTTTGTTCAGCAGGCACTTTAAGAGACTAAATAAATAGTAAGCATCTGACTGATATTAATTATTTATCAATAAAATGAAATCCAGCCTGGTCACAATATTCAGAAAAATGTAAATCTGTTTTATGGTTGGAAAGCCATTCTGGCAAAAAACATGGTAAGTCAGAAAAATGGAATCAAAGCTGTTTTTCTTTGATGCCTAAATAATCTACCAGAATTGCTATATAATGATTTTGATTTTTTTTTTTAAATTAACATAATGCAGACTGTATGTTTAAACACATTACAATAAACAATATTCTATAAAATAAATATATATTGATAATGATGCAAAAATTGGTAACAAGATACAATGTATGATACCTTCATTTGCAAAATCATTTCAGTACACAACATATTTGAATAATAAATCTAATCAAATTTCAATACAGTGCCAATTATAAAATGGTTTGCTGAGTTTTTTTCAGTTCTGACCACTAATCTTGAGCATTCAAGGTCATTTACAGAATAAAAAGTTAGTCAATGCCATGGCAAAGTATTTTCAAGCTAAACCTTTGATTCATAATGACTTGCTTTGATGGTGTCCTGCTTCTTGGCCGTCCTAGTCCTCACAGAACCAGGGGCAACACTAGAAATCTGAAACCTTATTTTAAATCCAAACCCTACTTAGAAGTTATACTCATTTATATGTAAAATAAAAAATGCAAACAATATAGACCCAGATCTGTAATTGCAAAATTTACTGGTAGAACAGGGTCTAAAAAAATCCCTTCATAAACCCAGATCTGCTGGTGCATGTGTTGGCAGATCTGTGTCAGTGCAGACTGCAGTACATACATGTACCATGTGTAAAAAGCTATATTGAACTGTAACAAAGATTTTGGATTGACAAAAAAAGTATATAGTTATTTCAGGATATATTTTTTTTTATATATCTCTGACCTCTGCCCTGTGGGGATAGATAAAGGATTAAAATCTAGCCTCTGATATCCTTAAAGATCATTGCTATTTTTGGGAAGTCACATGCCAAGTTTGAACAATGTAACATGGACAGTAAAAAGGACTGTTTTTACAAGAAATGGGATTAATAGACAGGTTGTTGTTGTTATTGTTGTAGTATTTAACACCATTTTTCAGCACAAGAAAGCTATATATGGTGGCCAGTATAAATGGTGGAGGAAGAACCTGGGAAACTTGGAAAGAACCACTAACCCATGAGAAACTACTGGCAAGCTTTCTCACATATCCACATCGGCCAAACCAGAGACTCGACCCACAGACATAGGTGAGATAACAGTGATCCATAATGGTGAGTGCTTTAGACCCCTTGGACACTCAAAGCCCCAACTGGACAGGTATGAAGACTAATATACTAGAATTTTTACAAATTAATAAAAGCTAATTAATTAACAATGGTCACTTTGAGATGACATATACCCTGGTTATCGGTGTGAAGATTTGTATTGAAAGTACCCAATGGTTGCATGGTCCAACACGCCAAAATTCTGTCCTTGATTTTGTTATGGAATGAAATACAGATACATGTATATATTTTTTTGCTATGTTCATAGAAGTCTGTTGACCAAATTTTTTTGTTTTCAGAGCAATAATCTCAAACTTAAAAAGATATTTAACTAAAACTTGGTATGCCATGTATGCTGTAGAGACTCTGGTACTCAGAATATTCTGCATTCAATATTTTTTTTGTGTAACCATGGAAACAATGTGTAAATACAGTAGTTAACCAACTGTGAGTACTGTGCAATTGGGACTAGCATAAATAGTATACAAATGACAGTGCAAGACAATATGGTCATTTAATAGGTGTTTAAATAAGTGGTGGATTGGGCCCATATGTAATCTCTTGACTGTTATTAAAGGGGGTGGGGTGGGCAAGAAAAAGTGATAATATTTGACCTCCTCTGTTATCTTCTTTGTGTCTTCATCGAGCATCACCTCCTTGCCATTTTTTATACTGGCATGAAGTTTACGCCACCTGTTAATGCCAAAGGTGTTAAAGTAGAGGGTGGTTCCAACCAAGGCAGAAATCCCAATGCCAATAGCATACTGCACACTGTCACTTGAAAATTTTATTGCTCTAAAAGCCATCTGTAAAGATAGGCAAGAAACTTTGTAAATCATATAATGTATAAACTCGCAAAAAAATCAAGACAAATTGTAAACAATGTAGACCCGATCTGTAGTTACATAGATCAGGGTCTAAGTTGTTTGTTCTACTCATAAAATATTCATTAGCCCAGATCTGCATGTACATTGTGAACTGGCAGATCTGATACTGTATAGTTTGCAGATCGTAAGGTAGTACCAGTACGTGTATATACAGTTCCCACACTGCTGTGGAGTTCTTAGAGTACTAGGCAGGCTAAAAATAAAATTGATAGATAGGCTAAAAATAGGCCAAAGTAAAAACAAAAAATTAAAACATTTACAAACGTTACATAAAGAGCATGAAAATCTAATCTGGTATACATATAAAAATTACTTATCTGGCACAACAATATAAGGAAACAATCTGAGGAAAATAAGCAAATACAAGTATAAAATGATTTTATTGAACATTAAAAAATGTGAGCTTTTTGCGTTCAACTCTCCTAAATCTATTTTCGTCAACTTTACCTTAATCTAGCTGACAGGATTTGCCCAAATATTTCAGTTTAAAATGGACTATGAGTTATTACAAACAAGTAAACACAAGCATTTCATCTATCTGTTACTTTCAGCTCCAATATTCTAATTTGTATTATCTTAACAATCCAGTTGAGTTCTTTTAATGTTACTTGTATAGATTACTTTCCTTTATTTTTTGTATGGCCACCATTTCACACCGTGTTCTCTCAAATATTCATTAACTCTAAACAAGGCTCTTTCAGCACATGTAGCCCCTTATTTTTTTTTTTATAATGGAGTGCGATACTAAACACATGTGGACTGGTGTCCTTGTAAAAAAAAAAGGTAGGAAAGAAAGAATCCTTTTTACAACCTTGGTTTGGATCAAATTTCATCTGCATCTTTCTTCTAGAAGATTAACTTTTTAAAAACAGCTAAACACACTAAACACAATATATATATTTGTAACTTTTCATCTCCAACTTAATGTCCAACTGAAAATATTTGCTCAAATATTGCAAAATTTGCAGCTAATGCCTATTACAGAGATAGTATTTGATCTATGGAGACCATATTAATGTACATCTTAAAAAAAGAAACTAAAATGTTGTGACTACTTAATGAGGTGTATACTTATTTCCAAATAATTTACCCCAGACACTTTCACAGTTAGATTAACTCAGTGCACTAATATCTGCACCCCTTTCTTTAGTGAGTGTGGCAATCAACCAATTAAAATAACCCAGTGCATTTAACAAAACAAACATGTCAACTTCTTCAGCTTGGGGATTCTAAAGGTAGAAATGGTGTCAATGATTAGCATGTTGTTTCTTTTACCAATAAGCAATTTAGAGATTTCCAACTGAGATACAATTTGAATTCTTTGACACATATGGTAATCTATTTTTGTGCAAATTTCAAATGGTCTTTGTTTTGACATTCTGACTATGAAGAAGTGAATACTAAGCATAACCATATTTTAGATAATGAGCAAGCAGAATTCACTTCTTTTGTGTTGAATAATAATAGGGTAATTATTGGCATAACACAATTCAGCCAACATTTAGAATGGCACAATGACTGGACATTTTCTTTTTCTTACCATTTTGCTACTTTTCAGTAATGTGCCCAGTTGGTGGCCTTCCCCACTATAATGCCCCCTCTGCCAATTTTTGTCCCTTCAACTAGGTTTAAAACTACTAGGGTCATGTTAAATCATATGCTTTCACCACACTTAAATTTGAAAACAATTGGTTACTAGAGCATGTTATTCACCACATGGCCTGCAGGTTGATGTCTAATTATAAGTTAGATGATTATTTCATACTGTGCTTTGACATTTGCCCCAAGACAATGCCACTAACTTAAAATACCCATGCACTGAATGAGCCAATCAGAAAATGTGTTGCAACAGCTAGTTTCTGGTGGCTTTTTATAGATTTCCATTCATGATATTCTGGTAATTTACTGGTCTAAATTAATGCTAGAAACCACATGGAAAACCTCAACCACCCTTTTAGTATTACTCCATTCTAAATAGGGCAAGATCCAAAGATAGATGATGATGCTGACTGTAAGCATGCCTATTGAAGTTGTAAAGACCGAGATCCTGCCCCTGAAAATGATAAATCACAGCTCATCTGTTGAAATTAAATGAGGCATGAAAGGGGACAACAAAATAATAATAATAATAATAATAATTAATAATAATAATAATAAATATAATTTTAATAATAATAATAATAATAATAATAATAATAATAATAATAATAATAATAATAAATTGATGCATCACTAAAACTTTTTAAACATTTAGTAGAAAGGGCTGTAAGAAGAAAGTTGTTATGTCTGACAGTATCAATCAATAAGTCGTTATGCAGGTGTGGAAGCTTTTGTACAACACACAATGAACCATATGTATACATGTATACCTTTGATTTTGAATCTATATACAAGCCATATGGATATATGTATTTTAAATCTTTTGATTTTGAATCTATCTATAAACCATATGTATAGGTATATTCTAAATCCTTTTATATCTGTAATCTAAATCCTTTCGATTTTGAATCTATCTATAAACAATTTGATCACTATACCAAGTTAGATGTACAAGTAGACATGGAATATTATTTTTTTGGGGGACACATCACATTTTCGCCATGTATGATGATGATTTAATTAATTGTGATATATAAATAAAATTATGGAGGAATTTTGTGATGAAACACAAAGGAAGATAGATTACTCATGGCAGAAATGAAGGTATTCTATGTAACAATGAGCAGTGATACAACTTGGGGATAACAAATTGGAAGCAGTATCAGTAGATAAATATATGGGGCTCTGTTCACTCCCAATCCCCTCTGGACCATGGCAAAAGTATGTGTGACATCACAAACTGTTTACTCATAATCCTCTCTGGACCAATGGAATAGTATGTGTGACATCACAAATTGTTTACTCACAAACATCTCCAAGGCAAAAGTATGTGACATCATGAGCAAGAAAAACATTGATTCAAAATAAAACTGGATCTTACCGGTAAATCATTCTACAAGATGTTATCTCTTTAATGGGACAGAATTTTGGAAAGTAAATATTTAAGCCTGACACACATATCCCATACAGATTTTATACTATTTGTTAAATTTGGTTTTACACCAGAATACATTCATGCAATCTTGAAATGTGAATGTAGCCAATATCCTCTGTATTCAGTACTTGACAAAATGTATTCAGTACTTGACATAATGTATTAAGTACTGGATAAAATGTATTAAGTACAGGATAAAATGTATTCAGTTCTTTACAAAATGTATTTAGTACTTGATAAAATGTTTTATATCCAGGTACTATGAAGTGGTCCCTCATTTGATTGGGATGAAAGCTGTTATCTTCATGCAGACATCCATTTTGGAACAATTTTTTGCAGTGTTGACCAATTTACACACTGAAATACACTGTAATGCTATAAAGTTGTTACTGAAAGCATTTTCTTTAAAAAATATCAACAAAAAGTAAACACATGTTTGGAAACGAATCAAGTGTCTGGAATTTTTTGGGGCCAAAATCATTGCACATATCTACAAGTAAAGAATGAGTCATTCACCATATAAATTAGGCCACTTTTTTTAAAGATGACAAACAAAAGCTCTTAATATCAGAAAGAAATAACATCATGGTGTTTTACAGAACTGTCTTGATTAACCCCCTGGGGGAGGGGTGGGTTTGTAACTCCAGGTCATAACTAAAATTATGTAGATACCTGCTCTGTTAGCTATGTATATACATAGAAGACATTCAAATATAGATTCACATATGCAACCAAAATGGTCAGAGTTTATCCTTTTCCTTCAGGGGCAAAAACTGTGGCATTTGACAAAATAGAAAGATATGTGCATTAAAAACAGTCTCAAGTTCCGTATAAATGACTTGCCAATATTACAAAATGGGGTTCAGTTGATACTTTTTGCTTTTAAAGGAGCAAACCAATGTTTTGTTTGTTTTAGGGCTTAACGCCATTTTTCAGCACACGATAGGCTATACATGGCGGCCAGTATTATTGGTGGAGGAAGAACAAAAAAAAAAAAAACATGGAAAGAACCACCAACCCATGAGAAGCTACTGGCAAGCATAAACTAATGTAGCTTAATGCATAAAAATACCTCTAGTGATGGTAGGTTATTTATTTTAAACTCTAGATTGGATCAAGTTATGCTATCTGTTTGATGTTCTGGCCATAATTAAATGACTGAACATGCAAGACAATAAAATACCAGCAATGATCACATCTACACCGTATTATGCTTTACAAACAGAAGTGGACTATCACAAAGTCAAGATCCGATGATTATTTGAGACTAAGATAAAAATTTAAATTTGCAAATCTTATCCTACAAAAGGCTGATAAAAACTTTATAGAAATCTTGAAGATTAAGATCATATTAGTTACTCTATGCCAAACCAGTTTTGAAATTACATACTTCAATTGTCCACAAGTAGAGGACCAACATGGTGGATTACATGTAAACAGTTCACTCTTTTATTAGCCTGTATAGAAGGAGTAGTTTTGTTGCTATTTGTAGCATACAGATGATTTTAGAAACATTTTAAGATGCTAATATGGAAATTCACCAACTAAAGATGCAGTGCTCTCCCTAATGCTTTTCACATTATGGTTACTCAAGAGGTTGCAAACACTATCAACTTGCTGGCATTTCGAATCAAACAGGAGTAACAATCTGTATGGGCAAAGTCTATGTTTCTTGGCAAGTGAAATAATGTGGATACTATTTTTGTTAATCTGAATAATTCCGTAAATTGCAATCATTGCATGCAAGTGTTTCTCCTTTTTAATTGTTCTTTCTTTTTATAGAAATATTGGATGCAGATATTTACTAAAATGGACTACAGTATTTGTATCCACTTCTTTTTGTAAATAAACAAGGCAGTTCTGTAACACCTACATATTTTAAAAACAAGTTATAAATCATAATAAAAAATGAACCAAATTCAGTCATTCCGTTCATCAATTTAAAACTTGTTTGTGTTTCAAATCAATCTGGAGTTTCTCTAGTTGCCATATTTGCATGGGTAAGTTTGTTTTCAAGAATAAAATGTTTTTTTGTAGTTCAGCATCTCTGTTAATCTATATGATTCGGTAAATTTTGGAGTAGTATCCACAATTACATATTTGTCTAATTTGGCAAAGAAATTTGTAAAAGCAGACATTGCAAATATTAGATGCAGACAACTAGGTGTTACTGAAATGAGCTGTTCTACTAGACAACTGAAAATGTTTTTGACCAATCTCTGCTTGTTTACATTGAGAGCTTCCATTTTGATTTCAAATGCCAAGAAGTTGATTATGTACCCTCTGGAGTCAATCAAGTTAAAATGAAATGATTAATGGTTCTTATTTTCCTTAATTTTTCTTTTATATCCTTGGTGCTTTATGCTTTTAAAATCTATATGTGTATCTGTATAATTTTAGAGGTTATAAACAAATGGGAACTTCCCAGAGGTATGCAAATACTATAGAAGGGAAATAGTGGAGAACTTGCTCATGGACAACTCACCTTGGGAAAACCTGTACCCTGGGAAAACTCATTCCAGGTGTAGGAAGGTCTGAGAAATTACCATATTAAATTACCATATTGTGTCTGGAGATGCCACCCCAAGGATCATAGATACTAATTTGGGTATGCTGCCCCACTGGCTGGTGCTTTTTTTTAAAATATCACCTCATAAATTATTCTATTATCTAGTTGAGATTACAATTCATGGTAATTAACATTCATGCTGAAATTTGAATATAACCCCTCCTTTTTTCTTCTTCTATATCAACTGTTTACTTAGGCGCTGTATATGTTGGATCATCATGACCAGTCACCAAGGAATCACACTTATACACTGTTCAGTACTGTCACCATTATCATCTGTGTTATCCAAGACCGTAAAAAATCCAGCACAGCCCCATTTGTTACATCATATATCAAACTATTGTATAGCTTCCTAATTTCCTTACTAATTTTTTTTCTCCATTCATCAAAACCAGACCCTTCATTGTAACTATTTATTTTAAATGAACCTCATTATTTTTAATACAATTTAATCTTAGCCTCTAATTTTAGCAAGATTTAAATTATATCACTGAATACTTGTTTTTAATAGAAACAAACCTGGGTTAGTTGTTGTTGCTATTTAATGCCATTTTTCAGCACAAGATAAGCTATACATGGCAGCCAGTATTATTGGTGGACGAAGAACCCAGGAAAACACCGGAATGATCCATTGACCCACGAGAGCTTGAAATATGTGGGGATTATCTGAAGGCTTCACTCCATTTATTCATCCACTAATTTCACTCACGTGCAACAGCATACACACACCATCAACTATGTCAAGTACTTTGTGAGTTGTGACAGTTGGAGAAAACCATAGTTAACGTTTATTCAGAAATAATTAAAAATAAAATGCTACAATGCTTATGGTTTGAAATGTGCTTTTCTCACCAAAACATTCTTTTCAAAATAATACTGATTCTGGACATATGGAATTGCATGACTCACAATATGTCGGCCTAGTCTATGTATGTCTTTGAAAAGATGTAGTGTTTATATCTTTGGCTATGAAAATGGAATACATTACTTAAGACTCATTCCATCAGCATTTTAAATGAGGAACAAGATCAGGTTTATAATTATATTTTTTTGAACATTCAATGTAACAATGCCACTAAATGTGGCAAGAGATATTATGCAAACTACAACAGTTTTAATTTCTTGACAAACTCATGCAGCAAGTTGACAAGTTGATTAGCCGACAATAAAATAGGGTGTGGGAACATTTTTAACATTAGAAACTTGGATTAGGATGCAGTATTGTTCTCAGGTAAACATTTATATTTTATAAATAATCTATTTATCTGGATTATTGTAAATAATAGTTATTAAATACATTTTTCTGGGTTACAAGTTCAAGAAGGTCAGGGGGTGGGTCTTCATGTTGACAGAGAAATCACATTTACATATGAATTCAGAATAGACATGTGGAATATGTTTTGTACATTTCATGACTATTAATTACCTATATTAGAGGATCATTCTTTCTTGATACAAATTGGATTTCTGATCAAAAATATGTGATTCAATATTTACAGAAATGATGCACTGTTGTGTAGAAAAGTTACATACTAATATGTATGTGTGTTTGTTCAAACAATATGATAGCCTGATGCCTCAGGACCCCTAATTTTCTGTATTCTAAAGTGAGGTGCCTGCTGGAATTGTCACCCAAAAAAATTATTTGCCTGAGGAAACTTTGATGACTTATGAAATGTATATATCTATTTTCAAGACTTACCTGCCATAACAAGACACAATTTAAATCAGATTGCCACTGTCCTACATGAAATTGAGATCTGATTTTAATCAAACTAAAACGCAACATGTCATTCTATAAATATGATTTTGTACTCCCAAGGCACCTGACACAGTCTTGTTTTGAGAAAACAAGATGTTCAATAATCTTCAAACAAAAAACAAAAAAGTATAATTTTTTTTAAAACCTACAACTTACAGTATTTGCTCATTATATGTAACATCTATAACCTGCAAACAGTGATGATTGGAGCTGACATAAAACAGGACTCAAACTTTAATTCATCAGAACATTTCATTACTTTTAAAATTTAATTAGTGGACTAGACAAGACTTTTGGATTATTTTTGGATTTATTCTTAAAACCATAAGTTCTTTCCTCCATTTTACCATTGTTTTTTCCAGGCAAATAAAGTTTTTGGTAATTTTACAAAGCTTATTGTTTTTACTCTATCTCTGTTACTATTAATTAGAGCTGAAACACGTAACACATACCATTATATTCAGCAGTGTTAGAGGAGATTCAATACATTTTTAATAAAATGATGGATCGATAGAATTTTACATGGGCTGTGACAATATCTTCTCCCCCTGTGTAATCTTTCAAACAAAAAAAACCAATATATTTTCTGCTAAATGTTTAACTGGCAATTTGGTAAAATAGTGTACTAAGGGAATAATTTATAAACAATGTAACAATATCTTGCTTAAATTCCTAAAATTTAGACATGCAATTAGTAGTAACACTTCTAACACTGCCCCAATCAAGCTTCAATACCTATTGGAAATGCTAAATTGCTCAAACAGATTAACCACCCTACATTTGGTACCAAATAATTACAACCTTCAAAATCTGTAAAATACATATTGTAAATGTTCTCTTATAATTAGTAAATGATATATTGAAGCTCCTCACTGCTGTATCTGTTTCATAATTTATGGATATTTTTGTTGCATTCTGCAAACAAATGATGAAAACATTCACATAATTTATAATAGAAATGATTAGGACTGAATTGATATATGTAACAGTTTGTGTTGTTCCGATTATCGATTATAATCGATCATCAGTTGGTTGAGCAAACCAATAAGATAATCGATTGTGAAACTCCTTAATTGATTGTGTAAAGGGAGACTACTTTTTTAGGTGTAGGCATAGTATTATGGTTAGTAAAACTCACAGCCACTAAAGTTGACCTGAAATTTATTAATCCTACACAACTAAAAATATGAAATCTTATGATTCATAATTAGGAACATATAGTCATTATTACATGGTCAAGTTGTTAAATTGCAGAGTTAATAAATTTAAACACATTGCTGTTGATTTGTTTCAGTAAAATTGCAACATCTTTTGTAGTATTTATAAACAAAGACAAACACATATGAACGAAAGAATTTCAGGGGACTGTAGCAGTATTTCAGGTACATATGACTGATCAGCCATAAAAAGTTGCGTTCATTTAACAAAGTTATAGAACAAAAGTAACACAATGTATTTTTGTAATATTGTTGTCTGGTTAACACATTAACCCCTAGCGACGACTTTACGAGGTATGAGGTACTAACCTACTTCCATGGTCTGTAGCGTCAAGGTCATATATGATACACTAAAGTGGGTGGTATCATTGAAAAGTAGACAGATGTAGCTCTACAATGATAGCAAGTAATATGGATATTTTAATTGTGTTACAAAATACAGAGGAAAAAACCGAAGTTTTTGGACCCGTTTTTTTTTCACCCAAAAATCGCCCATGGTCGGGTTCCGAATTTGTGTCCAGATTTTAGACTTTATGACCTCAGATCTACGGCAGACCGGTCTGAGACGCACACAGACAGGTGAACCTGTGCAAAAAGTAGGATAAGATGGACATTTTGAATAAAGAGTCTTCTACATACGAAAATCATGGGTCCGTTAAGCAAAAAAAAAAAAAAAAAAAAAAAAAAAAAAGAACTCCGATTTTTGCTCTTCTGCTCATGCGCCAGTAAACTAACCAATGAAAAACATTTTCTGTATCATTGGTAACCGTTTGTCTAACAGATTATTGTTAGGAAATCGATGGATTACGATGTATTTAGAAATAGTCCCCAAAATATGTTTCCTACTCGCATTTTATGCGAAAACAGCAAAAACCTCCAGGGGTTAATGTGTTAAACAGTCACTTTTCATGATACCACAAAATTTGAATATTCTTCGCGTATTCAATCACTTGTACGTCAACACTGAACATGAAATACAAATTTTGCCATTCCGGGACAATTTTCTATTTTTTTAAAAAAATTCTTGTTAACACATTAACCCCTAGCGACGACTTTACGAGGTATGAGGTACTAACCTACTTCCATGGTCTGTAGCGTCAAGGTCACATATGATACACTAAAGTGGGTGGTATCATTGAAAAGTAGACAGATGTAGCTCTACAATGATAGCAAGTAATATGGATATTTTAATTGTGTTACAAAATACAGAGGAAAAAACCGAAGTTTTTGGACCCGTTTTTTTTTCACCCAAAAATCGCCCATGGTCGGGTTCCGAATTTGTGTCCAGATTTTAGACTTTATGACCTCAGATCTACGGCAGACCGGTCTGAGACGCACACAGACAGGTGAACCTGTGCAAAAAGTAGGATAAGATGGACATTTTGAATAAAGAGTCTTCTACATACGAAAATCATGGGTCCGTTAAGCAAAAAAAAAAAAAAAAAAAAAAAAAAGAACTCCGATTTTTGCTCTTCTGCTCATGCGCCAGTAAACTAACCAATGAAAAACATTTTCTGTATCATTGGTAACCGTTTGTCTAACAGATTATTGTTAGGAAATCGATGGATTACGATGTATTTAGAAATAGTCCCCAAAATATGTTTCCTACTCGCATTTTATGCGAAAACAGCAAAAACCTCCAGGGGTTAATGTGTTAAACAGTCACTTTTCATGATACCACAAAATTTGAATATTCTTCGCGTATTCAATCACTTGTACGTCAACACTGAACATGAAATACAAATTTTGCCATTCCGGGACAATTTTCTATTTTTTTAAAAAAATTCTTGTTAACACATTAACCCCTAGCGACGACTTTACGAGGTATGAGGTACTAACCTACTTCCATGGTCTGTAGCGTCAAGGTCACATATGATACACTAAAGTGGGTGGTATCATTGAAAAGTAGACAGATGTAGCTCTACAATGATAGCAAGTAATATGGATATTTTAATTGTGTTACAAAATACAGAGGAAAAAACCAAAGTTTTTGGACCCGTTTTTTTTTCACCCAAAAATCGCCCATGGTCGGGTTCCGAATTTGTGTCCAGATTTTAGACTTTATGACCTCAGATCTACGGCAGACCGGTCTGAGACGCACACAGACAGGTGAACCTGTGCAAAAAGTAGGATAAGATGGACATTTTGAATAAAGAGTCTTCTACATACGAAAATCATGGTCCGTTAAGCAAAAAAAAAAAAAAAAAAAAAAAAGAACTCCGATTTTTGCTCTTCTGCTCATGCGCCAGTAAACTAACCAATGAAAAACATTTTCTGTATCATTGGTAACCGTTTGTCTAACAGATTATTGTTAGGAAATCGATGGATTACGATGTATTTAGAAATAGTCCCCAAAATATGTTTCCTACTCGCATTTTATGCGAAAACAGCAAAAACCTCCAGGGGTTAATGTGTTAAAGTATACATGTCATTAAAAGAGATTACTCCTGTGCATTTATAAACATACTGAACTCTTGATCAAAGATATAACTAACAAAAATAAAAATTTGCTCTTAGTAACTGATTATAATCGATGATCAGTTGGTTAAGGGAACCAATTATTGATTATGAATTTCTGACCGATTCCCATCACTAGTAATGGTATTTAGAGGAAAGGAAGGGTATTCTCATGATAATTTTCAAACACAATGAAACATGTAATAATTTAAATCTTAAATCTAAAATGTACTTTAAGCAAGCTGCAGAGATTTGTCAAAAATGGTGAAGATTTCTTTTATTTACATTTTCTATTATTGAGAGATATTTATTAACAATCATATATCACTTTTGATGAGGACCAGTAACAGTATGTAAAATAATATCAGCACAAAACACACATTCAATCATTTAAACATGTCAATATTAATATATATTTGCAAACATTTATGAGTGTGTGTGATTTCAATGTTTAATGTAGCTTGAACAATTTTTCAGCCATATCACTATAATGTCTGCAGTGTGATAATTTATAGTTATGTTTAGGACTGGGGCATTATGCTGCAGACAGTAGCATGATGTCCCACCCAGTCACATTATCCTGACACCAGGCCGACCAGTCCTAACACTAACCTCTTAATGCTGCGCTCCAAGTGATGCAGCTTTTAGTACCATTTTTAAAAGTCTCTTGTATGACTTAAACGGAGTTTGAACCCACAACCTCCCACATCCAAGGCGGACACTCTAGTACTAGACCACCGGTGTGGTCAAACATTTGTTATGATCTTTACTGTTTAATGAATTTAAAACAAAAAATGTTCTTTATATTTTGACCATTCTTATTATGAAACAATGTATGATTCCACCTTTTTTTTGCCGTCTGCTACTTCAGGACAATCAAGCAATTTTAATTTCCTGAAATAAGTTATAAATAGACATGTATTGTATGTCATTTTCGGTTAGCCAATGAGAGTGCAGTATAGCATTCAGCACATTTTACTTGCATTTTAGACGGATGCGATCAGGGCCATGTAAAGTGTTAGCATAAAAATGATTTGGCATTCCTGAAGTCAAACTTTGGATACACAGTTGAATGCCTGACCTATATATCGGTACCAAATTTATTAAGCTATGCAAAATATCAGTGTTGATTCTTAAATTGGTTGTGCGAGAAAGGAGAAAAGTGTCCTCCCTTGTATTATTATATAGTAAAGGTATGACAGATAAATTGTAAGCAATGATATGAAACCCTGTGGTAAGACGCTGATGCCCAAAACATAAATATCAGCTTCGAGGTCTTATATATAGGACTACAAAACACGATACACAGCACTGTTAGTTCGGCAGTAATACTCTGATGCCAAAACAAATATCAGCGTTGATGTGTTACATATTGGAGTAGGCCTATAGAAAAGGCAGACAAGGACGTCACATCCGTTTTGTTTAGAATGCCAACAAGTTTACAGTGTTAAACCTCCATCCTGTGACAATCGTGTCAGAACTTACAAATTGATGAACGAAGTGTTATTTTTCATTTTAAAACTGATATGCAGTACAGTACCCATGATGTTTTTCTGTTTTCAAATTGATTGGTGGGGAGCAGTCAAAACATCAGAAGTACGAATAATATTGTTGCAAAATCTGGTACTTCGTTACTCATTTCGTATGCGCAACCTATAGTGAATTTTATATGCATACCATTACTTTACTTTATTTAACAAACTGATAACTAAATAAGTTCCCCATTTTCACCTTGCATACAAATCAGACTTGTTTCAAGGGCGCAGACATATTGATTTGAAAACGAGGCTATAGACTGTGGCTTCATAGAATAGAATAAAATGATGAACCGAACTACATTTTAGAACCAAGCCTGGCTTCCGGATTCCCATCGTCCATTTTTATGGAGAACATTTTCGGACAACGTCGTTCTTTTCCGTCAACACCCCTGTAAATAATTGGCAGGTAGAACAAGAAGCAAAACTGGTTGTAAAATTCATGATGTCAGAAACAATTTACATGTTTCACTGGCAGATGCATTGCAGACTGAAGGATATATTGTGATATTATATGTTTTGTCTTCTTATTCGATGAAGCTTGGCAGGAATGTCACGGTTTTTTCGGTTTTTAAGCCGACGACGAGCAGGAAGGGGGATAAAGACCGAACATGATGGGCCAGCACCCGCGAAGAAGAAAAATGTGATCACTTGCACAGTAATTTTACTGGATGGAACTGATTACACAGTAGATTTAAAAGTAAGCTACCCTATATATTTTTTATTTTGGCTTCAGACATTAATTAGTATATTGATTGTTGTAGGTATCACGCGATAGTTCATAAAAAGAATGGAAGTAGGGGTTGGGGTGGGAAATAGGCTAGTCTTACAATAATGTAAGACATCAACCCTAAAATTTGTTTTAAGGGTCGAGGTCTTACTGCCAAAATAACGGCGACGTGTAGCGTTTTCAGACGTCGATTAACTTCGGAACGATAATTCAAATTTTCAGGAATATCTCACATTTGATAGAACCCATATCAGCGCTATTCTACAAAGTCGGTGTTTTAGTCAGACTTTACTTACACTAATATCTTTTCAAATTCAAATTCATACATAAGCAAATGGATATGTTTTCAAGTTCCATTGGCCTACATTTCAGTTCGCTGGAATGTGATGAAAGCCAGGAATACCGAAATTGGTGGAAAATAACAAATCTATTTAAACACTTGCTTCACTATTAATATTTTTTTCATTTTGTTAAAGAAATATACTTAAACTTAACCAGATTTTGGCATTTATGACTTTCATCGCATTCCAGCCAAATAATATAATGCAATGACACTTGAAAACATGTCCTTTTCTTTTGTAAGAATTTTAATTTCTTAGAAAAGAAAGAGATCTGAGTAAAACATTAATTCATAAAACAATTGCTGATATGGGCTGCGAAGTACAAGATATTCATGAAAATTTGACTTGACATATGATGTAAGTTGACATCAAAACACGATACACAGTGCAATTATTTAGGCAGTAAGATCTTGTTGCCCAAAACATAAATATCAGGGGAAAGGGCTTACATTGTAGGACTATACTGATATTCATCTTCAGGCAACTGAAATGTAGGCCAACAGAACTTTAAAACAGGTTCATTTGCTTGTGTGACAATTCAGATTTATTAGAAGAAAAAAAAACATTACAGTAAGTAAAATATGACCAATACATTATAACTTTAATTTGTAAAAGAAAAGCATCAATATGGGCTGATAATCGTGAAAATGTGACTTTTGTTGTGATGTTTGTTGACATTAAAACAGGCTACATTACTTAGGTGATAAGACCTCAGTCCTAAAACAGATATCAAAGTCGATGTCTTATACAGGAGGACATGGGAAGGGGCTGGATATATGTAAAATGAAGTCAATGTTTAACACAGGTAACATAAACATTAAATATGTAAACACATGAAGTCAAAAGGATTAGAGTACATTTCAACAAATTTCACTGTCAGAATTTATAAACAAATAATTGAATTGGGGGTAATATGTTTAAAATTTTCTTACACTTCAGCATGCTCTTGTGAATTTTACATTTTGTTACTTTGAAGTTATCACATTCTTCAGTATTATATATGCGTCAAATTTAAGGCCTTATTTTACAGTACTGGCAGTATTATATACATAAAAAAGTTTTGTAGCTATATTATGGAGGGTCTTTTCTTCAGAAATTTCAAAATTCCAAGGGAGATTAATTAGGTAAAGAAATTGTCCTAATTGGCTTCTGGATATGCTTGGACAGACCTAATAATTCATGAACTCAAATGAAGTCAGTCTTATAAGGGGTGCAGTAAACAATAACTCTTGGCATCATGAGAAGCATAGCCATTGACACCTGTCACTCTCAATAGTCACAGTTACTAATAATTTGACATGTATCTTTACAAAGTAAACTCTGTTCCAGTAGGGATTTTTTGCATCATAATAGGAAAATATTTGAAGCACTTTACGAAATATATAGTTTCATTATTTTCATTTGATGTTGCACCAATTTCCCAAACAAAACACTGAATTATAGCCACTAATATCCACAAATCATGAATATAAATAAATAATGGCAGCTCTTTCCTTCCTGACCAACTTACTGGAAATGTAACTTGTAAGAAAAGCACTTCATTTTGCCTCTAGTATTTAGAACCATCATTATTACCAAAGAATTTTCTTAAAATTGGTCTCTGTCTAAATCAGCTTTCACTAACATGGCATCAATAAAATATATTGTTGCCTGCTTGACACATACATTTTCCTGCTGCTATTTATTGATGTCCTGTTTTCCAGAACAAAATTGCCCCCAGGAAACATGAGCTTGCTTCATGTTGTATCCCAGTGTTAGTGAAAAACAAAGAAAAATAAAATATATGATTTTTTAATGAAATCATGTTATGTTTAAGTTATGTTTAATGCTTGTTTTCTTTTTATCTTTGTTGGGCACCTTCAAACTGTATGCTGATATATGTACTTTATATATATATATATATATATATATATATATATATATATATATATATATATATATATATATATATATATATATATATATGCTGGGCTCTGGTATGCAAAAGACAGTTGTTCATGTGACTTTGTTTTCATAGTGGGAATAATGAGTATATGAATGTCAGAAGAGAAGCGTCAGTATCTTGCTGGTGTGTACACATGTGTGAGGCCGAATAGGTAATCAGGACTGGAGTCCATCAATGAAATGTAGCACAGAGAACAAATTTTGTATTTGATTCTGAATTGAATGGATAGACAGTGTAGTCTACAATAATAATATTGTGGTTTATCATTATAGACTTTGGTTTTTGTTTTCAAAGTTAAATTATTAAGACCTCATGACATTAAAATCAGAGACATGCATCAAAACAGTCTTTGACATTTTGATTGTTTAGAGTTGATAAACTAATAATAATAATAATCATAATGATGATGATTATTTTGTATAGCACCTAATCTTTAGAAGCTCTAAGTGCTTTACAACAACATATATAACGATATGATTACAAATTAAAACACTTTGAAATTAGAAAATTTAAAAATCATGCTTAACATATTTAAGGTAGGAAACATTATTAGGTCTTTAAGTTTATTCTTGCAGTCTATAAAGGTGAGTTTTAAGAGCATTCTTGAAAGGGATCATTGTGTCTTTGTGTTTAATTTCAGTGGGCAATTCATTCCATATTGCTTGGCCCAGGTATGAAAAGAACGTTGTCCATATGATTACGTTTTCATATTGGGAATAATGAGTATTTAATTGTCACAATAGGAGTGTAAGTATCTTGCTGGTGTGTACACATGGATAAGGTCGGATAGGTTTGTTGGACTGATTCCATCAGTGAAATGTAGCAAAGAGAACAATTTAGGTGTTTGATTCTGGATCGAATAGATAGTTTGTGTACGGTACAGAGCAGCATTGTACCTTTAATGTGTCTAAATACACGAATTTAAAAGGTATTGAATCCCAGATGCATATAAATATTGCAATTAAAATGTAACTGAATAGTTAAAACTTGAAATATTTTTTCTGTATTTGTCAAAGATAGATTTACATGGTAAATATTCATGTTGTCATGTTTGCACCAGAAAATGCGAGATTTACCTGCACTATATATAGATCATATCAGTAAACGAATTGACTGGTCAGTTATATAGAAGAAAAATGCGGTACATACAAACACTAAAAAAAAAAGGGTGTTGAGAAGGGTATATAACTTGCAGGATATTATAAACTAAATATGACCTCCTTGTTTGTAAAATATAAAATAGTTCACCCTCTGTTTTTTTTTTTTTTTTTTTTTTGTCATTGCCGAAGGGCAAGTTCCTAGCATACTTGAACTATCCCAAGCTGAATTTGACTTTGTCTTGCAGTTTGACACTTGTCTGTGTTAATGCCACAATGCTGCCATTATGTTAACAAAAGTTGTAATGTGCCAAATTGTCTAAATATTACCGAATCTTGAAGGATATTTTACCTGAACATCACTGGGTTCCATTAAAACCAGATATCACTGTTTCATCGTGTTATGGGCTGTGTAATTTCTTCCTCAGCTTAAGAAACCCAGCCAGTTTTTATATTTTTTGTATGAATTAACCTGATGTTGATCGGCAACATTCTTGGGTGAATCGATTTCAATAGATAGCTGCAATGCAAAATTTGATGACATTACCATTGTAAACATAATGATCAGTAATATTCTTTTGGTCTTATTTTAATCAAATGCATGCTTTATCTTCTAATCTGCTTAAAAAAGCATGTATGTCTCCCTTCATTCTTTCTTCAATCAATTTGTGTGCCATGTGTGAATGTTGTTTTTAGATTAGTCACTGACATAGTATGTCAAATGTATTACATTACTACTTTTGAAGAACTATAAAAAGATACAGAATATGAGTGACTTTATTGATTGAATTAATGGGTGGCACCTCATGATATTTTAACATCATTAAATCTAACACTAAACCTAACACGTTGATTATTTCAATTAATGGTTTATGTCGGATAGCTGTTTTAACAAATCATTTCCTTCATGATCCAAACTCAACTTAGACGAAGAAATTGTTTATGTAACATTAGATGAATTTCAGTGCATATTTTGTCAAGGTTGCAGCTTCCTTTCATGGGGCCTATGAATTTCTCCACTCCAAACCAATGATTGTATATACAAGTTTAAACAGCCAATAAAAACAATGTGGCCAATAAAAACAAATCACCAGATGGGATATTTTGCTACCAGTAAGAAAAATAAAATCAGTGAAGCCCTGCACTATTGTGGAATAAATGTTTACACTTTATTTTTTGTATTTAGAAGAAGAAAATTAATTTTTTCGTTTACGAGAAAAATACATAAAATTTCTGGAGTTACACCACGATTATCTTGTATTATACATGCTTGATATCTTCCCAAAAATGATAATACAATTTTACACGTTTTTTTTTAAATTTTAAGAAAAAAATTGTTTTGCTAGAAAATTACATGTATATGAAATTTTGGGAGCAATGCAGTGATGGTATTATATCCAAATTCATGTTATAACAGCGTGCTATAGAGCAGTCACACTGTAAGAGTTTTCGTTGTTCATGATGACATGCTAACATTTTGTTTCATTCCTTTGTTGTTGCTTATACTGTAATGTAATCATGCAAATTAAACCATTGTAGTGTAGACAAAAATGCTGTGATTTTTCAGTTTTCACCTGTCATCCTGTTATGTTTACAGTTCATTTCTCATTATGTGTGAATCTCCACAATCACCATTAGGCAGATGTTGATGATTATATAATGATCTTGACAATTACATCCAACAAGAACTCTGCAGCTGCTTGAAGCCCAGAAGTCAGTCACAGTGATACATGATATAATGTACTTTACTCAACACTTCTCTTAGTGTCAAAAGCCTGACCTTGGGAGATAAATATTGGTCAAGATAATCAGATTACTTTCCCTACTGTTTGAAATTTGCCCTAAAGTGGCCGCACAGTGCATCAGAAGGGTGGCTGTCCACAAAGGGTACTATTGTACATAGACTGTTTGGTGCAGGGACACGGTATGTTTTCGGACATCATTTTTTTGAGGAAATATAATATTTAAATGCCTTGTAAGTTTTCAGACGTTGCTCCACTATAATTGTTTTACAATTTATGTTTTCGGACACTACCGATGAAGATTGACTGCATCGTTTTAATGTAAAATTCAGTGTGTTTTTGTTGTTAATTTGACTGATACAAAGTTTGCTTCATTTGGTCATATATAATTATAATTCATTCTTAGCATCCTTGATATATTCCATCCAGCTGTGCTCTTGACATATTTATTGGTGCTCACATCAGGAGGTTGCACCTTGGTAGTGCAGCCTTCTGGTATTAATGCTGGCACAACATCTCCACACCACAACTGTTTCTTTACATCATCAGTGATGTGAACCAGGAATGAGTCAATAACTAATAGTGATTGCTCTCTTCTGGTTAATGGCAAATAAATTTCTTTAATCCTTCACAGCATTAGTGGTTTATCCATCCATGCTTTCTCTTGAACTACAATAATCCACCCTTTTGGTGTCTTCAAATCTAGATTTCTCTTTCCCTTGAAAATAATTATTGTAGTTACATGTAATATGTCGGCATAACCTGCAACAGCTAAATTGACAGTAATGTGTCTCTTCTCCGCTCATGTTGTATGAATCAAAATGGTTTTTTTGTTCCTCCCTTGTCCACTGTTTTCCCTCGCACAAGATAAAATTACAGTGGTGTTTTCGTCCATGTTAATAATACATTTATAATCAAACAGTGCTTCCTCGCTTGTTGCATAACATATAATAAACCTATACATCAAAATTATTACAGTACATGTACTAACAGTATTATGTTTCGGAATTACAGCTATCCAGTATATAAAGTTTTGATAGTGGTGGGTATTTTATTTAAAGTTTTTATTTTGATAGCTTGATTTGGCTAACAAAAATATGATTGGTTGTCAGTGCAGACATTGTTACACAGGAAACCACTTCAAAACAGGTGTGACAGTTATGGCTTTAATTAGAAACCAGGTCAGGACCCCTGCTTAATATAAATAAACAATACATCAGAGAGTCATCATCATCAACATTACATTCACATAAGCCCTCGCTTATCATTCAAGCAGCGGTTGCGGACCGAGTTGGACGGCTTTTCTGGAGCTGGTGACCTGGTGATGTCACAATGGGAGTGTTAGAACAGCGTGGATTGGAGTACCTGGCGCTTAGCAAGGTGCCACGTTTGTTCATAGCATGATGATATCCCGGGCTTTGCTAAGGACAAATGTTGTGACATTATCCCGTCACAACCACAGAAAAGAAAACTGCGGGCTGAACGGAGGTGAAGACTACAGAATAGACCACCATTTGTATCCCGTAACTCCCGGACTTGTCTGCGGCAGGGACCAAGTGGCGGGAAAACTGGAAGCCATGGCGGCCATCTTTGACTGGACAAGAAAGGCGCATAAGTCCCAAACTTGTTTTGTGGCAGTGCCTGGACTGGAAGGAAAAACTACGGCAGAGCTATCACCCCCTACAACACGCAGAAACTTAATCACCGGACCACACGGAGAGACAGATGGAGTGATGTATATAGCCATTGTTATCGTTGCTTGAATAATAGGGACTCATTTGGCTTCGAGTACCCTCTTCGACTAACTATTTGGCCCTGAAAACACAAATATGACCTTTTTGGTATGCCTTCGACAAAATTCATAACCAAAATCCCCTACCATTGACTACACTTTTATGTGTCGCTTAGACACTTTAGTTTAAATACAATAGGGACTTCATATGTACACTATAGTACTAGTCCCTATTTTTTATATAGGATGTTTAATTAATATTTTTTATAACTCTGATATTTGGTAAATTGCACAGGTGGCTTACACATTATTGGTTGTTAGGGTGTCCATTAGTATAACTGGACTGAATTTGATATACAGGTGCGTGCTTTGCTTTTTGGCACCTTTCTTCCCTGCTGCCGTAATTTCTCGTGCTTGCACGACCACATTACGCGCGCCGACATAAGCGATATGAGAAAAACTAATTTTTCTCTCGCTTCACTGCGCTTGCAGATCAGAAATTGAATGATAGGGGTGGGTGTGAGTAGGTTCCATTCCTACCCACCATATGGCCTTACATTCACCCAGTGGCAGTTCAATAATTGCCCCGTGGTGACGGCCTAAGTAAATAAGCACTCCTTTGAGTGCATAAACGCCTGCAGGGGATGTGGCACAATTCCTTCCCCTCAGGATTAAGTAAATAACCCTTTTTAAGGGATAAAACAGTGACAAGAGCCTTCGGGACGATTCACTATAAACAAATCTATCTATCTATCTAGAGTCTGTATGGATCAGGAAAATTCATTGGCATTGTGCAACAAAACAAACCCCTTATTGCTGTGGCATTATTTACCAATGTTAAAACAGTTATTGTTCTACAAGTAATAAACCTCTTTGTAGACTATAAATATTGATTGTGTGTGCTAAATGATCCTTACATTGTATGCTCTTTTAATGATGGCTGCCTATTATTTCCGAACACACATGTCAAAGAAATCCCACAAGTTATATTATTAACAATTATCACCTAGACACCTTGTACTCTTCGACATGCATCTAAACAATCTTTGAGCAGTTCATTGTTTCGAGTCAGCTAGCTCTGCTCATTTTGAAGCTGGCTATGTGGGGAAAAAAGAAGAGAGAACCACAGCAAATAGATCACCTTTATTTGTAAAAAAAAAAAAAAAATTAACAAATACCAACATAGTAATCACATCGACTCATATATTGCAGCTTGCTTGTTTTTTTGGTATTCACTTCCTAGGCATGCATACCACGCTTACCCCCTATGGAGCCTCTAACCCTTGGTCCTCTAAGATTAGCCATCATACATATACTGGCATTTCTTCTCTCGATTCTAAAACATTTCTGTCATAGCTATCTTAAGAATTATAATTCTAAAATCATTTTATTTAGTTTGTATTAATATCTTAATTACACAGAAATAAAGATTGCATGTGTTTGTAATGTAGATTTTAATGATCACTGATTAGCAGAGGGTTAAAAACTGGATTGCAAGATTACTAACATGTTTTTTGTGTGGAAAATACGCACACAATTGTGGCTCTAATACAATTATAGCTGTATTTTCTGATGGATGGATATGTATCAAAGAGACAAAGTAATGCCAGTTTTTCATTCATCATCCATTCTGTGGTGCTAGAAAAAATACTTGTTTACCTTCATGGAAACACATTATGTGAGCTGCCGGTAACTCCGTTATGGTGGGTGGGTGGGGATATAAATTTATCTTCACCTGTATATTTTCGGACACATAATTAAAGAGTTTAATATGTATTCGGACAACAACAAGAAGTAATTATTTGTTGCCATCCTATATAACACAGTAAATATGCAGGATTCAGAAATGGTAAGGGAAACACCAATACACTGTAGCTAGTGTATTAAGTGCAGGTAGAACCCAGGAACAACCACAGACCCATCAAGCAGATATCCACAGATCTGACAGTGAACATCTAGGGGTCATGTTCTAGTGACCATTAAATTAGTTAGTGAAAATGCAGGTTTCAGACATTTGAAAGTGAATCAAATTATTGATGCTTTTCAGCCATACTGCTCAGTGTCCCAAATGCTAAGGTGCAAGATGTATCTGATGGCCTGATAAAATGAGCTATTATGGAAATAACATAGGTCACCAGAACATGACACCTAAGCAGCGGAGATCCAATTTGATTTAGATTGGACCCATGGGAAGATCATTATTGGCAGCTCACTCTCGTGACACCTTGTGTGTAGCACCCTTGGAGTTTCATCTGTCTTCTATTTCCTCTAGTATTTTGTGCTCTCTCTCTCTCTCTCTCTCTCTCTCTCTCTCTCTCTCTCTCTCTCTCTCTCTCTCTATCTCTCTCTATGCCAGGAACACTGCTAACTCTCATTGGTATGCACTCAAGATGTGTTCCTTGAAAATTGCCTCACACAAGCCTTTGTATGTTTGCTTGAACTCAGACATCTTCCTCTACTTCTCAAACAGCACGCAAACGTGTGTGAACTAAGGGTGGGTTTCAGTATGCTTCTTCATGGACTCATGAAAAAGTTTCCGATACATCTCAGTGGTCAGCTGATAATGGCCAATAAGTGCTTTTTTAGTGCGTCATAGTCATCTGCTTGTCCATTGCTATGTGGTGTAAAACCTCCCTAGCAGTACCTTGAAGAAATTCAGAGACATGTATCGTTCAGTGCATTTCGGGAATCTTGAGAGTGACTGCAATCAGAAAATTGTTGACCGATTCCTCATTGAACCGTTGCATGTGAAGAAACTACGGTGATCAGCAATCTATCATATGTTGCCTTCAGAGTTCGAACTTGTGTCTTATCTATACACAAACCTGGTCTCCACCTGCAGCCTCTCCATCTTGTGAGTATGGACGAGCAATCTTGTCTTCCCTGTGGAACCATCTTCATTCCTGGCCAGTTCCTTTGCGCTTCTTTCTGTTGCGACTACTCGCCATTCTACTTTCTGGAAAAGTTAATACTAAACGTATCAATAAAACTATTATCAATCAGCCAGGAACACTGCATGCATTCTGCTTCCCTCCCCTTACTCAGAATAACAAGTATCGTATTTCACAACAGACCCTTACTGCTAACTGGTTTTAGGTTATAACCATGCATTCAGTACTAAGGTGCCATAATTGTCTACATATAATTGATTTCCTCATATCATTCAGATTAACATAGTACATGTAAAGTAATGTATTCCTCCAGCAGTTGGAGTTATCATTACTAATTGATTGATATCATAGTATTCCCTTGTTTTAATACCAATTAAATCCCTGCAAGGTGAACTATTTATTGCTATCTTGACTATATCTCAGACACCTGCACACATGTCTGATCTGTAATTGCCTGATAGCTTGCATGTTAATACATGTACAACTAGTAAATAGGTTAAAAGAATTTACACCATTGGCAAAACCATCTCCTTACAATCTTGGTTCTTGTCTCTCGTGGACTCTCAACTACACATCCCTTTGTGTTCCACCTCCTGCTCACCCACCATCATGATTCAAGACCTTTTTCACCTGTTTCAAAAACCATTTCTGCTGAGTAAGCTGTTTTTAAACATGAGACTTAGCCTGAAAACAAACTCCAAACCATCAACTTAATCAATTGACGCCAGTGTATCTAACCACCATTGTTAGCACACAACTCGCCAGGTTTGTGGAATTTTTACATTTCCACTTCCCGTAATATACCAATCTCTGCTAAGTTTCAACTTATGAGAAATATTTCAACAAATATGGATGCTATTTCTGCAACATTTCTTAATACAGATTTAATTTAGAATAACATCAGACTATATTTTTTTTTTTTTTTGGTAAAGTGTCTATTAACCTCTTTTTTGAATTATGTCTCTGTGCCTGATATTGTTCTTAACACAGATTATATTTTGTTTGTGATATATGCAATAACTTTTGCACATTCACAGATAGATCACAGTAGATCCATTTTATTTTTACCTGAAATGGAAACACATTTTGGTGCTTGCTTTTTAATACATCCAGATAATTAATACTTTGAGTGATTTTCATGGGATGTCTGGGTGTATAAAATAATTTTTTGATTGGCTCTATTACTCTCTCATGTGCAGAAGAGTAAAAAATTGGTCTTTTTCGTATTGGACTCATAAGTTTCTTTTCATGGCCATGTTTTACTCCAATTCTCAGACTTGTCCTACTTTTTGTAATGGACACAAACTCCAGTTCGGTACACCATTAAATTTTGGCCTAAAAGATTGGATCTATATTAGTTTCTTCCTAGCTGTTCTGTGTATAGGGAGTAGAAAGTTGTCATTATTTGAAGACCTGCATCTGTCTACTTGGTCTCATCATATCTCTCAGTTAAGTTTATCTTAAATGGTGGTAATGGTATAGAACTCTACATAGGATACAACCTCATGATGTGTAGACATGGTACATGTGTTTATGAGTTACAATTTTAATGTCAGTGACATGCCCGTAAGCGAAAGAGGTTTTCTTTTCTTCACTAAGTAGCAGAACATTTTTTTCCCTTCCAAATAGTCATAAATCATATGAAAGTTAGTTTCTGGTAATATTTGTACTTTTGAGTCTGTAAAGTATTTTTAGAAAGCCACAGCAGAACATGAAATGTTGGATGTCACATCCTTTTGCAGAATGAGAATTATCCTTTTTTTAAATAAATCTTTCATGCCAAAAGACTATTTTTTAGGCTAGTGGTTTGCAACATTTTGTGAGGATGAGGACACATTTTAACTAAAAAGACGTAACAGCCCCCTACTTGAAAATAGTTGTACTTTTAGGGTACATTAATTGAGAAAATACATGGCGACAAAAATCTTTTATGAACTCAGTAACCATTGGAAATTAAATTACATTTTATTCATCACAATAACAAGAACACATCCTTGAAAAATAGGGTACATATGTGTAAGATATATCAGTGTCATGGACCCCCGAGAAATAACCCTGTGCTGTCACACACACACACACACACACACACACCGTCTAAAGCTCACAGGTTCTTAACCACTTATCTATAGACTATAACTAATATACTTTTCACACTCCAATATTTTGATTGTATATCTCCCTGAAGTAAGCACCTTGGTTTGAAATTTCTAGAATTTGCAAGATTATGCGAGATTATTTTCAGGAGTTGTGAAAACTGCAGAAATAATTGAGTGACCTGGTGGTCTTATGTCTAGGAACTTCATCTGGCTGAAACCAAAGCTGACCAATAACTACTTAATCATGTACTTGGCATTAAATAACATCACTGTGATGTGCTTTAAAATAGCAAACACCTACCTTGGCTTTCTTTTGCATTTCAGCCTCAGTTATCTTGTATTTTATATTGATGAGACCTTGATAAGGTTCAATTAACATCATCCCACATAATTATTTAGAAGTGTTGTAACCCATGATTGCCCATCTATAAACTTTGATTTTTTTTTTTAACTGAAGTTTCTTCAGTACATGTCAGTGTTGAAGAAATTGTTGTGATGTGTCCCATTGCAATGCAACCATCAGGACTATCTCTTGTTTACAAGATATCTTCCAATTAGTGTTTAATGGATTTGTTAATCCAATGGGCATACCAGTATACAGGGAAGATTAAATACTAATTGAGGGATAAGCAGTATAGAGATAGCATCAACACATCACTCACATATCAATTTAGGTAAAAATCAATAAGTCTTTATTGTGGTAAATATTTAGAGTGAAATATCAGTAAATACTGAAACTTTCATGAAAATTGAATGAAATATGTTGAAGTTATGACAGTATGTACATATTACATTGTGGCTGGCATGGCCTTTAAATTGCTCCCTGAAGCCAGCTGTTTGTTATATAACATGTAACAAAAATGTGTCAGGCATTTGACATAGTTACCTATGTTAAGGCTTGATTGACAGACATGCAGTGTCTGTGAAATGCCAGTATGTGATGTAGGTCACTGTTGCTAGAAATTTTGCTCTTCCCTTAGGCACTAACTCCAAGACTTGAATAACACACTAGAGTAGTTGATATTATGTGTGGAAAAGTGTCTCAGAGGACAATGAGGTGGTTGTACTGGACAGGAACCTGTACACATATATCATCAATGGTATATAAATACCTGCATTTTTGACTTGAATCTTTTTATATGCTTTTAGTTGATGCACACTATGGATGACATAATTCTGGATATCTGCCATCTTCTACAATTTGATCTAATGTGAATTTCACATTCAAGTAATTTTGTTATTTCATTTTTTTAGTGAGGCTAAAATAATGAAATTATGTGTATAAAACTTAACAAATTAAGATTTGTAAATCGTTAACAAGTATGGTACTAAAGTTAATTGAATTACACATTTTCAATAGAAATAAGAACCTTACATGAAAAGATGTGCAGCCAATCTTGAGAACACAAGTCAGGCATTAACTTTAAAATGCTTTGAAATTTAATAGTGAATGGACCATGGGCTGTTCATTTTTATGTCTATACTTTGAATAAATGAAAATTTTGAGCCATTATCTTGAAATAAATTTTAGAGTGAATTTGTCAGTTGTAAAAATAAAATATTGAATGCATAAGTGCTGAATTTTAAGTTTTACATAAGAAAAATTAAAAGATAAGTGGTCGTTTTAATTTATTTTAGCAAAGGTGTTTCCATGAAACATATTGAACATACCTAGATCTGCCACTGTATAACCCACAGACACAACCACTAGATCTGCCATTGTGTAATCTATATATCATTGGCACAACCACCAGATCTGCAATTGGGTAACCCAGATCTCACTGACATAACCACCAGATCTGCCTCTGTATAACCCAGATATCACGATTCACTGACACAACCACCAGATCTGCCATTGTGTAACTCGGATATCACTGGCACAACCACCAGATCTGCTATTGTGTAACCCAGATCTCACTGGCACAACCACCAGATCTGCCGTTGTGTAACCCGGATCTCACTGGCAGTCATCAGATCTGTCACTGTATAACCCAGATATCACGATTCACTAACACAACCACCAGATCTGCCATTGTGTAACCCAGATATCACTGACACAACCACCAGATCTGCTATTGTGTAACACAGATCTCACTGGCAGAACCACCAGATCTGCCATTGTGTAACCCAGATCTCACTGACAGAGTCATCAGATCTGCCATTGTGTAACCCAGATCTCACAGTCACAATCAAATCAGATCTAGGATTGTTTTCTTTATGATTTAAATTAGGGTGCCCATTATTTTCATTGGTAAATTAAATGCAAGTTTGTGGGGTTTGCAAGAAAAGATCATATTGTGTTTATTTTTTGTTGGTTTTTTTAAAAACATTTATCAGCCAAATTAGAGTAACCTCATTAGGTAGCAACACTTTATACAGAGCATCCTGAAATTGATAGAAACAGCTGAATGATCAAACTTACTTTCGCCATGTTTTCATGTCACCAAAAATTCTCAAGCTACAGTCAGAAAAAAATTCATGAAGGAGAGTACCCACAAGTTTTTCATCACATGTCTGTTTAAGTCTCATGATACAGCCCATTTCCAAGTTTGTTTTAAGGACATTTTGTTGAGAATGTCCACCTTCTCAAATTGCAGTGAATACAGTGATTACAAAAGCATCTGATAGCCATTTGACAAGATTAGGGTATAAATCCAAGCATTCGTCAATCAAATGTTCAATAAATATTTCACGGTCTAGCATATTTGTATGAGACAGCTTGAATTTGCATACTTCTCCTTTTGCATATATTATTATTATTATTATTATTCATATCAAATTGTCAAGGCTATCATGTGTGTTTTTATGTTGCTGGTAATCGAGCATGTGCATTTTATGTTAGCTGGTAAATCAGTCCAGGATGCAATTCTGAGATTCAAAACACAGTCGAATGATTCTAGAAAATCAGGCTGAACATTTTATAATTAGCCAGGTACCTGGTCAGTTTATGGTCACCTGGAATCTGCACACTTTTAGAATTATTCATCAGGTCATTTCCTGGTACATTACTGTGTTTGCTGAATATGGTATGAGAACTCTGCCTAACAGTTTCACAAATTAATTTTGTTGTTTTGAAATGTTAGGCTTAAAACCCCAGTAATACTGAGGATGTCTGTGAGGAGATATCTTTTAGCTTGTAGCTATGTCTTCATTGTCTTCAAATAACAGGAAAGTGGCATCAAAATATTGAAAGATTATTATGGCAACATTTTCAACAAAAAACTGTCATTTTGATATACCCACTGGCACTTTTTCCTCGAAAAGATTGCTCCACTTAATGAATTTCATCAAAACACACTATGAAAATTAGAAAGTCAATACAGAATTTGATTCATCCATATTCATCTGCATATGTGACAAATTTGCTAGCTAGGATATATTCTGCGTGGATTCGAGTCTCGGGTTCAGCCATTGTGGTTATGTGAGAAAGATTGCCAGTAGCTTCTCGTGGGTCGGTGGTTCTTTCCAGTGTTTTCCTGGGTTCTTCCTCCACCATTTATACTGGCTACCTTGTATAGCCTATCTTGTGCTGAAAAATGGCATTAAAACCTATAACAATAACAACATATTCATTCGCTGTGCAATATAATAAGTCTTGCACCAATTTGTTTAGTTCTTTACTGGTATTTTTTACATCAAGATGGTCATGACACCCTAACACGATTCATGCTCCATCTGTACACTAAGCCTTGTAGATGAATACTCTTTTTAAAATGCCTTTTTATATAATTTTTAAATCAGTGCAATCAGTAATACATATGTTACCAACAATGAAATTGTGCCATTCATCAAAAATATTTTTAAAATAGTTTCTTGGGTATATCATTAATCGGTTGTTTCATCAAGCAAATTTTTTTTTTCTTTTCACATCAACCATTTGCAGTTGTGTAATATATTTAAGTTTGAATCTCATATTTGTAACAATTTACGTTTATGACAGCTTTTTTGGTTGCCCCCCCCCCCCACTCCTATTTCTCTCTCTGCCATTGCTAACCTGTGGTAACCATGCATAATAATTGAATCACTTAGGTACAAATAGCCAGAATCTTTTGCTAAGACAACTGCATTAGCTAACTCAGTTCAGCTGCTTCTTTTGTGTCCTTATGAAAGACACTTAGTTCCCATTTTCTCTGTATCACATCGTGAATAATGCATTGAAGTGCCTTTGAAGCCAACAACACTAAACAGCTGCCTCAGTGTATAATTACTATGTTTAATAAGGCTAAACAAATTTCCATGCTGATATGGACTTGTAATAGCATATTTGGCATATACTGTAATGCAAGGGTTAGGGATTTGATGTACACACCATGCAAGCTAGCTTGGGTCAGCTGCCTCTGTGTATAATTTGGAAAAGCATTTAGTTCCCATTTCCTCTGTATGATATAACCAATAATGTCATAAAAGCCATGTTGAAAATCAGCCTGTCAACATGTTCATGTATGCACAGATACTCACAATGTTTCTTCAAATACAATTACTCTAAGCATGCAGTCTAAAAGAATTAAAATTAATGATTTTTCCAGCAAGTGTGTATCAAATGGTTAAAAGTAAGACCCCAAATTAACTATTACTGCAGGCTATTGGATACATGTATGTTCATGTATAATTTAAGATAGTCAGATCTATTTGTAGGATCTTGAAAATGAAGTCATACATAGTGTACGATATCTCTCTGAGTGTAGGATTAATTTCACAGAAATTTAAACTTCATGATAATATTTTTTTTTTATCTCATATTATTGTTCAAGTATTGGAGCTGCAAACATCAAGGCCAGAAGACCAAGAGCTATTTATTTGTGTACATATATGGTGTATAAAAACAAGTACAAGTAGAAACCTTACAAACACAATGATGGTCAGTTCAGCTGAGATATATCATCCCACTGCTGACACCATAATTTGATACCTAACTGCAAGTGTTCTTTTGGGATGAAACCAGACAAGCTTACAAATTCATGAGGTTTTGGCAGTTAGTTACTTACAGTATATCTCCCATGACTAGACCAGTGAGCTGGCTTAGCAAATTTGTCAAAGGTCTAGAGAGTCAACTTACGAGATAAATGTCCTATTAGATATTTGCTAACTTGTATAAAAATGAAGGGTGCAACGCATGGATTTACTATTGGATAAATACATTAGATGTAGGTCATCTCCCTAGGATATACCTTATTAATCTGTATTTTGTAATACTACTACTACTACTACTACTAATTAATAGTAATAATAATACAAAATAAATAATAACAATAATAATAATAAAATTAAGTCATACAAATAATAATTTTTCTTGTTGCCTGCAAAAGAAAGGAAGAAAAAGATGAAATGATCATATTTTTGTCTTAAAACTTAACAAATTTATCACATGATTTTGCTGTCTTGCACTTTAACTCTATCTTGTGTGGTGTTTACACATATACACACACTCTGAGGGGAAACATATCAACATACTTTGATGAACTGTTCAGGAAGGTAATTTTTGCAACCATTCTTAAGCCCTACAGTGTTACTTTTAGTGTTCAAATTAGATTGTAGCAAATTTCCTAACAACACTCTTGAAAACTGGAGACTTGTAGTGTCCAGTGATCTGAAATCATATGAACTGTAGTCGATCATTGATGAAACGTTTTCATTTAGGTATTCTGGAGGCAGGTTATGAATAGATTTGAACAGATAAAGAAGTTTGTGTCAGATGATTCAAGTTTTAAAAATGAACCAGCTTAACTTCAGAAATGGTTTTTAAATAATTGGCATGTAGAATCAGATGCACTGCCCTCATTGACACATTAACCCCTGGTGCCAGGTTTGTTGCTATGAGGTTTCCACCCTGGTGTTTGCTAGTATGTTACCTAGCACCAGTTTTACAGCTGTGCCCTGGGGGGAATTGGGTGAGGGGGCTTTTTCTTGGGATGGTGTTTCTATATTCTCCTTTCCTTCTGTCTGCTGATCTTTTTTACTTTTGGCATTTATGGTGTTTCTCTGCCTCTCCAGGTCTGGGTGGTCTCTCTTGACTTGGAGTACTTTAAGTTGGTGGTGTAAGTGGCTGATCTTAATAATTTCACTAGTATATTATTTGGTTATAGTTCTGTTGTTTAAGAAAATAAACATACATTGTGCCCTTAATAGTTTTTATAGGTTCGACTGTTTAGGCAGTACCGGGGTGGTGTCTTTTAGATGCTGAGTAATGATAGTTTGGGGCCCTTGATTGTTTCAATTATTTAGTTCTACCTTGTGCCTGATGATTTGGCTTAGGTCACCTTATAATCTTAGAGTATAAGGCCAAAGGTTATTGTCTTAGGTTCTTACCTATGTTATTGCTGTTGGCTGTGTTATTGCTGTGTGTCTGGGCCTGTTGTTGTGGATATGTACCTAGACTATTTTTACTCTGAACATGGTGATTAGTAGTGTGATAGGAGAGGATAGTAAATGTAGTAAGACTAATAATAATAATATTAGTCATGGAGAATAATAATAATAATATTAGTCATGGGCATGTTTTTAAGCTAGCAGTCTTACCTTACTGCTTTGTTGATTGATTATAAGAACAGCATGAACATTTTTATGTTTTGATGTTTATCAATTTATTTTATATGTTTTGATGTTTATCAATTTATTTTATATGTTTTGATATTTATCAATTTATTTTATATGTTTTGATGTTTGTCAATTTATTTTATATGTTTTGATGTTTATCAATTTATTTTATATGTTTTGATGTTTGTCAGTTTGTTTGAGACAGTTGATGATATTACTATATGTATTCACTAGGTTCATGTTACTTACCCAATCTAGAAGGTGAGGGTATGTTGTGGGGAATCTAGAAGGTGAGGGTATGTTGTGGGGAATCTAGAAGGTTAGGGTATGTTGTGGGGCTTTCAAGTTTCCTTTGTTCAGCCTGGAAATTAACACATTGGCAGCAATATTTGTGGCAGGTGTTGAACATGTGTTCCAAGGTTTCAAGTACAGGGCAATGTGGGCAGTTAATATTTGAGGCTTCCTTATTGAGGTGTTTTGAGAAGGGTTTTGCCTGTTTTGATTCTGTTGATTAGATTTACATCTGTAGCTGCCAAGACTAGGTGTTAGGTTTATTTTTGTGACATGTTTGTGTTAGGTACAAATGCTTACCCTTCCAGTGTTTTCCCAAAGTTGCTGCCATTTTTTGTTGATTCTGCTTCATTTCTGTCCATATAATTTGTGGGCGCTGTAGTATTTTATCAGCTCTGTTTCAATGTTTAGACAACTGCTTTGCCATTTGGTCCACTTTTTGGTCGCTGGAGAGATTGATATGGGAGGGCACCCATGAAAAGTGGACAGTTTGTTGTTTGTTCTGGACCTCTAATGACTAGCATAGCATCTTCTAGAATGTTTGCTCTACTTTTGGTGTTGCCAGTCACATAAAAGATTTGAGCACACTTAAGGAGTTGGTTATGATGACAAATTGGTTGTAGTTCTGTGTTTGTATCCACTTGTGGGCTCAGTTTACTGCCAGAACTCCACATTATAAATGGAGCAATCATCCGATAGGCTTGTGCTGAATTCAGTCTCATATTCCGGGATTAATGTTGCATACACAGTTCTGTGTAATTCTTTTGATTTAGAGCCATCAGTGTAGATTTCTATCCAGCATAGTTGTCATTGATGATAGTTTGAATCTCTGACAGTGTTATAATAGGATTAACTATTTTATGTACTAGTTTGCACAGATAGGTTGACTTTGGTTCTTTCATTTTTTTAGGGAGTGAGGTCCTTGATTTGTCATTGCTCTGCTTGGATCTCTGATAATCTCATTTCCATACTGAGTAAATGGCTTTTCTTACCTGCTGGGGGATTTGGGACCAGCCTTTTGCTGAAGGGGATGTGACAATTCTCTATCATTATTTTGGTGGGGTTGGCTTGTTGTATCAAATTTCTTCTGGCATATCTGATTATGTCATAATGAGTTTTTCCTCTCTCAGTTGTAATGGGAGATACCTTGTTGTAACTTGCAGTGAAGACTTTGGTAGAGTTCCTGTACATATTCTGAGAGTTTTGTATTGTATGTTATCAAGTTTGTTAATTAAGCAACTCCATATTTGCCAAGGCATATTCCTTGGGCAGCTGTATTCAAGCTTGGCTCTGATTCATGATTTGTACATCATAAGCATGGTTATCAGCTCCCCATGTTGTGCCCCTGATGTTTTTGAGCATATTTATATCTTGCTGGCATTTCTCCCCATGTTGTGCCCCTGATGTTTTTGAGCATATTTATATCTTGCTGGCATTTTTTGATGAGTGGTATTAGGTGAAGCTTCCAGGTTAGGGTGTCATTTAGTAGCATCGCCAGGAAGTATGCCTCCTCCTTGAATTGGAATGAAGTGTTTTGGATATAAAGTTTGGGGTATCGGGCATGTTTGTTATTTGGTGAGAAAAGCATTCCAATTGTTTTAATGGTCGATATAATTGAATCCTGGTTGTGTGCCCAATTATCCTAATAGCATCTAAGCTGCATTCTAGTTGGCTGATGTTGTCTTAATTGTTTGGATTGCCTGCTTTCCAGATTCCCTGTCATCAGCAAATTGTGACAGATCAATATGGTCATTGGTAACGTTGTTGCATAGACTGTTAATTAGGTTGTTTGAATAATGTTTGACTTTTTACACTTCCTTGTTGTCTCTGGTATAGGTGAAATGGCTTCACCTACTCTTGATTCTTCTTCCTGTAAGGAAGTTTGAAATCTAATGATGTTTTCTTTAATCTGTTAAGCCAAATTGATTGAGCTTGGAGGTAAGGTTTTTGGTCCATACCATGTCAAACGCCTTTTCTAAATCTAGAAATATGGTGATTTAGATGCCTATCTGTTCTCCTTTTGCATTGAAAGTTAGTTTGGTGTTGGCATCTAGTCAGATAAGTTGATCAATGGTGGAGCATTTGGTTCTAAACCCACTTTGTGTTTCCGCTAGCAGATAGTTTAGGTCTAGGTAGTGTTCTAGACTTTTGTTGATCATAGTTTCCTTGATTTTGCAGATGGTGTTAGTCAAGAAGGTTATATTTTTGGTTTTGGTATGGCTATGACTACAGCCAGTTTCCATTGTGTGGGTATGTGACTAGTTTGCCATATTAGGTTAATCATATCTAGTGTAATGTTCTGTAGATTAACCAGGGGGTGTTTGTAGATGTCATAGCCTAGGTTTTCCTCTCCATGTACTTTTGTATATTAAGGAGTATCTTCCTCGATTCCTTATTTCACCAAAGACATTAGCCATGTGCCAGGACATTATGGAAAATAAGGGAATAAGAGACAGATATACTTAGGGTAATTATGTTGCATTTAGATTTGCAATTTAAGCACAGTGCTGTCTTAAATATTCAGAAACTGAAAATAGTCCTACACTTGAACCCATTTTTTTCTGCACCGCATTTCATGAAGACTTGTTTTATTATACTTTACTTGAACTATGTATCCCCTAGCTTGTGTGTAGATTATTTCATGTAGGGATATTGCCCTTTCTGCCACATATTTCAATCATTTGTCTACCTGTTATAAATCAAAGTGGGAACACTGCAGTATACCTATGATGAAAATAAGTAAATACCTTCTTATATGCCCATCTTAAGGTGGAAAAATTATACTATCCATCCATCTGTCAATTTCATTTCTGTACCATAAGTTGGGTTGTTCATAATATACAGTTTCCAGACTTGTTAATGCTATATATATACCTGGGCTGCAGAAGAACCTTATCAATTTCTTTCTCAGCAATTCAGAGGTCAAGGTCACTGACAAAACAAACACAAGAAAAATGGTTACTTCACAACAACTGTAGTAAATTGAACATCTTCAGATACTAAACTTGTATTTTGCTTGCATTTAGGTCAGAATAAGTAATGGAAGTAACCTATCAGTTTTGGGGTCAAAAGTTCAAAGGTTGATGTCACTGATTTAAAAAAAGAAGATATTTCTGCACAGTAGCTCAAGCTTATACTATTTACAGAAACCAAACATTGTGGATGGCATGCACTTTGGTTTGATAAGAACCCTATCTTTTTGAAGGTCAAACGATCAAAGTTTTGAGTCACTGAATGAAATAAAATTGGTTCTGTAAAGCAGCTGGAGTTCTCCAGGTTTTTTTTGGGATGAAGCAATACACCTTTGTTGTGTATCAATGATTCACAATGCACAGTCTGTATACAATATATTGATACATGTATCAATATGATGGTATATCCATCGTTAGAAGTTCTGTCAGTGGTAGGTGGTGCCATTTTATGTATTAACATGTTGGTTCTATTTCTAATCTGCAGATTTCAGACAGACATAGACTTAGCCTCAATTTATATGCCTTTCTTATCCATGATAGCAAAATAGGTTTCAAACAGACTACCTGTTAATTGTCTGTTACTGTTAGGTAATGTCTGGCTACCCCATTTTATTAAATGCATGGCTCTTCTTGAACACAATGCCATGTCACCTCTGTGTGTGTTCAAGTCTCAAATTATGTTGATGTTTGTACATGAGAAAGCTTTCCAGTAGCTTCTCCGGTTCAATGGTTCTTTCCAGGGGTTTTCCCCAGGTTCTTCCTCCACCATTAATGCTGGCCACCAAGTATAGCCTATCGTGTGCAGAAAAATGGTATTAAGTCCTACTTCTACAGCAACTGTCATCAAGTTCATATAACTGATCTGAAAAATCATACAATCCCAGAGTTGCTCCCCATGTACAATTTAAGTCTATTTGTGCAAAGTTTCTCTGTTGCTTTACCAATTCTTCCTGTCTGTCATGCAAGGAATAAGTTTCATTAGGTTCTGATTGATGCTTTTTGTTTTCCCAGAATTGGAACAAACAATAACCACCAGTCAGAATTCAATGTAACATAATTCGCAGCCTTGTACACTGGAAGTGCAGCCATCAAATTAAACTGAAGTGGACAATCTAAAAAGTAACATCATGTAAATGTAAATGATGAGTAAAGTACTTCATTATAATGCATTTTGAATGTCTACTTTATGCGGAACATGTGGTTTGGATAAGATAATTAACATGAAATTTGTGAGGGCAGCATTATGAACCACATCACCTTGTGTTTACTTGTAGAATGTGAGTGGGTGTTGCCAATAGGATTTTTGTTCTTTACTGACAAGAATGAATGCATATGTCTGTGACATCTGTCTTAGATGAATTATCAATTTAAAGAATAAATAGGTAACTGACTAATAATTATTTATGACTGCTGAATATTAAAGTAACTTGTAAAGGGTAAGTATCATTCGATATTGAATCTCCATATCTTGTATCAATATTTGTATTGGTATATCAGAAGTATCGATGCATTGATGATATAACATTTGAAGTTTTTCATCCCTAGCCTTTACATATACCAATCATTTTGGATAGCTTGAACTAGCTGCAAAGAATAAACCTGTATAAATTGGGGTGAAATGATTATAGATCAAGGTTCTGGGGATGGTGGCAATGGGGGAAGTTTTACATGCTGTAAATTTGAAGCCTATATAGTAAAACAAGGTCACTGTCTGAAAGTGTTTTCCACACACACATTTCAGTTATTTACAGATAGGACTACAGCCATATAATGTGTCATTTACAGTAATATATGTGTTAACTTTGAACATGTACTCTATATTGTATGATTTCTTTTGCTACATCTGTACACTTGGTCAGACTGATAAATATTTTGATATATTTTGCCAAGTTTATAGAGTCCAGTTGTAAGTAAACATGTTTAGTGTTGCATATTATTAGATTTACAGTGTATTTTGTACCTCTTTTCCTCATTGCCCTGGATGGGCTACATGTATCTCCTATTACAGTTTCCCTCTGAGCTACATGTATACATGAATTATAACCTTTTCCTAGGGGTAGGTAATGTGAATAAATATTATAAAAACATACACCCTCAGGAATTTCAGATACCACAATGATGAAATAAAAACAGCTGTACCTAATAATGTTTGACCTGCAGTAATGTAAAGTCTACATTGTCAAGACTCCAGGGAACATGAAATCATTTGCATAAATTGAGTTTAGATAATCTAAGCTCTGTACAGATTTGTTTTTAATACTGCAAGCTCTACATTTGGATAACTTTGGCACCCATGTGGATGTCCACCATCTATACACTAGATTAACCTAACTGTTAATGGCTGTTACTTTCCTTTTATTACAGTACCATTTTATCCAGGTTTGTTTCAAACTTAGGTATGCTCTTATCTTTATCTTGTATGTTTTTGTAATGGGGCTTAACACCATTCCTCAGCACACAGTAATCTACACATGGCAGTCAGTATATTTGGTACAAGTATACAGAAAGACCCAAGGAAGAACCACCAACCCCCAGGAAATTACTGGCAAGCTTTCACACAAACACTTATTGGTTGGTGCCAAGACTTGAACTTGAGTCACATGGAACCCCCTTTATCTTGTGGCATGCTTGTTCATGGTATTTTGTTGCCTCCAAGTTCAAGGTCCTCTCATGCACTTGGAACATTTCCTATTTTCACATTGTACTGAAAGCTTAAACTAAATCTTCAAATTTTTACATTCCTCAGTAATAAAAAAAATGGATACAACCATTGTTTATAACGCTCTTTAACTTTTCCTGTAAGCTGTTACAGGTAGACAGGTGACAATTGGGTCAATGGTACTCTAGAACACTTCCAGAGTTTGATTGTGATCTTTGTGGTGGGGTTGATTTTTAAAAAAGATAAATGTAAAATAACTGCCAAACTGTTAAGTCAAACCTTTTATTTGAAAATAATTGCGACCAATAACCTCAGCATTAGCACCTTGAGACTGAACCCCACTATCATGCTCTGAAATCTTTCCCAACCCTTAATAATTTTGGTTATGGGTTCAAATGTAGAAGCTATTGAAATCCCCTCCCTATTATATTCACTGGCACAATAAGACATATTTATATATGAAACTTACATTGACCTGGGGTCATATATATCACTCCCCCTGTTCCAGAGACTTAGCCCCAGAATCCTAAATTAGAAGCTGTTGAAATCTACCCGACGCTTAACACATAATCCGATTTTGTGTCCAGATTTTAGATTTTATGGCCTCATATCTAAGGCAGACTGGTCTGATGTGCAAACAGACAGGTGAACTTGTGCAAAACAGTAGTTTTGGGGATGGGATCAGTAACTAAAAAATGTTTTCCTATTTTCTATGCTTATTTTGTTCTAATGAGGATCCAATGTTTGTTTGTTTTTTTTGTTTCAGAAAAAGGCCCATGGTGGTGACCTGCTGGAACAGATATTTTATCAGCTGGATCTGATTGAAAAAGATTATTTTGGACTCCAGTTTACAGATCATAATAATGTTAATGTAAGTTTTTTGTATATCATTTGGGGAAATGATCAGCTCTTGTTGATTCCAAACAATTACAGAGTATGAAATAGGTGTATCCAAAATTATTCTCCATCTTTATGCTTAATTATATAGATAAGTCTGGATAAGATGAAACAATGTTTTATTATTTATATTGAGCTCAGTTTGTGTTACAGTTGGGTAGGTTGAAGTGTATAGGTTGCTGTGGTTTTCCTCCTATTATAGATATCAATGATGTGTTCTTTTGTTCTCACTTGAAATTTCCTTTTGGTTTCACTTACTTATAGTTTGCCACAGGTATGGCAAGTAAGTAAATGTTATTGTAGTACAGTGACCTCTCAACTTAGAGGTTGTGTATGAGGTTTGTGTAAGTACTTTTAAAGCTGTTGTATTTCTTAATTTGACTGCACACTGTGCAGTTAACTGTTTTGCAACCCAGTACTTTATTTGCAAATGGTTTATCCTTAAGATCTGATTTCAGAGCCTTGAAAAGCATATATAATGGACTGTTGTCTGTCTGTAATCCTTTAGTGCAAGTTTGTTATTGCTACTCCTTGACTAATTTGAGGATTGCAGTGAAACTTGACAAACAATCATCTCATTGTCTGGTTGATCCTATTGATAATGGTATCACTTACACATCCAATATGGCAACCACAGAGGCCATTTTGAATATATTGTCTTTAGGCCATTTCGAATATATTGTCTTTGCTATTTTTCTGGAATGGATAATCATATCATTTTGGTGTTTTCACAGAAAGATTTGGTCCAAAATAAAAATGGTTCTAATTTGGTTTTTTAATTACTACTCAAACTGAATGGATGGTTTTATCAACATGAGGATTTTCTGAAAGACTTCTTATGTTGGTTCTAAATTAAAAAAAAGATGCTAATCTGACACAGTATTAGCCATTTTGAAAATCTTGGTATTGTTATCACTACTTCTGAAAGTTAGGTTGTACAGTTAAACCTGTCTTGAAATACCACTACTTTGAGACCACCCATCTTGAGAGACCACATTCTCAATGAACAAGTTTTTTTGATTATTTAGCATTGTGATCTCAGAGATCTCGGAAACGCTTAATTACGCGTATTTGGACGCAAACTTTTGGTCCGGGACGCAGAAAATCGGCCATGCATGAGTCCTCCGTACGCACTTTTTTTCTTTTTTTTTTTTCTTCTTTTGCAAACAGGAAAGTTTTGCGACGCAATAAATATGTTCTAATCACTGTGAAAAATGAGGCAATGCTTTTATTTGAGGTGTTTTTTGCTGACTTTTTTTGAGCAAAGGTCGTCGGCTTACTTTGATGATGGCGCCGCTAAAGGCTCCAGTTGAATGGTCAAACAAATACCTGTTTGTTATTGCTGCGGCAACTTCAGATAATTGTAGAACATTGAAACAGATTTGTTTTATTTGTTTAGTATATATCAGTGCTTCAAAGGTAATCAGTTCTCTTTGAAGTGTCAGCAAACGTATTTTTTCTTCTTCCATCTGGTATTTGTTTTTAAATTAGTGTCATCAGCTTGACTGTACTCATTTTACGTTTCCGCCTTCTGTGGATTTGGATTTTAACTAGTCAGTTGCATAAAGCAATAAGGCCAGATATCATCATTAGCGGATTATGATATAACAGTGCACTGTTAGGGTGGTTTGTCAGTACGAGTCAAGGACTTATTTTAACAATATATTCCAGTACATTGTTTCCTGTCATGGTGCCTTTGATTTTCTCTACTCCAAACGCAAGACTGTATGTATATTTTGGTGTCGCCACAAATATCACCAGATGGTATATTTTGTCACCAAAACGGAAAACAGAATCGCAGTTTGCTACATCAGCGAAGCCCGTGATCCTGTAATTGATTTCATTTCCGATTGTAGCTGTATAAATAAATATTGCATGCGAACTCGAAACCATGACACATCGAGACTTGAACAAAATGCCATTTGCAAATCTAGACAAGTATTTTGGGGTTAAACGAAAAAATGATGAAGATTTAAATGAGATTCAGAACTGTGCTAAAGTTGCTAGACTGCAACTTTTGCTGGTGGGACTGCAACTTTTGCAGGTGGGACTCCTATTCTTACCAAATTAGGAGTCCTGGACTCCTAGTTTTAAAATCCTAGTGAGAACTCTGTGATCTGTTATAAGAGACCACCTGTCTTGAGAGACCATACTTTTTTGGTAAAAGAGGTGGTCTTTCAAGACAGGTTCTACTGTATCAACATGTTTATGATGTTTAATATCAAATATCACTATCACAGTGGTGATCTTGTAAATATTGTTATAGCTACTTCTGAACAAATTGTTCATAGCATGGCATTTTCACCTAAACTAAAATTATGCAGATTTAACATCCAATATGTGGGCTGTGGCCATGTTCAGAATCTTGTTTTTGTTATACCTTTCAAAGGGAAAGTCATTTTGGGGTTTTCATGAATAGAATTTTTATTGTTCATAGTTGTCTTAAAATGACCAATCTTCAATTTGGCATTCCATGTTGGTGATCTTGAAAATATCGTTATCAAATACTCCATCGAAATAGATCACTATATCACCATATTTTCAGCAGTAGATATCTTGATACATAGTTAGTCCTAAATAAAAATGGGACCAGTTGTACATCCAATAATCCTGCCATGACAGGTGTGTTGAAAATCTTGGTGGGGTTAAAATCAGATATATTGATATTCATCACATTATAAGCCAGGTAATTTCTCAATTGAACTGTGATACCTGGCCACTTTCAAGATGTGTGCAAATGAAGTTGATTGGCAGCATCCATGGGTAAACTGATTTCATTCAAAATCTTGCACAGTTTACGAACATTAAATGTGAAAAGCTAACACATGGTATGTCAGGATGTATTCAGGCCAAGTTCAACCTTCAGTGTATATTCCGGTGCCCCAGATGATCACCAGTATTTACCCAAGTCTTAAATTTATCCATTGCATGCTTTTTCCTCTCAGATCCGCCTTATGTGAGTTTTCCTGCTGATATTTATATAATTTTAATATGTGCACCATATGTGAATGTTGATGCTATCAGATTAGTCACTATTTTTGGAGAAATCTCGAAAAAGATTGTAATTTCTAGCAACTGATTCACTGAATTAAAGGATGGCACCTTTTTAATTACAAAATGAATATTTGAACATCATTTAAGCCTAATATCTTCAATATTTCAAAGAATAGTTTGTCAGATAGCAAACTTTTTAACTTTGGTTAGATTGGAAAAATGGTGAAATTTATGATAAACAGCTTCATTGGGGCTTTTACGTCAGCAGTACTGAGTGTATCATGAATTTTCCAAGTCTTAATGAAAGGGACTTATAAAAATATAAATCCCTATTTAAAACAGTATTATGAGAACCATATAAAGGAAAACTATTAAGATTTACAACAAAATTAGATACAGATATATATGTAATAGAGGAAATAATGTTAAAATTTGCAGGATAAAAAACAGTCTGAAGGTTCTGAAAATCTTGGCTTGAGTGTTCTCTTTTGCATGTCCCAGCAATATCAGTTTAGGTTTCCAAATGTAAATGGTTTGTGACCTATCTTCTTGTCTTACTTGATTGGTTTTATCGCTTGATCGATCAAGACAAACACACACAACACATTTAGGTAGTTTCTCAAAAATATGTTTAAATGTAGCCTCCAAGACTGACGCTAGACTGGCATATATCTTTTAAGTTTTTTTTTTGCTGTCTTTATAGTTTGAAGAATGTGTGGGTAATGGTCAGACTGGTTAATGTTTTGAGGTCTCATCAAACCGTTATACATGTACTGTACACTTTATGAGGACACAAATGTTAGGACAATTTGTAAACCTTGAGAGCAAGTTGATATCAAGACCTCGTGCTATGTTGCCTTTTAGGCTGCACTGTAGGAGTTGTCAACTACCTTTTTTGTCTTGACATACCTGGATAGAATTTCCTGGTCTCATTGTATCAAAGTAGTATGTGGTTAGGAAGCAGCAAACACTTTACTTATTTATACAGTAGAACCTGTATTGAAAAACCATTACCCCCCTAAAAATATAGGTTTTTCCAGACAGGTGGTCTCTCATAACAGGTTATAACATTACATAATGAGTAAATCTGTGCATTGAGATTCTGGTCTCCCAAAACAGGTGGTTTCATAGCAGTTTCAAAACTCAAGACAATTTTTACTGTATATGGGCCCCTCTCAAGCTTCAGCTATGTAAACCATTGAGGAGTCCCCCAATGTGTCCGAAATTATCTGTGATGTTGTATAATCGTAAAAAAAAAATCAAAAAGAATTTCACTTCAGAAATATATTTAAAAATTATTTTTTTATTTAGAATTGATATTCCTATAAAGATAGTACTTGTCAAGGTTCCCAGACTGGTTACTCAACATCCTGTGTTTGAGATTAGGGTCCGTACTCTCCGCCAGATACAAATGTTTTATTCTCCATTCTCTTAGTGACCTTTGGCCTGAAGGTCTTCCTATTGTTTTATTCACTTCTTGGCTTTCAATCTAATAACTAAGAGCTAAATCAACTAAATAGAAATTCTGATGCACTTCCAGTGGAGTTCTTTGATGGACTTAAGCTCTAGTAGACTGGTATTTTCTCTTCAAAAAGACACTGGGACCTTAACATCCAAATTATCATAGAAGGAAAATAATCAATAAAATGTTTGAATATATGATGAACCCTGTTGGATTTAAAATATATAATTGTGTATCCAATAATATTCTCCATCTTGAGATTTCCTTTGACTTACCTCTTAAAATAATAATTTAAAAGCACCATGTTCAGTTTATAAGTATTTTAGTCTGTCTTGATGAATCTGGTTAAGTATGGCAAAGGTATAATTATGCCTGTTAATATATATGAATGGTGTTGTTATTGTAAACCATGCATGTTGTGTTCCATGCTTTAATTGATACTTACATACTTGCTATGTTCAGAGATTATTTTATGCTGTGTGCAAAGGAGAGTGCATTAATGTTTCATGCAGCTTATATTGAATTCGCTGTGTATTATCATGCAGGTTATTTGAAACATAAAAATAGGAAACAGGACATGTATTTTTTGTCTTTCTTCTTTAATCTCGATTGGCAAATGAAAGATGAAAACATTGTGCAGTAATCCATTTATTTATTGCCTCTGCAAATAAATCACTGTTAAAACTTTAGTCAAATATAGTTCCAGAAGTGCCTTTCTACACATCTCTTGAATACATTTTCCATCTACATGATTGGTATGTCAGTCATGTACCAGTACCACAATAACAGTGATATTGTGAACATCATGATTTGTCTCTACATGAAACAATTTAAAACATGATTCATTGACCAGAAGAGCTTTTGGAAATGGTCTATTGTCCATTATTGTCTGTCCATCCATTTGCAAAAGTTTGATTTGGCTACTCCTAAACTGCTTGAAACTTTATACATTCATCTCATGTTCTAGCTAGGCCTAAATAAAAATGATGTTGCTCAGAGGTCTAAAGTGACTGCCATGGCAGCCATCTTGCAAATTTTGTTGCTGCTACGTCTCATTGGATTTTCATATCAGATTATTTTTCTGACAATAATAATGATGCCATAAAAAGTGGAATTCTAAATCTAAATGTAGATAGGAATTGAATACATTCAGTATTTTAGTCACTGGTTTGCACCTCATTGCGTATGTTAGTTACAAGTGGTTTTATTTTGTGAACTTTGCAAAAAATAATAATTGTGATACCAGTCTGAGTCTTAATTACCAGGCTGAGTCTTAATTACCAAGAGGAGTCTTAATTACCAAGAGGAGTTTTAATTACCATATACATAGTGGCAAGACACCCACGGTAGCAAACGAGGCTAATTTAGGGTACATTCAGTTATGTCGACCCTAGATGGCCAAGTGGTCTAAAGCACTTACCCTTACCAATTATACCTGTCTGCACGAGCTCGAGTCTCTGGCTTGGCCGATGTGGGTATGTGTGAAAGCTGCCAGTAGCTTCCTGTGGGTCAGTGGTTGTATAATCAGAGTTTTCCCAGTTCTTCCCTCAACATGTAATTAATATTGCGCTGAGAAATGGCGTTAAACTCCAAAACAGTAAAAACAACAAGATGCAATTATATGGCTGTATTTGAGTGGTTCTTCTCATTATGATCAAGTGCTGTCATTTCAGGTGTGTACTAAACATCAGGAAGTTGTCTTGTTTGCATAATTTATATTGATTGAATGTGCCATTTAAAATATGAACTGTGCGAAGGCATGAGCAATATGTAGGCAGTGTTGGATTAAATAGATCAGATTCGATTGTTTTCTAAAATCCAAACACCCGACTATTTTTATTTAGTTGATTCATAGTCATTTTCTCTGTATAAAATTCTCATGATGCATATCTAGATTTTAGAGCCTGTAAAATGATTTCTAAATTATCACTTTAAAAAATCTTGTCCTTAATTTAACATTTGTTTTATTTTCTTCCTTTCATTCATCTTGAAGTATAATATTGTCCTTGCGTTAACCATGATTTAGAAGATGTCATCCATGGCTTATCGGGTATCTGGAAGTAATTACCAAGAAATTTTCAAATATTTTATGACCAAACGTTTATATATGCAGTTTCTGCAGGGAGACATCACTTGTAGATTTTGCATTTTATTCCATGGGTTACTGAAAGTAGTAGGGTGTGGTGGGAAGCATGGGGATTTGCTATTGTGAGCTGTTTTTTGCATGAGTTTATGTTTTCAGAGTCACAGATAATGCAATAAAGCTGTCATGTAGGAAATAGTTATGTATCAGATTTATCACACAATGGTATTATTGTACAAGCTGATTGCAGATAAAATGACACAATATTATACTTGTGAAACATGTTTCATAACATTTATTGTCTGAGGAACACGAGTTTTAAGATTCCATGAATCAAATAAATTGCAAAGCATTTTGTATTATCCAGTTTTGTTCCTAGGTGGTACTCAGGTTCAAACTGTCGTGTGAAAAAGCAACAAAAAGCAATGGTTTTGGGAACACATTACATTTTAATGCATATGAGTGATTTTTACTTTGGGTATCATAGCTTTTACTTCTAATTTGGGGATGACCTTTCCAAAGAAAACCAGTTTTGTATAAGTGTCATCTTAGGATAAACTACCTTTTGTGTTTCTCTTTGATTGATTGATTGATTAATTGTTATTTTATGGCACAGTAGCACTGTATTATTAGTTGATTGTTTTCTTCTTTTATGTCCACCAGCACTGTACGGCTATAGAGCGCCATAGAAAATGTTATACATAAGAATATCGAAAGTTGATAAAAGGTTTATGATCAACCAGCGATAACAAAATCAAACTGTGAAAAGCAAAATGATGAGATAATAAGGTAATATGTGAAGTTACCTGATCAACTGGCAATGTAAATGGTGTGTATCAATACATATTTAGATGAAAAGGTACATGTACTTACTATGAATGAAGGAAAGAAAATAAAAATACATAAAAAAAACACAAAGAGTTATATCTTTGTATAAATGTTCACTTCTTTCAGGAATTTTAAAATGCAAGAGACTTTTATTATTTCAAAAATTTCCTTGTAGCCACAATTGCGCAGGTTGGAGATTGAAGCAATCTACCCTGCCATAAAGTGCTTAATTTACAGTGATGTTTCTCTTAGATCCTGGTTTCCAAAAGTAACTTATCTAGGTTTCAATGCACAAGTGTACACCTACTTAAGGTGTTAGTTTGTACATGTAGCACATTGAGAACTTGGACCCTTGTGACTCGCACACAACAGTGTAAGATGGTGACTCACACACAACATATCCTGCAGTGTAAGATGACTCACACACATGTCCTGCAGTGTAAGATGATGACTCACACGCAACATATCCTGCAGTGTAAGATGATGTCTCACACACACGTGTCCTGCAGTGTAAGATGATGTCTCACACACACATATCCTGCAGTGTAAGATGATGACTCACATACAACATATCCTGCAGTGTAAGATGATGACTCACACACAACATATCCTGCAGTGTAAGATGATGACTCACACACAACATATCCTGCAGTGTAAGATGATGACTCACACACATATCCTGCAGTGTAAGATGATGTCTTACACACACATGTCCTGCAGTGTAAGATGATGACTCTCACACACATGTCCTACAGTGTAAGATGATGACTCACACACACATGTCCTACAGTGTAAGATGATGTCTTACACACACATGTCCTACAGTGTAAGATGATGACTCACACACATATCCTGCAGTGTAAGATGATGTCTTACACACACGTCCTACAGTGTAAGATGATGACTCTCACACACATGTCCTACAGTGTAAGATGATGACTCAACCTTTACTGCAATGTAAGATGATGACCTTGATAGTTAGAGTTAAATAAGTTCACCCTCCCACCCAATCCAAAAAAGTATTTGATTACAGTCTTGCATTGCTAATAGAGATTCTGTTGTCAGTAACCAGTAATTTTTTCTTACCAATAATTTGTTCTTTCTTAAGTTGTGCTGACAAACTTATCTGCTGAAACCATTATTTAATTAACCACTGATTTGTATGAAGTCTTTTATGGGTCAAGGTGACTTAAAATAAAAAGATTATTTCTGACCTTATCTGTTGTTTTTCTGATAAACAAGGTGTTCAAATAAAATTTGAATAGTAAGTCATGTGTAATGTGATCTGAAGGGTAGCAAGGTATTCCAAATGAAATCAACACTTAATATAGGTCCCAGATAAATCATTAACACAAAAAAACATAATGGGGAAAATAGTAAATAACAAACTACTGTAAATAAATGAATAATGATGTGATAGTTTTGCAAACTTTATTTATTGCTATCTTCAAGCACTTGTATTTATTCATTTACTGCATAGAATTTGCTTTTATTACCTGAATCTTTTTCATCAGTCTTATGAACAGATTTAGTTTTCAAGAGACTCGTTTTTTTTTTCCAGAGACTTTTCGGTCTTTTGAAGAAACTTTTCAGTCTTTTCAAGATACTGACATTCTTTTTCAGAGACTTGTTGTCTTTTCAAGAGACTTGTCATTCTTTTTCAAGAGACTTGTCATTCTATCCGTTCAACTCAGTACATGGAGATTAAATGCATAGCATGAGATGTACTCGGTTTTCAATCTTTTAGCAATATATATATATATATATATATATATATATATATATATATATATATATATATGATTGAGACAAGTGGATGGAACTGGTCAGATGTTAAGCTGAACATTGCCTCAACAACCACACTAGGTCAAGAGACTGATGATGATGATGATTTTATATATATATATATATATATATATATATATATATATATATATATATATATATATATATATATATATATATATATATATATATATATATATATATATATATATTTTAATTTACTTCTGCCTAACTTGCCCCTGAAAAACTATCACATCTTGCATTTTTCTTAGGAAGGAGATGTCACTTGTCACATCTGTCAGACCATAACTTAAGCCCTGGATACACACACTGCCCAGTGTTAGGTCTTTATATATACTGCTCATTAGTCAAGACTAACTGCAAACCAAATGGACCCTGATCTGACATGACATAATGCTCTGGTATATCAGGGTCAATGTTGTTTGCTATACATATTGCCCCTAACAAACTGCAAAATTCCAGATCATTATTTTTGCTGATCTTGATAAATGCTGTTTCCAATTTTAAAAGAGTATATTATGTATGAAAAATGGCGTTAAACCCCACAACAAAAACTTTACCATGTTACATTATTATGCTATTAAATTTTGATCATGTTGTAAATTATTTCTGTTTCAGCACTGGTTAGATCCCACCAAGCAAATAAAGAAACAAGTCAAAAGTAAGTATTGAAGTCAGAAAGAATATCTTTTATTCTTTCTTTATAATAAAAGTGGCTTTTTGTCATTAAAAGTCTAGTATTCACCATGATACATGTATGCGATAGTTTCCATGCTACTAGGATGTGGGTTTATGGGTCTCTTAGTCCACATAGTTATGTACACATTAGCAGAAAAACCATATACTATATACCTTGATCCAGGTATATTTCAATTTCCTATATGACCTTTCATTTTGATATTTATTTGCATTGAGATGGTCATTGACCTTTCTTAGTTGATGTTAAAATATATAATTTGTATGCACTTATATTTTAGACAGGTTTGAGTACTCTGTTGTTTTCATTTTGTATATACATTTGAGCATTTGTAATTTAATATGTTGCTTTGTGTAATTGAATACAGGTACATTGACACCTTTAAAATGTAGTTAACTTTTTTAATGTTGTTATAACTGAGTTACTGATCATGCCAGAAATAAAATTTAAAGGATCATCTTGCTAAACATAGAAACACTTTCACCAGCCAGTCAGTTAATTTCACAGAACTTTTCCATTTAAAAACAAAGAATAGTTAAGAAAAAAATGAAATGAATGTACCAGTATATATGCCATAAATGTAAACACAGAGTACAAACAAGATGCCACCCCTTGATGCTATTTATCTGTGATTTATTTTTGTTTCAAAAGCTGATCATAAACATATTTTTCTGGCCTTTGGAAGAAGTTCAATGTTTTGGAGAAAAATTAATTCTTGCTTGTTTTTTTAAGCCAGTACAAACAGTTCTTGGCTGTATAAATATTCATCATCTTAACGTATATTAACTGTCTTGTACCCATAAATCTCCATTGTAACGGCAGTTAACTCTTGTATGGTTTGGCTACTAATTTCACAGGAACTTAATGTTCTGGATTTAGAGGAATGTATACACCATTTATTCTCATTTGGGCTTCATTGTTACTGTGTGCAGCAGCAGTTCTTTTTTTTGTGTGTGGTGACCCAAATTAGGTTTGTGGTGTTTGTCTTGCCACCCATCAAATGCTATTAAAGAAAACACTTTTGTAGAAAGTATCAAATTATTAAGGTTGATCTTGTCAGCCCACCCAAAACAGCATGGTAATCCTGTTTGGGTCACAACTGATGGGTTAAGAACAACTGGTGTACAGGTATGTCTAGACTTTAAAAAAATGTACAGTAAAAATGTATAGAAATTTTTTCTTTCAATTAAAAGTGTTATACATTTTTTTTCTTCAAAATGGATGCTAGGATTTTTAATAAGTAAACTCATGGGTTGGGAATCTTGAGTAGGGAAGAAGACTGAAGTCTAGTTCGCACTTCTTGCATGTATTTCTAAAGACAGTGGTATTTGTTTTTGTTTTCCTTTTTCTTTCTTTTTTCTATGTATTGCAACATAAAAACATGTGGTTAATAGTGACCAATCACCAAAGCATTATTTATTGCTTTGAACTGTTCCATTCTTACTTGCTATTTTTTTTTTAATCTTGAATGATGATCATGATAATGTTTTCAATGTATACTGCCTTGTTTGTAGTATATCTTTAAGCAGCAACCATAGAAAAAAAATACAACATACAATCAATATGAATGATCAATGTCGCATGCAATTTGCACATCCTTTCTCATAAAGGATCTGCCTTTTTATTTAATGCACAAGATACTTTTTAACTGTGTTTTTTGTTCACTTAATTTTGTTTTTTGCTTGTTGCTTTCATCCAACAGAGGCTCACCAAGGTAAAACACAGCATGCATATGTTTAGTGAAGTGACTTGCAATGCAATTAGTATTGTAAGTCGCTTGATATAGATGATTGATAATAAATATATACAGTCAGATCTCTTTTACTATCAATACCATGCATATATATATATATATATATATATATATATATATATATATATATATATATATATATATATATATATATATACATGTATGTCCAAAATTTTATATTAACTTTATATGAGAAAAAGTTTGTGCTTTTAATATCGGTAGAAGAAAAGATGGTTGGTAGATAAATGATTTTATCCTTAAGTATTTCAAACTGCCGAGATTTTGTCTGTGCATGCATGTATAGTCAAAGCTACTGTAGGAATCACCATTTAAGGACTGCTTGTGTATTAATGCTGATTTGTCTCTTATCACTGCATGTGTGCATGTACATAAAGAAAACCTGCTTAATCCAGACACCTTGATTTTTCCTCAGAGTAGGAGTGAAATGATACACCTGTGATGCATATATATATATATATATATATATATATATATATATATATATATATATATATATATATATATATATATATATATATATATGATACAATATTTATACATATATCAAAATGTAGGTCTTGTTATCTTTAGAGTGATTGCCATTGATAGGCTGGTACCGTTTCATGTGTTTGGACTTATGTGCAGATTGGAGACGGACATAGACTGCCATATGTTCATATGCTATTCTTGACAAGATATCAGAAATACTTACAAAACAGACCCTGCTGGTTGTCATTATTCTCATTTGATCCATTCTGCCATTTTAGGCTGTTGTGTTCAATCTGATGCAGGACCATCAGGTGTTATATCATCACTCTAATTAGGAATACTTTAAGATGTCATGTTAAAAGCTAAAGAAATGGTGTAATTTCAAAGTGCAAAGAAAATCTTGTTTCAGACAGACCAGGGTGTGGAAGCAGAGATAAATACAAGTTGAATCCTTCACACTGTACTTCCTGTGGATGCAAAACAACTGACATGACCACATGTATACATTTCTGTTTCTAAAATGTGAAAACCATCAACTTCGCTTCTGCAACATTGCAAAAGGCGACTAACTTGTGTGGTTAAAAAAACAATAACCAACAATTAGATATGAAAGTAGTAGTATTTCAGTATGTGATACTGATAGTATAGGCTTCTGAATTCGGTCCAAGTTGACAATATACTAGGCAACAGAAAAACTTTACACAAATGTGGCTAAGAAATGAGCAGTAAAGTTCATAAGCCGTACATGTGGTACAATTTTGGAATGTCTCATTTATGTTAATATACTGTATATTATCAGTGGCTGAATATGCTGAAGGGATAAAAATATTAGCTTGGAGAGGAGTAGATTTGAACAGCAAGAGTTAGTCACCATGGGTTAATTTGTAGAAGGGGAGTAGGTGTTGTCCATAGTTTGTATTTTTCTGACAGAAATGGGTGCTTGTGCTTGGCAAATTATGTATTTGAAGAAGAAAATGGCAGACAGCTAAAAATTATTCATGACTTCTGAAGATTAAGGTTGCCTGTATAGGGTCAGTGTTGTTTTTCACCTCTTGAATGATTGAGTATATCAGTATAGTGTATTGATATATCAACAACTTGTTTCACCCCTACCCATGAGTAATCTTCATACATAGGCATGACAAGAAAACTTCACACTTAGGATTTTATTGAGATTAGTATGTAAACATGTACAATTGTGTTTGGAGAGGTGTTGGTGTGGATACGGGATTTAAAGAGAAGGTGTAAAGTAAATAAGCAATTAAATAATGTTAGGAAATGTTGCTTGGCTGCCAATTTTAAATCCTGACTGATGAAAGGACATGAAAAGGACATGTACATTAGACCATTCAATACTTGATTGATAGGTTGAAACAGACTACACTGGTAGTTTATATTCAAACATTGATATTTTATTGATGTTATCAGTACTAGATGAATTTTATTAAATCTTCAGCTGTTGAATTTGAAAAGTCAATTTTTAACAAATGTTTATAAAAATATCCCATAATTTCATTGATTGCACAGCATGTATGTTTTTTTTCCTTGGGTATTTTGCAAGAATATTCAGGCATGTTTCATTAAACAAGTATGTCTCAGCGGAGAATTCATCTGTCATTTACAAGGGATCTGACTGTACATCAGTGCTTTGTTGCTTGTGTTGCATTTCTTTTGTATTCATTTAGCTTTTATTTCATACATGTGTGTAAATGGTAAATTAAATAGAATAATAAGTTGAATCAGGTTAACTGTCAGTAATTTTTTGTTGCTGCATACTATCAGTATATATTGAACATAATTTGTAAGTTATATAGAAGTAATATACCCTGTAGGCTTTCTTTGTTGCACACTGATCTAATATGTATTACGCATGAACATGTATAGCTTGTAATATAACATTGAAACATGACTTGAGAGAATTGAAAGAAGACCATCTGTCATTTTAAACCAGATTTTAACTGTTGGTCATTGACCAGATAGTCTGTTGTCTGTCATCTTAACACTATTATGACAAAATTGTTACTACTCCTTCTACTAAACTGCTTGGAAGATTGCCTTGAAATATTCATCCCATGATCTAGTTAATCATTGATGAAAAAAGTGTTGCTCTCACGTCCAATATGGCCACCCGCTGCCATCATTAAAATCTTGTTATTGTTGCATATCCTGAATGGATGTCCATATCAATGAATTTTCATAAAAAATACTTTTTTTATGCCTAGTTGGTCCAAAATGAAAATGGCGCTGCTCTGACAGCCATTATGGCTACTATGGAAGCCATATTGAAAATCTTGTTGTTGGTACTCCTTTTGAATTGATGGTCATATGAACATGAAGTTTTAACTAAAATATTTTTCATGATGTTTAGTTGTTCCTATTTGAAAATGTTATCCAATATGGCAGCCATCTTACAATTTTTGTTATCGCTTCTAGTTTTAAATGGATTGTCGTATCAAGATGGCGTTTTCACAGAAAGACTTCTTTTGATGTCTAGTTGGCCCTTAAGGAAAATGGTACTAATCTGATTACTATCATGTCTGCCATAGCCACCATTTTGAAGATATTGTTATTGCTACTTCTTTTCATAATCATCATTGGGTTTTCACCAAAAAAAACTTCTGATAACCGTCATTGGGTTTTCACCAAAAGGCTTCTGATAATCATCATTGTGTTTTCACCAAAATACTTTTCATAATATATTTGTTTTTAGCTGATCTGATGTCCGAGATGTCTATCTTAGCTACTCTTCTCTTAGGAAAAGTCATTTTGATACATGTATTTGGATTTCATTAGAGAGTTTTTATGGTGTCTGCTTGGTCCTAAATGCAAATGACTGGGAGGGGCAACATGGTGTCTTTCTTGAAAATAGTATATCTACTCAAAAATGGCTGGCTATGTCAACATGGCATTTGACCAATAGACTTCTGATATGTATATCAAAATGGTGCCAGCAATAAATCCAATTTGGCTGTCATGAAAATCTTCTTGTCACTACTACCCTAGATCGGAGGATCATTATACATGGGTTTTTTACCAAAAAACTTTGAATAAAGCATGCTTTGTTCTTTTGGTAAAAGAAAAAAATGGTGCCAATTTGACATTTGTTACGCCCAACACAGCAGCTAATTTCAAAGTCTTGTTATTGCTAAAGAATAAGAGATCATTTCAATACTTGGCCATTAAAAAGAAGAACTTAAGTCTTATCTTGAATTCCTGTGAATTTTTTTTGCCTGTTAGAGCATCAGTCTCCTTAAGGGACTCTGGTTAATTCATGGATGAATTTTGTAACATTATATTCTGACCTTTTTTAAGAGAGCACTTCTCTTAGTTTTTGTTGGCAGAAGTGGTTATTTCTCAAGACAGGTTTTCTAAAATAATAATAATAAATGCAAACAATGTTAATACTAACACCACTGAGTACATTTTGTTCTGTAGGTCTAGTACACATATATATAGAAGCATTGGAACCGTTGTGCCTGTGACATTTTTTCTGGTATTCTGTAACCTTTTAGTAATCTGTGCAGTTGCTTTTATGTTATTTCAGTACACTGTGCACCAGATTTGTCTAATTTGCCCATCTGATTGACATTTCGTTTCAAACAAATTGACATGAACATAGAAATCAGCTTGTACCAGTCTGCTGGAAATCCAAGTTATAGGGTCTGATAGTGATTTATAAAATGGATTCATATACATGTATGTTCAAAATCATACATGTATGGGATTATTGATTAGTAACTTAAATGATGTTGTGTTCATTTCTGAGTTTCTCTGTGTGTGTGTGTGTGTGTGTGTGTGTGTGTGTGTGTGTGTGTGTGTGTGTGTGTGTGTGTGTGTGTGTGTGTTCATCAGATCAGTCCAGCTCAGCTACCCATGTGTCCTTGGGCAAGACACTTTACTCCAGTTGCCTTTGCACTAAATAATATACTTCTGTTGATGTACCATAAAACTCTTGAACCAAACCATGACCTGGAATCTATTTACAAAAATGAATTTTTATGTAATCTTTCTTGAGGTTGCTTAATACATACACTAGTGTTGAACTGACTTTTGACTGCTGTAAGGACAAATTTGAAGACATCTTTTGACTCTTATAAGAAAATCTGACAGTAGCTGGTCATTGTTTCATAATAAACAACACAATATAACAATCCTTTACAAATATGTGAAAGTACCTGTTTTTAAATGTATCGATGAGTAAGTGTCTATGTTTGGAAGAAAAACTTTGACCCATTCTAATAGTGTGAAAAGTCACAGTGGCAAGTAAATGTTACTCATGCTTGCAGTGATTGGTGTTCATAAGAAACAATAAAATCTCTGCACAGGTAGTCATGGGTGATCAAGGAGCATTGGAGTAAGGGTATTGAGAAGATGACTGCAATCTGATTAAAATAAGATCTCCACTGTCCTTCATGAAGATTTGATGATGAACACTTTGGGGTCATGTTCAATTGACCTTTGAATTAACAAATGGAACTGCAGCTTTAAAAAATATTAAATAAATCAAATCATTCAGTGCACGTTCATGCTCTTCATCCACACTGCTTAGTCTCCAACACAAATATACAATACTTCATCTGATTTTGCTGATGAAATTAATGATTATGGTAATAACAGAACATGATCCCAGAACACTCATTGCCAATCATCATGTGTAGATTTGATTTTAATCAGATTGTAAAAAACTGCAATGAATAGATTGATAAAAAATGTGGATGGGGAATAATATATTTAGACGATATTTTGAAAACCAATTATTTGTGTTTTTCAAATGTTAAATTTATTTTGAATGGCAGATGGATTGAAATCACAGTTATAAACTATTAATATACTTTAGTAACTTGCTGAATTTTATAAAATTTTTTAAAGAATTATTTATCTCTGACCTTTTAATTTTGTCATTATCTGCAACTATTTCATCTTGTCATAGATATCTGCTGAGTTTCCTTAAGTACATTCTCAATAAGGAATAACAAATGTTTAGCATGTTTTTAAACTAAAACTTCTACTTGCTCAAGTCCAACAGCAAACTGCATAGATCCTCATCTGCCGTCGTATAATGCACCTGCAGATTTGGGGTTATTAATTTTGTTTGGAGCAATCTCAGACAAACCCTTTTGATATTATATAACAGAATACAAAGATCAGAGCCTTTCATCCTTTTTTAATGAAAATTATCGCATAAGAATTACTCAAGGTTATAATGTTAATATCCTGGGAGTTGTTCAGAAGTTAATATGTGATGTCTAGCACTGGGGCATCATGGCACAGACAAGTAGCATGATGTCTCACTGAGTCGCATTATCCTGAAACCAGGCTGACCAGTCTTAAAACTACAGTAACCTTTTTATGCTGAGCACCAGGCAAGACTGCTGCTGTTACCATTTTTATAAGGCTTTGGTATGACTCTACCAGTGTTTGAACCTGTGACCTCCCACATCAAGGGTGGGTCTTATGACCACTTAGGCCACAGGAATGGTCCCACAGTGGAAGAACTAAATGGAAATGATAAGTAGATAAGAAATTATATGTTGATTTTTACTTTTTCATTGTATTGATTGCTGCATTAACAGTTCAGAAAGAGAGCCAGCAATGATGCTGGTGATTGCTTGTTTTCCCCCAACATCTTGTTCCAGCTGGATCAAGACTGCTTAATCTCTGGTTGATATAACACATGAAGCCTACATGACTGTATGCAGCACCTAGTGGCTTTATTGCACAACACCTTGCAGCTAGCTTCTCTCTTTGATGATTCAGAAGCTATTAATAACTAATGTGGCAGTAGCTGTTTTATGAGGTATTCAGTGAAAAAATAGTTTAGTCAGATTTGTCATGGCATCAGGTACTAGCAGATCGGGGTTGATTGTTTTTTCGGCAGACTTGGGTTGATGCTGCTGTCAAAATTCAAATTACACACACGCATGCACACACACACTTTGACTCTTATCAAGTATTTTTTGTTTGCACCAATTTGAATCGGGCTGTAAATGAATTCATAGAAGTTTTCCACATACTCTGCACATTTGTAATGATATAGAAGACAAGTTTTTGTCATTTGAACATTTTGTCTTAAATTTGATGTCAAACATCAATACATGTAGTAGTAAATTGAAACATGTCATTTTGTGTTAAATGCTCAGTTGCGACTTTTGACACTGGATGGGATGGACTGGTAACGGTCCAACTCATTTTTTGCCTTTTTTTTAATTCATTTCATGCATTAATATTGGTGGTATGTTCAGTAATGTCCAACAATGCAATAAAACCAGTGTGCATCCATTTTGTTGTTGATCTTAGAGATAGTGACTAGTATCTTATCTCTGTATGTGGTTTCAACTTATCGAGTCCAGCACAAACTCACTACCATTCATATGTTTATATTCCATGAAACAATTTCTAAAGCATTTGTGTATATGTGGTAATGATCATGTTTGTAACAAGCATTCAAAATACTTGCACACCACTTTGCCTGTTTCTTGGTGGATTAGATCCTTATAAAAATTCTAATGTGAGGTGAAAGCACAAATTACATTTCATTGAGTCATATTAGTTTATATATGAGCCTTGGCACAAATAGTACAGACTTTTAAATACTGATACAAAACGGGCATAATATCTTAACACTTAGTCATCGTTTTTATAATATATGTATGTAGCTCTCTCTCTCTCTCTCTCTCTCTCTCTCTCTCTCTCTCTCTCTCTCTCTCACACACACACACACACACACACACACACACACACACACACAGTGCAGTTACACTCTAATCAGGGAGTGGTCATACTGTTCTATCTGTACTATCTACCAAATGGTTGAAACTTAAGACCTGCTAAGCTAGTTACATGTAGATAAATTAGCTGTCTTTTGGCAACCAATTTAGAAATTGTCCAGAGCTCATAAGATTAATCTTTCATTGTTTGTGCAGAATTAATTTGTGGGTTTATGCAGTTGTCTGCCCACTATAGACAAGTGCAAAACACTTGATTTGTCACCTAATATACTCATTTATAAGTCAAGTTCAACTGCACAGACCCAGATGTGCTGTCACTTAATGTGCAGTTTGTTAGGACTAATCAGTAGAACAAACAACATAGACTCTGATCTGCATGTATTTCAGGATCTTTGTTGTTTCTAGTTTGATTAGACTTGTGAACAGTTACCAGTGGAAAATTAAAACCATGTCATGCTAAATTTCTCTAGTGGTATCAAAGGAGATAGCAGTTAGGACAAAGATTCCTGTAAGACTGTAATTTCAAGAGAATCAGCAATTAGGACAAAGATTTCTTTAAGACTGTACTTTCAAGAAAATCAGCAATTAGGACAAAGATTCCTTTAAGACTGTATTTTCAAGAGAATCAGCAATTAGGACAAAGATTTCTTTAAGACTGTAATTTCAAGAGAATCTGCAATCAGCTAAAGATTTCTTTAAGACTACTTTCAAGAGAATCAGCAATTAGGACAAAGATTCCTTTAAGACTGTAATTTCATGAGAATCAGCAGATTCCTTTAAGTCTGTACTTTCAAGAGAATCAACAATTAGGACAGATTCCATTAAGACTGTACTTTCAAGAGAATCAGCAATTAGGACAAAGATTTCTTTTAAGACTGTAATTTCAAAAGAATCAGCAGATTCCTTTTAAGTCTGTACTTTCAAGAGAATCGACAGATTCCTTTAAGACTGATTTCAAGAGAATCAACAGTTAGGACAAAGATACCTTTAAGACTGTACTTTCAAGAGAATTGGCAGTTCAGACAAAGTTTCCTTTAAATGTGTTCTTTCAAGAAAATCAGCAATAAGGACAGATTACTTTAACACATTAACTCCTGGATTTTTTTGCTGTTTTCACATGAAATGTGAGTAGGAAACACATTTTGGGGACTATTTCTGAATACATCCTAATACATCGACTTCCATGCAATTTTCCATTAGACCAATGCCTAGTTGCGCTTAAAAATATTTCCATTGGTTAGTTTGCTGGCACATGAGCAGAAGGTGAAAAGTTGGAGTTGTTTTATTTATTTTGTTTTTTTTTTATAAACGGACTCATACTTTTCATATGGAGATAACTCTTTATTCAATATGTCCACCGTATCCTACTTTTTTGCACAGTTTCACCTGTCTGTGTGCACTTCAGACTGGTCTGCCTTAGATCTGAGGCCATAAAGTCTAAAATCTGGACACAAAATCAGATTCCGACCATGGGTGAATTTTGGGTGGAAAAAAACAGGTCCCAAAAATTAGGTTTTTCCCCCAGTATTTTTTAGTGCAACTAAAATGTCCAGATTATTTGGTATCATTGTATAGCTTAATCTGTCTACCTTTCTATAATATCACCCACTTTAGTGTATCATGCATGACCTCGACGCTACAGACCTTGGAAGTAGGCTACTACCTCATGCCCCATAAACTCTGCGCTAGGAGTTCATGTGTTAAGACTACTTTCAATTATACACAGGACAAGAAAGTAACCCACTGAACTATGACCTGAACAGTGGAAGGTAACTAATTGACAGCCATGGTAATTCACAGCAGTTACTTGTTTTTATTGGTGTCTGTGGGTAGGAGAAATTATACTAACTTCCATGCTAAAAACAATTTTAATTTTAGTTAAATTTGAATATTTTGTTCAGTTAGCTCCCATTTTTTCACTAAAAACTTCCTCAATCTATTTTTCAATGATGTATGATTTGGATGCACATGTTAGGACTTTTGGAAGGATTATTGACAGATTTCTCTATTATCAACCCATGTTATATGAACTAAGCAGATTTCTGTTACTTAAGCTCAAAATAATGTGAAATTAAGTTAACTTTGCCAAGTTGTAAATTAAGTACTTGTATATGGGGAAAAACATCAGATTGCAATTCCATTGTAAAGAATGACTTTGGAATAAATCTATACTTTTCTAGGTTGGTAATTTCATTTATTTATGTGTAACAGCATCAAAAATGTGCTTTTTCATTTTAGGAAATATAACTCATTCATGTGTCACAAGTACACCCTCACTTGCCCCCAGTTAATCCCACTCAGTGATATATGTTGTGTTCATTTACATGAATGACATCCTTGTGTTATAGACCTATTAAGTTTAGTTAATAATCTCATAGGATAAAGTGACACTGACTGATATTGCCAATACAGAATAGTTGTCGTATTTTGGTTCAGTGTTTGCTTTTGTGCTATTAGGGTCACGTATTTGATTGTATGAAGGAAATTGAGATTTTGGAATTGATTTGACAGCTATGTAATTGTCCTGACATTTCTTTTGTGCAACTTCTCACGGAGATTCATGTGTAGACTTATAATATAACCTGATGATAACCAGTAGTGTTTTAAATTTATAATGCATTATTATTTTACTGGAATGGAAATACTGGATCAGTTTATTTTTGGTTTGGTAGTGTGTATTATTATTAATTTAAAATGTATTATATCTAACCTCAGGCTATTAGTAGACCCTTTCATTGAAAAAATGCATTTTTAGATAGAATCTCACATGGTTCTGGTAACTTAGCCTACACTATGTTTAATGGTCTGGTCCGATAACAGTTTTTGACAAAAGGAAAGAAAAATTAAAGAAACATTAGAAACATCCAGGCCACGTTTTTCACCTCTAAACCAGCAACTTTAGTGCAAAATTTGACATGAATTAACAATAGTTGGATTTTTAAAAAGTAGTCCAAAAAATGTTAGGGTTATTTTATTGCAATATTTATTTAGACACATGTCTCAGCAAGGTCCTTAAGCTCAGGACACATTTAAAGATAGACACATTAAACATGAGTAACTGGGTAAAATGTTGCATAGAGGCTGTGTAATTGGCAATTGTACATAGAATTCAACAAAAAGTATTTATAAAAACATGTTGGTGTTGCATTACATGGATTGACATGTGTGATCAGTGATCCAAATGTTACACTAATGTCAGACTGGAACCACAAGGTCATACACCTGAATCTTTCTCAGCATAAAGTGATCAGTAGCACCTGGATCATAGAAACTGTTGAGGTTCCCACCCTATAACTATTATATGCATGTGAGGTCCATTAAAAGATATTCATACATTATTTTGGCATTGGGTCACATTCCATATGTGTATAAAGTTAAAAATAAATAAAGGACTTGACACATGGGCCATCACTAGAAAGCTGTTTCATTATGAACATACATACTGGCCATAAGAACACAAATACATGTACATAACCCCGACTAGGTTTTATCCTTTGGGCAGTCCTTACCATCATGGACCTGTCCTAGAGGTTCCAACTTCAAAGTGGAGGTCAAAATGTGGAACACAGAATTAATTGTATGTATTTAATACTATAGAACTAATGCTGGTATATGTTTATACATAATTTATATCACAGTGTCAGTTAATACTACTACTACTACTACCACTACTACTACTACTACTACTACTAATAATAATAATAATAAAAATAATAAAGCCTTTATTTTTTTAAGGTGACACAGTAAGTAGAAAAACTAATTCCTTTGTGGCTCTCAATTAATTACATATATTATGATCAGGCAGATATGTTAAATACATTGGGGGAAGCAAATGTACAAAAGTACAATGGATTGGCATAAGAGCAACTAAGTTTGGATTCAGCACACATTGTTTATACCAACTTGCATGATAAAAAACTATTTGACACACACACACCTTATATAATAATTTACAGGTTTGTAAAATATGTTCATAATCTTTATGATGATAACATGTTATAATATAAAGTACTTGGCTGGTTAACATTATAACGGTACTTTCAATACATTGTTGGCTATATGTTAATGGGAGTATAGTGCCTTATGACATTAGGCAGCTGAACCAGACTGGCCTGGGAAGATAGCAAACCTGATTCTGATGATCATTAGTAATTTCCTATACTGGAAGCATACATATCGTAAGAGTTAGAAATGTTTAGCAATATCACACTGCCTACATCTTAAACTAATATTCATCACATGATATATAATGGTCATATGATACAAGGAAATGGGTGGGAATTCTTGCCCTTTTTTTAATGTTGGCCTCTGATATCCTATTTCAGTCGCCTCCTTCACCTTTATTTTCTGCATGTTGTCCTCTGATATGATGAATGTGGTTTGTTTGGGAATGAAGTAATGTATCATATTCCTACAATGGCAATGTATGACCAATGATTCTTAGCTGATGTGTTCCTTTTTTTATAATCTAGACATTCATTTAACTTGGCTATATGACTATTCAGATTTATGACATACCTCCTCAGCTTCAACCTGCTTGTGACCCAAACCCAACAGAAACTATACAGATCAGCAGGATTCAGATCTTTTATAACATGAACTGAAATTTGAAACTCCATTTACGTGTACGTCAGTAGATCTTGTTTCGGTGAGAAAAGAATGTGAATAGGAAATTAAAAACAAAATTCACGTATTTTTCTGTTTGATGTATAGATTGTTATAGAAATAGATGTTGTTATTAGCATATAAATGAAGTTTGGTTTTCATGAACTGAAGATTCTGTTCAAGAATTTTTTCGTTTGATTTTAGATTGTTTTTGAAATGATCCTGTTATTGACACAAATGACATTTGAGTTTTCCTGAACCAAAGAATTGTTTAAAAATAGTTTTTGTAAATGACGAGTCAATTACCTGCTTCAGATTTTTTAGTAATGAATATAAGATAATTGCTATTACTGCAATAGACTGTTTAAACAGTTTCCATATATCTTTATGCAATAGACTATTTATACAGTTTCCATATATGTTTCCATATAAATACATGCAATGTATTACAGATACAGTATCATTGAAAGATATTTACATATACGTATATAGTAATTTAATTTTATGTTATATGGCTTGAACTTGCTGGTAAATTAATGTTTCTAAGAGTATCTTAAAGCTTTGTCCCAATAAAGCAAAATATACAGGACTGATTAAATTTATGTTTCCTCACTTTATGGAATTTCATTTTAACATGTTTCAAGGTGTCCCGTACCTTATTATAAGGTTGTTTCACTATAGGGTACTTTTTACAATGAGAAAGTAATGAACAGTATTTACAGGATATAATTTTTTTTTACAGTTTTATGATTATTGCACACCTTCACATTTTCACCTTTCATTTTTATACAGCTTCAGTTATAAGGCAAGTATTGGCATGGATTCTATTTCATTAAGTGGTAGTAAAATTTATATGTATAATATACTTCATTATAAGGTATACTGACCATATGATGGTGTTATAATGTGGGATCACCATACACTGTTTGCTTGGGTGTGCTTTTAATTGCAAACAAATGCAAACATCAAAAGATACAGCATATGTCTGTCTCACCTGATAATGCAGGTAAAACATGCAATGCAGGATTTGCAGCCATCATAATGCATGCACAGTTGCATACATCATTGACCCATGTACATTTAATTTCATCAGGCAATTCACAACCAGGTCATAGTGCACTAGTTCTGTGTGTTCTGCTGTTGTGTCAGTATTTTACTCTATAGCAAAAATTATCTTAGTTTTTTTTTTTTTGAGGGGGTATTACCATTTTCAGCACATCATAGGCTATAAATGGCAATTAGTTTATTTGGTACATTAAGAACCTGGGAAGAATGACCAGCCAATGGGAAGCTAATACTAGCAAGCTTTTTTCACCTACTCATACTGGTTAAATCAAGACTTGAACTGGTGGACAGAGCTGATCAGTAAATGCAGGTAGTATAGAATATTCTGCAACCCAGGTACCCTACTCTACACCAAAATTCTCATTGATGTTAGTGTAGTTGGATGCAAGATTTAACAGTGAAGTGAAATATATAATATTAAATATTCTATGCAAAGAAGGTTTGTTGATATTCGATTAAATTTAGTTTTTTAAACTACTAACTAGGATATAACTTAGATCCCCACTGTAGACAAGTAGACCCTGATTTACCAACACATATTAACATGGCACATCATGGTCTTTGTTATTCTACTGATTAGGTCTGATACACTGGATAGATAAAGATATGCTGTAGCAGGTACATTATACAAGGATGACAGGAAATCAGGGTCTCTATGCATTTTGTGGTTGGATCTAACTTCTGTGATAGTATATGTGCAGTTATTTGAATCTGTTTTACATGGATTTATTTTTTACGATTACATGTATTAATTTGTCCTTGGTAAAATATTTCTAATAGTATGTTTTCTTTTTCAGTTGGACCACCATATACATTTAGATTCAAGGTTAAATTTTATTCCTCTGAGCCAAATAATTTGCATGAAGAACTTACCAGGTAAGCTATAAACTGCATTCGAGTGGCATTTTAAACTGGTTAACATTCTTTATTTGCTTTGGGGAACGAAGTAAAGAAGACTTTTTTTTTTTAAAAATTATTTTTTTACTTAAAAAATTGAATTTAATACTTATTTATATACCCCAAGAGTATCTATCAAGGGAGTCCATTTTTGTTTCTTCATTTTATTATTTATATTTGTTTTAAAATGAAAATGTATTTGTTGTAAAGGTAGTTAATCAGCATGGACAACTTTACACTTATACTTAATCTGTAATAGAGATTTGTCATTGTTGAATGTACATAAATAACTTTTGAAGGATTTAATTGATTTTGAACCTTTTACCAAAAAAAAACCCAACCTGCATCGTGTTAGAGTTTCAACCATTTTTTTTTTTTTTTACTGATTTAATGAATTTTGAAACTTTTCCTTTCAATTGCCTCAGAATTTTGTTGTAGTGTAATTGAATAATCTGATGCACTGAAACTAAATTTTTGTCAAGCTGTATGTTAGGAAAACTTTGGTCAAGTCTTAAGACTTATGCATTCACTGGCTCATATTGGGCAGACATCCATGTCATGTTTACACATCTCTGGTATTTATTTTAAAGAAAGTATGTTCAAGTTAATAATGAGGTAGATACTTATAGTGGATTATGACAGTTTTGTTCAATCTGGGTTTTAAAACTTTTATTCCCATAATTGTTATGATGAGGGAGTATAATATTAACTAAATAACTTGAAGGACTACTTGGATTGAAATCAAATTTAGTTTGAGGTTTTATATTAGGACAACATTTAAATTTTTTAATTTTATGGCTCATGTATAATTAAGCACCTGCATATAGAATTAAACTTTCTTCCATAAAACTATACCGAATGGTGCATCCATGGTGTATGAACACATTTTCTGCATCCCACTGATCAGGACATTATATTGAATACCTGTCAGGGCAGGGTACTGGTTGCCAGACTGTGCAGGGTGCTGGTTGTACACCAGGATAGGGTGCTGGTCAGTCTGTGCAGGGTGCTGGTCAGTCTGTGCAGGGTGCTAGTTGCACATCAGGACAGGGTGCTAGTCAGTCTGGGCAGGGTGCTGGTTTCCTGTTGGGGCAGGGTGCTGGTTGCTTGATGGGTAAATTTAAGCACTGTAAGGTCTCTCTTGAGGAGACTTTGTCTAAGAGACTAAGAGAGTTGGAGCTTTTACACATTCCACTTGTTCATTTAAGATAATATTGGACTGCAAAGGAAAAATGTGGTAAATTATGCTAAGTTGAGGCCCAAAATTCTCATGTAGATCATTACTGAATGTTTGCACTTAATACGTTGCCAAAACAATGTAGGAATAAGTTAGGTACAACACTGCATACTATTTTCCTTCTCCTATATCTTTACAAAACATAATTTCAAGGTAATTTTATTATAGGTATCAGTTTTTCCTGCAATTAAAGAATGATATCCTGTGTGGAAGACTTCCGTGTCAATTCGACACAGCAGTGGAACTGGCAGCTTATGCTTTGCAGTGTAAGTAAAGTATTTATTGGTTTCTTTTGCTGTGTATTGACAGGTCTTATAAACGAATCTTTGACATTGTGTCAGCAGTGTAGCATGACATCCCAAAAAAGGTAGAATGGGTCCATCACAACTGAGTTTGTAAAAAACTGAATCGACTGTTATAAGATAGTCTTCATAGCAAGTTAAAATAAAGGAATTTTTATAAGAAAGGAATACATCAATATTGGTGATGGTTTTATATATCCGCCAGTTGCATCAGTGGACAAGGTTGTTTAAAGAAATTATAACTGTTCAGACAACAAAACCAATAGAAATGAATTTAGACCCCATCACTATCTTCAAAAAAAATATCATCTTGCAAAATTACTGGGGGGCCCCGAATGGCCGAGTGGTCTAAAGCGCTTTCTGTTACGGATCACTGCCGTCTCACCTCTGTCTGCGTGGATTCGAGTCTAAGATTTGGCTAATGCATTTATGTGTAAAAGCTTGCCAGTAGCTTCTCATGGGTCAGTGGTTCTTTCCGGGGCTTTTCCCGGGTTCTTCCTCAACCAATAATACTGGCTGCCATTTATAGCCTTTTGTGTGCTGAAAACCGGCATTAAACCCTAAAACGACAACAACAGCAACAGCATAATTACTGGCAAATTTATCTTCAGCATTGTTGAAGCCATTTGAGGTAGGCATTTGCTGCTTATTTTGATATAAGCAGTATGTTATTTTTAAAGCAATGCCTTTGACCTGGTGTGCTGAGATTGTAACTGAATCACACAAGATAGTTATCTTCCCAGGTTGAGTGAAATTTAGGGATGCAAGTTCACTCCCATTATCTTTCCTGGAGATGGTTATGCACTAAGTCATTTTCTATAACATTGTACTTATTGTTTTATTGCATTTGAACAATTAAACGAAAGAATTGCATTAGTGGTTGTTTCTAAGAGGGCTTAATCTATTCATACTTTTTTTTTTTTAAATTTGAGTGTGCAATTGTGTTTTCAAGCCTTATTATAATTTCTTCATTATATAAATTTCTATTCAGAAAATTACCACTTTCTGTCAAATGGAGGGAAGAATTCATAAATTCATTCCCAACATTACCCCAGCCTCGCATAATTTTAAAATATAGAATAGACCCTGAATAAACAGTAAGTCTTTATTAATAAAAGTCATTACACCTTTGGGTGGTAAGATTCAATGCCAGGTGTGTAACCAGACATTTTTCTAATTTTTTCTCTTTAAATAGACTGGAAGATGGATAGAACTTTTAAAATGCTATTTTGAACTTTGTGTGTTATGCACAAGCAGTTATACCTAGTTTCATTACTGAGAGCATGCCATTTTATATTTATTGATTACAGTGTACAGTACGGCAGCTTCATGGTTGGCTTACAAACTACAGCTGTCTATAGACACAGGGTAGCGACATGTACAAAATGTAGACTGTGTGCAGCATGTGCCACAACAATTAGAGAGTCTAACATCAATTTTGTTAACTCATCAAGGCCAGAAAGTTATTTTCATTTTAACTTGGGGGTGGGGGTGGTAAAAGGTAATGTTTTTTTGTTGTAATTTCCACTGGAAACAAAAGCGCATCAGATTCAGAGAGCAAATGGGTGAAATTTGGATAAAATGAACTAATTGATTTTTTTCCTTCTTGTTCCATTTACCCTAAATATCTGTGTTACCTGAAAACACATTTAAAAATTTGGTCAGATTTGCTTCAGATCTGATGAGAGGAAATCTAAACTTTGAACAAACATTCTGGTCCTGGAACTGCTGTCATTTTTACTTAAGAAAATATAATCTTGAAATTGTGTTTTTAGATGGGCTTTTTTTCTATATGTGTGTAGAATGTCAAAATTATGGTACATGGCATCAGTGTAAAGCTACATCATTTTTCTTTTTCTCTTATACTAGCCACTTGGGTCAATCATGAATCTTGTCATAGGTCCTAGAATAAAGTGACTGCTTCATGATGCAAAATTATATCTTTTGGCCTTAACGAGTTAATGATTTATACGTTTGTAATTTGAGAATCCAATGCATAATTCAAAGATGGTTAGTTATGAGTTTTAGTCCACATAGAGTTTACGTTTCTGTAAAAGCATTAATGAAAAATAGAGCTGCCAACAGTAAAATCAAATAATGTCTGCATCTATTCTGACATTTCAGCTGAGTTGGGGGACTTCGATCCTGAGGTCCATACACCAGGGTACATCTCAGAATTCCATTTTGTTCCTAACCAGTCCGAGGAGATGGAGCTGGCTATTTACAACCACTATCAAACCTGCAAGTATGTACCACATCAGCATTTGTAATTTGCCATGCATATAGCTGTTCTTCTGTTGTTCAGTTGACTCAGTTTATTTGTATATTTTCAAGTAATGTCTGCTTATTGTTTAGCAACCTCCTTATTATAGTCTAATTCCTAAACATTCAAGTGCTTGATTTTAGGGTCTGTGCAAAACAGAGCACGCTGTATAAATATTGAGGTTTTTTTAAATGCCATATTACTGTTCCAATTGAAGACCATGTGGAAGGCCTATCAACTATGATCTGCCATACATTAGCATGGGTTTGTTATTGCTCCATCAAACTTTACACATTCATCGATAAAGTTGTGCAGTTTATTTAATTTTATTGGACCCTCAATGAAGGTTGGCATGTGGCCCAACCTTCTGTCAGTGTACATTACTACGTTTAAGTGGAATGTTTGTTTATCAGATTTGTTGAGGCTATCAGCCTCTGTCCCAATTAGTAAATTCAGCAGTGCATTGGTGATAACTTATTACTGCTATAAAATGTAGCTTTTGAGGGCATATAACTAATTTAACTAATACTTACCTGCAAAGATTACCTCCTCTTAACTAGCTCTGATGTTATGTAATCTAGGTTTAAGTCACATTTTTTATTTTGATAAGGAATCAGATTGGGACTATGTTCTTTTTAGGAAGAGAATAGTTAGCTTGGATTGGGATCTTAGAGTCCCAGTCAAGGAAAATAGTATAGGTAATTACTGAATCACAAGTACTTCCCAAAAATGTTTGCAGGGGACAGAATCCTGCTACCGCAGAGATGAACTTCTTAAGCAAAGCCAAGTGGTTGGAGATGTATGGAGTCGATATGCATATTGTTATGGTATGTAACTGTATTGTTATATTTAATGTAAGAACAATGTGTTCGAGTTTTTCCAAATCTAGTTAGTCCAGAATTCAAGTAGCTTTTGAAGGGATTATTTCTTCTACTACCACAGTGAAATGCAGTTAGAATATAGGGTCACTAACAGATTTTAAGACATCCCAAGATATTGAGATATATAGGTCATCACAGTTTTTAAATATTTAAGTTCAGTTATGATGTTTAAATAAACTTTTATAATTTTAGAATGTTAACGGTGGTCTTATTGTTGGAATTAAACTTTTACCAGTGAGGCCAATAAAATGGTTTTTTTTTTTTTATTGTTGTACACAAACCTTTTCATCCTGAAGTTATTACTACCATATTAACTCATTTATAAGTCATATCCAGCATTAAATGCCCAGACTTCTATGTCATTGCATAATGTAGAACAAACAACATAGACCCGAAGTTATTACTACCATATTAACTCATTTATAAGTCATATCCAGCATTAACTGCCCTGACTTCTGTGTCATAGCATAATGTAGAACAAGCAACATAGACCCTGGTGAGCCTCCACATTATGCACTGACATATCAGCTTCTGTGTTCTTTACAGTTGGAATCTACTTATAAGTGGTTATATATAGTTCCTTATTCTAATGCCTGTTGAGAAAATTTGTGAACAACATATTGAAGTTGACCTTTTGTGTGGATTTATGGCACAAAGAATAGGATGCTATCACTGTGGAATTAGTTGTGAATTAAACTGGCATTATGGAATAAATTGTGACAAACTTTGATAATGCACCAATCATATAGGTTGTGACATTTAATGATATATTAGTTTAATATTTCACCACTCAGATAGCTTGAGAAATTTGAAGATGTTTTAGTTGGATATTTCATCTGTCGATGTGCTTGTTACACATGAAGATATGTATGCATTCAGAATTATTATGCAAGTCAAACAAATTTAATTTGTTCTTGGAGTTCTGATTGTGTGGGAAATAATACAGTACTTATAATGCCAAGTTTTCAGTTTAGGAATATGCTGTGGGATAGCACATGAAAGGGTTGGGAAAGTAATGCGAGTTTGTTATAAAGTAATTTTTAACAAGAGATATGGACTTATTGCAGTATATTTTATTGCATTCAAACTTAACAAGGGATTTGATCATCTCCAGATAGCACCTGAGACACTTAGAAATTTGACATTATGTCCCCAACCCAAGAAGGAAAAGCAAAAGGCGTGGTTGATATATATGAAACATATTGAGGGGTAAGTTGAAGTTATGTAATCAGTTTGTTTTTATATCCAGGGTCGAGACAGTAATGATTACAAGCTTGGACTAACACCTACAGGAATACTGGTGTTTGAAGGGGAGCAAAAGATTGGTTTATTCTTTTGGTAAGTACAAGATTTTTGTCAGAATACAGCACGTATGGAAAGGTCAATGTCAAAGTTCTTTGATCTTTTTGTCAAAAATAAAATCTATAGAGTTTGAAACGTGACCATTTTCTGGAAAAATGCTGAAATAATGTACCTCTTACTGTAAATCTAACTCGTGTGAAACCTGTACATAAAAAATGTACTGTATATATGCACAGATGAAATTGGATCCACCTGCAAGCTAAAGGGAACCCAGATCTGCTGTCATACAATACACTGACAAATCAAGGTCTGTGTTATTTGTTCTGCTGCTTAGTCCTAACAATCTGCATAGACCCAGACCTGCTTGCATTGGCAGCTCTGGGTCTGTTTACTCTGGGTCTGTTTTATCCAACTTGCAAGCTTATATATTTGATATTATTTTCCTACCATTTATTGATAAAATATAGTGCTTATTTAGTTGGGGTTTTTTGTTGGGTTTTTTTAACGCCATTTTTAAACACACGATAGGCTATACAAGGCGGCCAGTATTATTGGTGGAAGAAGAACCCGGGAAACCCCCGGAAAGAACCACCGACCCATGAGAAGCTATTGGCAAGCTTTCTCACATAACTACATTAGCCGAATCTTAGACTCGAACCCACGCAGACAGAGGTGAGACAGAAGTGATCCATAACGGACAGCGCTTTGGACCACTCGGCCACTCGGGGCCCCTTCTTATTGAGTGTCAGCACAGACAATTCTTTTGAATAAAATGGTATGTTAGAACTTTCTTATTTACAGCTGTGCTAACATGTGATGAAAAGTATTTTTCAGAAACCTCTGTCCAACAAAGAATTAAGTTACATATTTGTGACACACATTTTCATTGAAAATAGAGATATTAAATTGGGCCTGTCCATCCATGCATCCCACTGTTGTTTCTGTTCATTAACTCTCACAATTATTATTGGATTTCAACTAAATTTAGTATATAGCTTGATCTTGACGATAAGGTTTTTATGTCATTGTTCTACCTGTTAATTTGGCCGAGTTGTTACCCCTGTTCATTGAAACTTCCCACTTTAATTTCTGGACAGAAAAATCCCTTGGAAAGTTACTTGCAAACTTTGTCTCATACTCACATTGGTCAAGCTTGAGACTCAAACCCATATGGGCGGTGTTGATATGCCAGTGAGTGGTTAAGGCAAGTGCTTTAGATCACATGGGCACCCCAGGTTTACTTGTTACTGTTCAGTAACCTCAGTAGTGTCTTCATTTACAGATGTATCTGAACTTATTTAATTTATCATCAAAAGTCGTCTAGCCCTTAATCTGCAAAACTACACTTACCTATATCGAATGAAAAGTACATGAAATTTGCTTCTTGGATTTGTCTGGAAATGAAGTCAGATTTGCTGCATTTAGATTTAATAAATTAGTCTAATAATGTGTATTTTACAGGCCTAAAATGACTAGACTGGATTTCAAGGGAAAGAAATTGACCCTGGTTGTTGTAGAAGATGATGATGAGGTAAGAATCCAGTACGCTTGTTTGGAAAGTCTGACCTTCTGACTCATTATGACAGTAATCTGCATTGAAGTTATTTTACCTGTATTCAGTGTTGTGACTATTCCACGTTTCAAAATACAGCCAAAATTTATTTATTAGAGTGCTGCTACACACTGGCTTTATCCAGGTATTCTGAAACAAACTGAATTAATTCTCTCTCTTATGATATCATGCCAGTGCTTGGGATGAACAGGTTTTTTTTTTTTTAGTCTACATTCCTCAGATTGCTTCTATATCTATGTATCTACTAGATTTATATTTGTTTAGATGTGTATAACTAAAACATGTATAAATTTTTAAAAAATTACACTTTTTTCAGTTCAAAATCAATTTTTCACTGATGGGGTTTAACTTAAAGACTTCTTGTATCATTTAGTGCTGCTTTATTAGCTGCCAAAGTGACCATTGTTTTAACATTCTTATCACAGTTCCACTTGAACAGAAAGTTATAATGACATTGGGTTTTCACAAAAAGATCACAGTGTTTACTGTTTTGACATTCATCATATTGCTATTTTGAAAATTTGTTTTTGCTAATTTTAAATCAAAATCTATTTTGACATGGAGGTTTCATTGAAAGAATTCTGATGGTATCTGGTTGGCCCTAAATAAAAAATAATTAACCCTCAATATGGCCACCATAGTGGCTATCTTGATAATACTCCCAAATGGATAGTTTTATATACATATGATTTTCTCCTGTGTTCTTCTACCTGTTCTAAATAAAATACGGCTGCCACGATGACTGTCTTAAAAATGTGGTTATTGTTGTTACTGCTGAAGAATATCAGAGGTGATTTTAACAGCATTTAAAAGGAAGAAATAGTCTTATCTTAAATTTCAATTTGGATTAGTTCAGTGCTGTTTTCTGTAATAGTTATGAAAATAGTTAAGAATTTGTAGCACCTTTTAAAGGATCATGATATGTCTAGAAAGTGACTCATTCCCTTCAATGTACTTAAAATGTCTTACAAATACCGATATTATAGTGATTACACAGACACACTTTCATTGTAGTGATTGCACAGACACACATTCATTTTAGTGATTATACAGACACTCTTTCATTATAGTGATTACACAGACACAATTTCATTATAGTGATTACACAGACACACTTTCATTATAGTGATTACATAGACGCACTTTCATTATAGAGATTACAGACAATTTCATTATAGTGATTACACATACTTTCATTATAGTGATTACACATACACACTTTCATTGTAGTGATTACACAGACACAATTTCATTATAGTGATTACACAGACACAATTTCATTATAGTGATTACACAGACACACTTTCATTATAGTGATTACATAGACGCACTTTCATTATAGAGATTACAGACAATTTCATTATAGTGATTACACATACTTTCATTATAGTGATTACACATACACTTTTTCATTGTAGTGATTACACCAGACACAATTTCATTATAGTGATTACACAGACACAATTTCATTATAGTGATTACACAGACACAATTTCATTATAGTGATTACACAGACACAATTTCATTATAGTGATTACACAGACACAATTTCATTATAGTGATTACACAGACACAATTTCATTATAGTGATTACACAGACACAATTTCATTATAGTGATAACACAGACACAATTTCATTATAGTGATTACACAGACACAATTTCATTATAGTGATTACACAGACACAATTTCATTATAGTGATTACAGACACAATTTCATTATAGTGATTACACAGACACAATTTCATTATAGTGATTACACAGACACACTTTCATTTTAGTGATTACACCAGACACAATTTTATTATAGTGATTACACAGACACAATTTCATTATAGTGATTACACAGACACAATTTCATTATAGTGATTACACAGACACAATTTCATTATAGTGATAACACTTATAGTACTTATAATTTCAGGGGAAGGAGCAGGAGCACACATTTGTCTTTCGTATGATAAACGAGAAAGCATGCAAGCACTTATGGAAGTGTGCTGTGGAACATCATGCATTCTTCAGGCTTAAGGGACCAGTGAAAGGGCCAAATGCCAGACAGAACTTTTTCAGGATGGGATCACGTTTCCGATACAGGTAAATTTGAGTTTAGATTAGTTCTGTACTATTTCCTGTCAAAGTTACAAAGATTTTTAGAAATTTATAGCACCTCTTAAAGGATCATGATTTGTCTAGAAAGTGACTCATTTGTGTTAATACATAATTAATATTCCTTCAAGGTTGTAAATTATCTTTTACACAATATATTATGGAACTAAAATGAAATGCAAAGTTGGTTCTGTTTTCTGTACATTGGATCTGCTAATTATTGTAGTACATTGGTCCCTCATAAAGACCCTACCCCCAACCCAGATCAGCGGCCACCTTATTTACACAGCTAGAATGACTGGGCACTTAAAGTTTATATTCAAGTTATGGACAACCACCCCTCTAATGCAACCAATGTATTATTACAAAATCTATCTTTGCAATCCAAGGGTCATGGGTTTTATGCCCAACCAGCTGTTAGCTATCTTGGGGTGTTATTGAGAACAGCATTTGGTTCCCATTTCTCCAGCATGATATAGTCAAAATTGTATTAATAAAACCTGAAGAAATCAACAAAAGCAATAAAATAAACTTTGTCTATTACTTACTGGTTCAGCATTACATTTAGGACAGTCTCCAGTCACTTTTGTGTGGCATCTGCATTCCATGAACAGGTTTCTGGTTTTGATATCCACTTGCCATAAAACACATGTACCCTGTTTGGATTGTCTAAGTGACCATATATGTTACTGTTATATTCCACATGATAACTTCATATATCTTGACCAAACTTTGAGTCTCAGTGACTTAAGGAGAAAATTAATTTACTTTATGGATTACAAAAACATGGAACAAGAAAGTAACCAACACATACCAGGCATGGAGGGACTAAGTCAAATTTAATAAGTTGACCCCTTCCCAAAAAAATTTCATGATAATAAACGTTTTTGTCTCATTTTAGTGGAAGGACAGAGTACCAGACTGCATCTTTGAACCGTGCTCGCAGGAGTGTCCGCTTTGAAAGAAAAGCCAGTCAGAGATATTCTCGGAGGCCAACATTTGAAAAACGGGAAAGGGAGCAGGCCATGAAAAGAGAGGATGAAAGAAGAAAAAGAAAAACAGAAGCTGCTGCTGCAGCAGCAGAAGAAAAGTATGTTTTAGCTGAAACCTTTAGTTAGAAATATGGTAGATGGTATAATCTTTGCCCAAGCTCATTTTCATACCAAAAATTTCTTGTCCTGAGAAAATTGAAAATTTATAGAATTTATATGTTCTGATATTGCATCAGAAAGTATACTCTTTCTTTATCTCTCATGTGTGTGTGTGTGTGTGTGTGTATAGAGGTACCATTGTTTACATCATACTAGAAATTCTTTTGTTCCAAATTACATTCATTATATTTAGAAATTCTTTACCGGCAGATACACTAAGTCATCAGATTTGGAGAGAACAAATTAATAATAAAGTTTTGAGAATATATCATACTAAGTCAGCCTAACCTGTATATGTTATAATGCCAACAAATTGCTGCAGTTTCTTGAGAAGAAATCTCTTTAAAGACCTTTTTTTTTTCATAGGTTCATTTATATATGATAAATGATAGTAGATATGATAATTATGGTAACCAGACAACAGCTATATAAACAATGACATAAAGAATTCAATATTATTTTTCTACAGGAAGGCCAAGCAGAGTTCAGTGGAGACAACTATAGGGATAGAGCCAACTCCTGAAGGGGCTAGTGCGATGTCTACACCACCAATCACACCGCCTCACTCTCCATCACACCAGAAAATGATGGGCCCAACGAAGCAACTGTCAGGTGCATCAGCTGCAGAAAGGCTGGATTCTCTTATCAGGAGCAACCATGAGAAGTCATCCATATCTTCTGAATCACCACCAAGCTCACCTGCTGCTGAAGCAAGTGCCAGGACCACAAATGACCTTAGCTTGAAAGGCAGGTGTTCAAACTCATTTGCTGTGTTCAGAAATTATTTAGTGCAATCAGTTAAGAACTGTTAAGACATATGGGTTAACAGTGTTCATAAGTTTGCCAGAACTTGAACACGAGTAAAGAGTCGGAATATGCTTCTGCTTTGGGTCAGGCGACAAGAGAGTGAGAAGTGAGAGATCTGTGTAATGGAGACACTTGGTTGTCCAGAATGTCAACTAATTTTACCTGCACATTTAATAGGTACAGTAAGACCTGTTATGAGAGACATTCTGTCAATATAAAGCAGTCTCTCAATACAGGTGGTCTCTCATAGAAGGTTTGTACAAAAAGACCAGGTTCCAAAGTCCAATTTCAGAACAATTTCAAGAAATATAACCACAGTCACTGTATATATTCTGTTCTTTATTAATAGTTCTTGCTAAAATATTGTGTGCATTCATCTAAAAACAAAATTTTATAGCAACAAAGATATACATTTGTCATTAAACATGAATCACATTTTCAAATGAAAATCATATTTTAGCAAATTAGCATATGAAATATTTTCTCAATTGTTTTCCTTTATAACAACCTAAATTTGTTTTACTGATGTTTGAACCACTTTTTTGTGAGTTGTCTGCTCATTTTCACTTCAGTTACAATAATTATTTTCTCCAGCCTTAAAATTTTTCTCTTTTTTTTGTTGAAGGTTTGTCCATTGTTATTAAGGTGTTAAAACTATTAGTGCTCAGTTGTAATAATCGAACATAAAGAATATTTTGACTGGGCTGTGGGAAAATATGAAAAATCTATACATGTACATTGCATATCTAACAATGAAATAATTATCTCATCCAGAAACATAATCGTTTACTCATAGACATAGTGATTGGGATGTATTCACTTAACATATGGGGGGAAATACAACAAACATCACAAGTCTTGAACACTATCAATAAAACCTCGCAAATGATTCTCTCTTGCTGGTTTAATAGACAATTATCTTATTTGTCCCTGTCAATATGGATTAACTCCAAAGACAAACAATATGTGACCACTGCATCAACTTTGGCACTACAACAGCAATTCATAACATGTACATTAGCCTGGTTTACGGACTGTAGCATCTATCACTGGTAGCAACATTTATTTTTTAAAATATTCCTTTTATGTTTCTTTTTTTTTATCAGAACAATCCGTACTGCTTAAGCGGTCATTGTAACAAGTGATTGCATATAGGTCAGTGGTGTCTGTTCTCGTGACACGGCAGCTGAGAGGGATGCCGCGTTCTACAATAAGGCCATGGAACAGACTAAGTGCGGGAATAATTAGTCTGGTTCCCTGTTTTTTATGCTCCATGTGTTGGTCATCCCTATATGAATAGCTGAGGGAGTATATGGAGCATGGAACCAGACTTGGAAATAATCTACATATACTTTAGTCTGGTTTACAACACAAATTATACAACTTTATAGGCATAGCTTTAAAAAAAACTAAAACATCAGTAGCCAGCCTATTTTTTTTAAAAAAACTTTACATTTAGAACAGTATGAGCGGTCATTTTTTTACAGGGATTAAATAAAGATCAGTGGAGGTTGCCTTCGTTTTTGCAATGTGGTCATTTATAGCAGTGTTGAAATGCATGTTTTGCTTCGTCATTGCGGTCCCTGGTCGCTTTCAGCAGGTGGTCACTCATACTAGTGTTTATAAAAAAAAATTGATCCATTCATTATGGTTGTGGTTGGAAATGACAGGTGGTCACTTATAGCAAAGGATTCTCATTACTGTACAATTCTACTCTGAATCTTATTTCTTTATCTGTTTTTATATCTAGGAAACTATACATAATTGATCTACTTGTATATATTATGACTATATATTCACTAAAAACATTTTTTTCTCTATGTACCTGTCTTCCTACCTATCTATGTGATGTTTTCCGCTTACAGAAGCTTCAGAGATGGCCCAAGCCAAACTGAAGGGTTTGGATGAATCCGCTCACATGAATGTCAATAGCAGGCCAAAGGATGTCAACACATTCAAAAATAACCAGGTCAAATTTGCCGGGGGAGCAGTGACAATTCCCTCAGATCAGATGAAGTGCAATATTTTGAAGGCTAAAATGGAGGAAGAACTCAAGAAAGGTATGAGTACAGTGACTTCTGTAAAAAATACAGATAGCAAAGGTTGTTCGGACAGAATAAGTTTATTTTTACAGTACCAGTATGAATTAAGCTGCTATACTTTTAAAAATTGGAAATATAAAAAATGTTATTTCCAATTATTGGAAATTCCTTTCTGGAATATAAAATATTAAATTAAGATTATTGCTTAATACGATCAACAACAGAATTCAAATCTATAAAAAAAATTAAAAATTCCTCATTAGAAAATTACACATATTCATTGATGAAAATTAGTCAGTTTTTTTTTTTGTCACCTTCTACAACACAAGGTAGAGTTAAAGTACTGTTCCAGGAATCTCCATCTCCAAGCGAACGCATACATACAGACAGACTGCATCTCAGTCTTTCTTCTCAAGTCCATTTGGAATAGGTTCATGACATCAAACACATCCGTTTATATACATTATTGATACATTCTTGGTTAAGGCTTTGTGCTCCCTTTACACATACTATTTACATGGAATAACGAAATATTGTGAAAATATTCATCTTGGTGAATTCTACACTTATTACAAAAGTAAGTCACTGACCCACATTTAATGTTCTATTGACTTTGGTTAAATCTTGTCTTTTAAATTTATGTCTCCAGCATTTTTCTGTCTACAAGCATTAAACTTGACATTTCTGTTTATTGTCAGGCAACATTCATGCTAGAATCGTGACACATGATATCAATCTTGATATGCATCTCTGTTAATACCACACATACAATATAACTAAATCACTGTGATATACTGGCTTTTAAATATTTTTTATACATCTGGCATGAAGTGAAGCATATTATTTAAGATTTCTTTTCATCTGTTTGTCTGCGTGCCACTGAAAAAATATTTTTTTACACAATAGCTCAGGTTGTCAATCACGTATATTTAACAAATTTTGTGGATGAATTTCATCAGGTAAAAGAAAGAACCCAATTGATTTCCAGTTCAAAGGTCAAATGTTCAAGTTTTTTGGCATACCAAATGCGTATTATTAGGATTCAAATCATGAATTTTGGTTAGAGATGTAATAATTTTTAGAAATTTCTACTGGTCAACCATAAGGTCAGTTATCTCTGTACCCAATCAATTGGAAATCATATTCAATGCAAATCTGAACTGCTTTTGTTGTAGGTTTACACATGCCAACCACCTAGAGAGGTATAAGCATAATTTATTACTAATATAAATGGTAAATTTCAGAAAACTGTATGAAAACATTTATTTTTGATTGTTACCTGGATCTGCAGTTAAATGTTTTTTCACAATCAGCTAAATTCATGTGGATTAGTAGTTCATACAAGAGTATAGACATAAAAGAAATGGATAAATTATTTATGCATAACACTCTTTTTAACTAGTCCACATGTGTACAATTACTTTTGTGAATAATCATAAAGTCCACGAATGATATGTGGGTTACTTTCTTGTTCCATGTTGCAATCCGTAGAGTGATGAAATAGTTTGTCTTCAACAAATGATGATTGTTGTATTATCCTTGACCTGTCATCCTGTAACGACGGTCTGGTGCAATAATAAACTATGCCTGTCGAAATCCACCATTATATATTAAATTTCGCAAATAGTTGCTGCTATCACTATATCTTGTCTTTTAAATAGGAATGCGGAATATTCAGAATTTTCTCAAGGAAAATGAGAAGAAAACAACTGAAAGGACAATAGTGCCATCTTGTGTAGATTTGTGAAACCATATAGTAAAGGAGAAAACTTGATGTTTTGCAAATTGTGTAATGTGATTTCGCTGTTGGGCATGAAGGTGCCCATGAAATACAAGAGCACAAAAAAGCTAATAAACATCAGCTTCCTGTTTCATCACACACAATTCAACCTGAACTTACAACGTATATAAATACCAGAGAGAACAATGTAATTCGATCGAAATTCGATTTTCTAAATTTCTTTTAGAAATAAACCTTCCTATTTTAGTTACTAGTGTTGCTGGTAATTTATTTTGCACACATTTTCCAGAGAGTAAAATTGCAAATGATAACTCATATGCTTGAACAAAAATAGTTCAATTAGAAAATCACAGAATTGAGATCATCCGTGAAAGTTGGTACACTGGAATCGATGATTGAAAGAAAAAGTGTGGAAAAAGTTTCTATAAACAGCCTGTGTCTGAGTGTGTTGCACTTTTGCACCTTCTGAGTGGGCATCCGAATGGAACATTGTGCCAATCCAGAAGGTACAAGTGTGTAACACATGCATATTTGACATTAAATAATTTTGTAAGGCACTGTCCTATTTACCAATGTTTGTATATGTTGTAATAGTTAAATATGCAATAACATTTTAAAAATCAGTATTTGTTCCTGAAAAATCTATTTTTGTCACAAGCAGTCAGTATTTTCCTACTCTGGGGTTGGCAGCTATGTAGATATTCGGAATATATTTTAAAGAAAAGGTTTTAAAAGGGACATGATCTTTTATGATTTAATTTTGGCGTGTTTCAGCCAATGCAAACAAATTTGTTAAGGGTTGCTTTGTGCTGTGTATTTTATTTGCTCGGAAAGCATTAGGATAATAGATTTTAAATGAACCACCAAAAAAAACAGCTACAGTTAACACCATTCTATACTTAAGAGATTGTGAAATAATCTGTCTTTCTTGTTGCTTAGGATCACCAGTTGTGGAGCTGCCACCCAAAATTGTTGAAGACGAAGTTGATGGAAGCATTAGGTATGGTTATTAAAACTTATATGTGTATTTGTGTAATACTTACTCCATTGGCTTTTATTGTCTTGCCTGTTGAATCGGATATCAAGATTGCTATCGCTTTCTAGCGGTGAATCAATATTAGTAAAGTTAAACTTTGTGTTAAAGTATTATGTTCAATTTTGTGAAAGCCGTATCGAGTCATCATTTAAGTTTCATAAGTGAGGCATGGTCTTCCATTGAACTTTTTGCTTGGGACGAGAAAATCCACTTAGCCTTACAACCTGAAATTTCCTTTCAAACAGGGTAGAATCATAAAATTATTGTGTTCTTCATGCACCTGCTTTCAAAACAGAGCCTGCCCTGCATTGCAGCACATCTCTAATGTCCTTTTTTTTATGCATTATTTATGACCTTTTACCTTCCCCATCAATGATTCATACCTGTTGTCATTAATATGTGAATTCCTAGACTTTGAAATACCTTCCCCATCAATGATTCATACCTGTTGTCATTAATATGTGAATTCCTAGACTTTGAAATACCTTCTCCATCAGTGATTCATACCTGTTGTCATCGTGAATTCCTAGACTTTGAAATACCTTCCCCATCAGTGATTCATACCTGTTGTCATCAGTATGTGAATTCCTAGACTTTGAAATACCTTCCCCATCAGTGATTCATACCTGTTGTCATTAATATGTGAATTCGTAGACTTTTAAATATATTTCTTTGTTCATGCCACATTTTGTTAATTAATAAAAAGTGTTATTAGATGAAAATATGTCACTGGTTTAGTGAGTCATTGCTTTTTGTTGGTCTGTACAGGGTATTTCATAATGGTCCATAATAACATGAATCATAGCTTTTTATTGGTCTGTACAGGGTATTTCTTATTGGTCCATAACAACATGAATCATAGCTTTTTATTGGTCTGTACAGGGTATTTCTTATTGGTCCATAACAACATGAATCATAGCTTTTTATTGGTCTGTACAGGGTATTTCTTTGGTCCATAACAACATGAATCATAGCTTTTTATTGGTCTGTACAGTCAAAAAGCTCAGACCTGTCATATTCATACAGCCCTGCTCTTGGCCTGACCTTCATGTACAGGTAGGATCATTTCAAAGTGAAAAAATATCATTAAAAAGCAAGTACAAAATTTAATTTCTTGGAGCAGTATATTTATAACTAACTTCTCTTTATCACATAAATTTAATTATGTTTGGGACATGTATTTCAGAGTTACTGCTTGGTAGATCTCTTGGGCCAGTTTTGCACACTGATAGAAGTGTCCAATTTAATAGGAAGTTTTAAAAAGACAAGTTTAATGCATGCCCACATTTATGCTGTTGAAATTTGTTTGCAAATCTTTTGTTTTTGGAATCAGTTATTTTTAACCCTTGACTTACCTTGTGCAGACTGTTTGTATTGTGATTTTCTTGTCACCTCTTCTTGGCTTCCTTTATGCTTGCTTCTCCTTGCTTGCAGTGAATCTAGCTCCGACGAAGAAGTAGAGAGTAGAAAAGAAGGAAAGAAGGAGAAAAACATCAATGTACTCAAAGAAGAAACTGACATTGATGACAGGTATCAAATGGCACTAGTATACCAAAATGTTGCAATATATACTGTTCCTATATATATTTTTCATTTTTGTATCTGACAAGTAATGTTCGTAAAAATGATATATTCAGTGTTTTAGCCAGGATGTTTACCATTGTAGAATTTGGACAAAAGCAGACACAAATAGCGATTTAATGTACCAAAAGTGGTGCAGAAAAATAACAGCACATTTTTTTATAGCATTAGTGTGTTACAGATGTGCTCACTGATCATTAAATATCTCAGTTGCTTCATTATTTGTTTTGCAGAGATTATCTGTTCTCCTTATTCCATATATGACTGAGCTCAGGATCATCTAGAAATATTGTATACTTTGTATGTCCTGTAACTGGTTGAGATGGTTAAGAAAAAACTCAGTAGTTTTATGAGATATCATTTAGATAGGTTTTTTTAACTGGTAAAATGTAACTGGTTGAAATCTATAAGAAGAAACTCAACCGAATTGCAATAGTCTCAATGAAATACTTTAAACAAATTCAAGTAACATATTGAGGTAACTTTTGAGTCCAGTTTTATAAACTTTTTTTAAATAAAAGAAAAATTTGTAACGTTCATATTTCTCTTAAGGATTTGCTTTGAGTCACTTGACATGTGGCACTATTTACCATTTGTAAACTTGGGCAGGTTTTACTTATTGATGAATATGAAACAATGGATAACTGATTTCTTTACTCCAGTATCACATTCATATCATGCAAGTGATACAAATTATGATATATGACTCTAGTGAACAAGCTAGTAATACCAACAAAAACTGAGATGAAAGTCAAACAAGGTGAAACTTTCACTGAAGAATTTGATTCTTCATTGGTGGGAAAATAGGAAGAATTTGATTCTACATTGGTGTGAAATTAGGCAGAATTTGATTCCACATTGGTAGGAAAAGTAGGAAGAATTTGATTCCACGTTGGTGGGAAAATGGGAAGAATTTGATTCCGTGTTGGTGGGAAAATGGGAAGAAAAACACTATCACATCCTCAAGAAATCATTTGAAAACTGAAAATTGATCAAGACTAATGACTAATTTTGCATAAAAATTGTCGACTTCAGCTTCTCTTGTTTACTGTTAGAGTATGATTAGAGGCATTATATAGGATAATCATTAAGTAAATATGGTTATTTGGGAGTTTTTATGCAGATAAAATGTAATATAAAAAATTATCTAAATTATATCCCATAAAATTGGCCTGTTACCAGTGGTCAACATTTTCAAATGAGGGGTTCCAATTAAACCCCATTTTTGTCAAACTTGGCTGAAACACTGAATGTGGAACAGTAAAGATTCTTTAAATCTGGTATCAATTACTAATCATCTTTTGAAAATGTTGCTCAATCCCAGCACCTTTGTCATAAAACTTTGCAAACGTTACTGAAGTCTTACATATACTAACTGGATATTATACTAACTGGACAAGGCCCCGAGTGGTCCAAAGTGCTCTCCATTACAGATCACTGCCATCTGACCTCTGTCTGCATGGGTTCGAGTCTCAGATTTGGCCAGTGTGGGTATGTGAGAAAGCTTGCCAGTAGCTTCTCATAGGTCGGTGGTTCTTTCCGGGGGTTTTCCTGGGTTCTTCCTCCACCAGTAATACTGGCTGCCATGTATAGCCTAACGTGTGCTGAAAAATGGTGTTAAATCCTAAAACAACAAAACAACTAACTGGCTATTATACTAACTGGATATTATACTAACTGGATATTATACTAACTGGACAAATCCCATTTGGAGTACAGTAAAGTTTTAGGATGAAAGAGCCTGGTCTTGTTTACAATCTTGATTAGAAAAACCTGAGAAAAAGTAAACTCTTTAAAAAAAAGTTTGGGCCTATAGCACTTTCAGTTCTTAAAGCTTTGCTGTAATTCATGTGGTACACGTGGGGGGTGGGGGCAGGGGATTTATCCCTCTGAAGCCTCAGGCATGATGTCTACTCACTGTTACTAAGAATAAATTTTGTATCTAATAATTAGCACTGTTCTCTATTTAGCTTTATTAAAAAGTTAGTGTAGCTATGTAAAAGAATTTGTTACATTTTAATCCCAAAAGAAAATTAGACAGTGGTTACCTATCTTGACAGTTTTGCAGCTTTGTTGTAATACAATTAGACAGTGGTTACCTCTCCTGAATAGTTTGTCAGCTTCATTGTAATACCTAAAATAGAATCATTTCCATTGAAAATGCTAATCAGAGGTAATCATTATAGTTTTTTCTGTCAAAATGTTTTATGAGATCTTTTTATTATTTTTAAATATAAAGATAAAAGAGGTTTGAAACATTTAAATTCAGAATACATCTCTTTAAGTTCATCCCTGAAGTTCTGTTTCATTTACCATATTACCATCCTACCCCTCCGAACTACAGTGTTACCTAGCTATAAAACGGTAGTTTGGATCAATATAACCCAACCATGTTATAGACCGAACCATGTTTTAAGCAACAAGGTCAATTAACTGATTCCAATGTTGCATGTACCCCAAAACCATGCAGGTGGGTGGGGTGTTTAGGTAATAAATGCTGGCAAAAATCTGTGTGCTCTATTGGCACAGTTACCATCTTAAATCAATGCAATTTAAATGAGAAATACACCTGTAGTGAAAACATAGAAGGCATAAATAATATTTTACTTTATTCAGAGAACCACACAATGTTACCTAAATGTGTACACTGTTTATACATACATGTATAAAGTATAGCATGAATACAGTATCAACACTGTGTACTCGCCTGTGAATCTCCTCAATCCACACAGTAATTCCATCAAAAATATTCATACACACATTTAAAATATTAAATAATTTTGTCACAAGTCATAGAGGTCTGAATTAGTGCAAACAAATAGCACAATCACAACGAATGATAAAGCACATTTACTTTTCAGTACCTCCAAGTTGGTAAAAGTTAGTTTGCATTTTAAGCTGCCATTGGCAGCATTTGTAACCATATACTTTTTTCCTGCATAAAGAAAACTGTCATGGCACAGTAAACAATGTTCCAATCATGTTGAAGAAGGTTCTTCATTTATATTGAAGATTGTAGTTGGCTTTCTTTGATGAAGGATGCATGTTATTGTCACTGCTGTAGGAAAGATTTGGAGAACGATAGGAATTTCTCCACTCCAAACCAAAGGTTGTAAATGCAGGTTTAAACAGCCAATAATGCAGCCAATAAAAAAAATCTCTTGATGGTAAATTTTACCTCCAGTAAGGAAAAAATTGCAATTTGCGACATTGGTAAAGCCTTGCATGATCCCTGAATAAACTTTTTACATGTTAGTTTTCATATTTTTTAAAAAAAAATTATGTACGAGGAAACTACATATAAAATTTCAGGAGCCATGACATGATTGTCTTGTATTATTTACAGGTTATCTCAAATGATAATAAACCCTTTGGGGTTTTTCATACTTTTGAGAAAGATTTTTTTTTTGTGTACAAGAAAAATACATGTATGTATTTGAAATTTCAGGACCCACACAACAACCGTGTTGTATCTGAATTTATATTATAACAGAGTGTGCTATAGCAGGGTCACACTGTATTAGTTGTCTCATTTTTTTTTTTGTGAGCTTGTTCTTTATTAATTGTCTTGTAATCTCCAAATATTTAATCCTCCAACCAAAATTATATTTCTTTGATATCAATCAATGATTTGTATTCACTGTCAGCAATACTTTAGGCAAATTTATGTGATAAACATTTAGAGTATAACATTTGTCATAATTTTACGGACCAGTTTCTTCATTATCCAATTCGTGCTAGAGCTTTTAGTTAGATCCATTCCCTTATCCATCCATATTCATATTTATAGAAGCAGTAGAGTGTCTCAAATCCCTTGCACCATTCATAAGCAGTAGAGTGTCTTAATTCCCTCGCACCTTTCATAAGCAGTAGAGTGTCTCAAATCCCTTGCACCATTCATAAGCAGTAGAGTGTCTTAATTCCCTCGCACCTTTCATAAGCAGTAGAGTGTCTCAAATCCCTTGCACCATTCATAAGCAGTAGAGTGTCTTAATTCCCTCGCACCTTTCATAAGCAGTAGAGTGTCTCAAATCCCTTGCACCATTCATAAGCAGTAGAGTGTCTCAATTCCCTCGCACCATTCATAAGCAGTAGAGTGTCTCAATTCCCTAGCACCTTTCATAAGCAGTAGAGTGTCTCAATTCCCTTGTACCTTATTCAGCCTCTTTGTCATCCAATCATATCAATGAAGGTTGATATTTTTGAGTAGCTTTTCAGTTTCACTGTCATACTAAAGGCTGCAGATCTTACTAGTCTCTAATTAGTTTTACACTGTTCGTTATCGGTTTATTGCATTTATCTTAATCAAGCCTAACATAGATGATCCCATGTTGAATACAGTGCACTTGAAATAACTTTTATTCACCATCTAAATGCTTTGCACCTTTCATTCTTCAGTACTCCACATTCTGACTTTTGAAGTATGCCTTTTAGCAATTGTATTGATTCAGACACAACAGTAATTAATATAAATAAGTGAAATAAGTGCTAAGTATGCTGAAATATTGCAAGATCTTTAGATTCATTTTTGATAGTTATACATTTTGTATTATAGAATATAAGACTGCTTAAATTGCAAATAAAGTCATAGAACCTGATCTTCCATCACGTAATGTACTGACATATAAGGGTCTGTGTTGTTGTCTTAACAAACTAGAGATTGTGACAGCAGGTCTGGATCTGTACAGATTGATTTGTAGTATGCATTTCTGAGTAAGACTTTAACCAAGGTTAGGATCTCTCTGCATTCTGATATAAATAAAAAATCATAGCAGTGTCTGATAAAAGGACTACGTCATGCACATATTTTTACTTGCTGGTTAGAAAGAATTTTCCATTGTTGCTACAAATTAGAAAAATGTATGAAAATCTCTGCTTGAGTTTGTTTTAAATGATACCTTTAGTATTGGTAAATTGAAACAAGCAAATACTTTACAATATTCGTGTATCACATGACTTTCTTATTTAAAAGCATCTTAACTCCTCACCTTCTGCTAATGCATATATGCAACACAAAAAAATACCTTTTATCCCCGTCGATGTGTACACAAGCTGCTGATAAAACACTCTTAGTCCCTGTTGGCTCATAGCTGCTTTTCCGGCCATGGGTTGGGAAACCCCAGGGACACTTATAAATGTTTCATATTAAAATGTTTCATTGGATGAAATGGGGGAGGGGGCTGTATGATATTTAGCCAGTGAAAATGGTCCTTACATAAAATGATGAAAGTGTTCTTCTAAAAGTTTTACAGCATATAAGCAGGAATTTCTACTGAAACTTAGGTCATTTATCAAAGTGAAACAATGACAAGAATCACGTATTTCGATGATGATTCTGAAGAAAGTTTTGAAGGATTTGAAAGTTGAAAGAATTTTGATAAAGCACTCATTTTTTCATTGCTTGAAAATTTAAGCTCAGTATAAGAATATGGTTGTTCAAGCTCAAACTGGACATGTATTTCAGTAAGTTAGTTTGCTGGTTAGGTCTACATTCAGATTTATGTTCAGGCCTACACTCAGATTTAAATTAAACTCGCATTAAGATTTAAGTTTAGGCCTATACTCAAATTTAAATTTAGGCCTACACTCAAATTTAAGATAAAAAAAATTTCCTTGTGAACATGTGAACTAGAGAAAAAAAACTATTAATAAAATGTAAAGTATTCCAACATTTTAAATCAACTGTGTCTAAGTCTTTAGTTGTTAAAGGCAGTTTGATTGCCACTTCTTTGCATAACCTGACCACAAATTTGTTTTGTTTTGCAGTCATCTGCAGCATTCTGACACCACCCGTCTTTTGAGGGTATCAACCAGCTCTGCATCTGGAACTGTTCAGAATGGGTATGTTTTGTTTTGCGCCACACAGCAGTGATTTAAAATTGTAATCAAAGCTGGATTCATATATTTAGAATGTTATTTTATCAACATTTTCTTTGTAATTAATGAAAGCAGAAGTTGATATTTTATTGACAGAGGTGGTTCACTTGTTATTTGTCTCAGTAACATTTCAAGTCAGCATTCTTTTTGTTTGTAAGTAGTTTGCATGTGTGTGTGCATGCATGCATGCTATGTGCACTTACACGTGTGTGTGTGTGTGTGTGTGTGTGTGTGTGTGTGTGTGTGTGTGTGTGTGTGTGTGTGACAGAAAGAGCGTAATTGACTATAGGAAAGACGTGGTGAGAGAGTAATTAACTATAGGAAAGACGTGGTGAGAGAGTGATTGACTATAGGAAAGACGTGGTGAAAGAGTGATTGACTATAGGAAAGACGTGGTGAGAGGGTGATTGACTATAGGTAAGACGTGGTGAGAGAGTGATTGACTATAGGAAAGACATTAGTGGTAATTATGAAATCATCTTGTCACAACTTCTCCTGAATGCAGGGTTATATCAACATGAGACTTTCACTAAAAGACTTCTTATGCTGTTTACTTCATCAAAAATGAAAATGGTGCCAATCTGATAGTCAAATACACTGGGGCAGTATTGAAAATCATGTTAATGCTAATGCTTAAGAATGAAAAGCCATTTTGATGTCTGGTTGAAAAGGGTGCTGATTTGATGTCCAACATGGCCACCAGAGGACCATCTTAATAATCCTGTTATTGTTAATCCTCTGGAATACAAGTAAATATTTTGTATTTTTTCCAGTGTTAATTGTATGTTAGTATTTTTTTGAAATATTTTATTCCATGCTGCTGTAATGTAACATTGTATGTTGGACTTGACCTTATTCAAAATTTAGTTCATTTCTGATTGACCTGATTGACTTTGTTTGAGTTTTATATTTCATTTTATGTCAACAACGATTACATAGCTATGTCTATGTGTATGGGTTTGATCTAAGTAGATCTTTATTAATAGAAGAAGTATATATGTTGAAATTGGTCAGGAATTTTCTAAGTGACTTTTACAGGTTTCTTATGTTGTAAGTAAACAAGGCTCATTTTATCATTCTAGAATTTTATTTTCCATAAGGTAATGTTTTTTTTTTATATATGTGACTGAGGATTTTAACATTCTGCTTTAACATCTAGCACTAAGTTGTAATATATGTTGTGACCAAGAGTTTTTGGCTGGAATCTTTTTTTTGTGTGTGTTCAAATTATTGAATTCAAGTTATTATTTTCTCTGGAAATACAAATATACTCTGATAAAATTCTTAGAAAAAGACATTCATTGGACTTTATGCTAAATATTCAAACCTGGAATCGCATTTATGTGATTCAACAAAAGACTGTTGACACATTAACACTTCCATAGTTACCACAAACACTTTATCAACTTCAATTTTGGGATATTTTCTGGGCTGTTACTAAATTTTATTCTTGACTTTAAATGACTAGGACTTGTGTTTGTAATTCTTGGATTATTTGGGGATTTAATTTGCCATATCAGAAGTTTTATCTCATTTTCACTTTGTACTCTATAGAAATAAATGTTTAATTTTACAAAGCATGTTGTCTTTCACTTTTTTCTGTTACTTATTTAAGAGGATAGACTCGTAACACCAGAAGACTTAACAAATTTTAATACATTTAAATGCTGCTGATCCAACTTCAAATATGACTGTCATTAAAGCCATTTTAAAAATCTTGTCGTCACTACTTCCCCAAGATGGCTGGTTATATTGACATTGTGCCACCATGACATCATCCATCTTAAAGTCTTATTATTATTGTTCCTCCAAACAGAAAGTCCTATCAACATGCCTTGATGATCATAAATGAAAATGGGGCCAATTGGAAATCCAGAATGTTCCACTACAATAAGTCCTGTTATTGCTGAACAGTATCAAAGATGGTTTTATATGCTTGGCACTTAAAAGGAAGAAATGATCTTATCTTGAATTTATTGAAATTATTTTCATCCAGTATTATATGAGTTCCATCGAGGACCTTTTTTATGACTTGTTAGAATGCATTTTTTATAACAATAATTATTATAAGCATCTTGGTGACTTCAACTGTTGGACTGCAAACAACACAGACCCAGATATGCTGGTGCATAGTACCCTAGGAGACCTGGGTTTATGCAGTTTGTTAGGTGTAATCAACATAGACACTGATCTGCTAATGAATTATTTGTCAGTGGATGTGGGCCTATGTTGTTTATTGTTGGACTAGACCTTTATGAGAATATATAGTATATAAAAAGCTATAATCACATGGTGTAAATATTTCAGTTATGGAAGCCTGGAGAGAAGAAAGGTGAGCTCCAGCAGTGAAGTCTTTATGAATTCTGTCCCCATCAAGAAAGGAGTTCCACAGGTAGAGTGTTGATCTTGTTACCTTTACATCTAGGTTCCTGTTGCTTTGTCACACTCTTCAAGAGTATGTACTGTATGTGTTGTAACAACAATAAATGTTGCTTAAAAAGCAAACCATAAATCAGGTTCTTCATTGGCTAAATTGCAAGTAGTCAAAGAAACAACTAGATGGGTTATTTCCAAATATATTTTAAAATTGGTATGAAACAATTACTATACATGAACTTACATTAAAATTCCTTCTCCTTTATGCTTTTTTCAGTCTGGTAACTATACAGTTTGAAAAATATTTCACAAGTTGTGTCATCGTTTTTTTGTTGTTTTGAATCAATATCCACGTGAACAATGTCATGACCAACATGTTTTGATGTCCAACATCCTTGGAGTGGATAAGGGTCTTTGCAACAATTCAAATTCAAGGAAAATCCATTCATGATATTATTATGAAGTTATCCTTGTCCATCTGTCCTGTTATGGTCAGAGCACAACCATCAACTATATTGTTTTCACTCACTAACATTTTTAAAGAGCTTATTGATTGAAGCCAGATCTTGCTCTTTACAACTTCTCAAATCACTCCAGGGCTTAACTTTAAAATGTGCATGAAACCTCTTTTGTACAAAGACATTCTTTTTTATTTCCACACTGTATGTGACAAAAAAAACTGGTTCATTGCCTTTCTTAGATACCAATAGTGAAAATATGTGCTCAATGCTCAACAATCTTCCAGTTTTGTTGGGGAATATTTTCATCTTTTAACACAATGGCTTTTGTTTTTGTCAATATAATCCTTGATATACATTGATGTAGGATTGAAAAATTACACCAGAGGTATAGCATCAAGACACACGAGTTAGAGTCAAAATGGCATATTGTGAATATAGAATGCAACAGGAAAACACATATTGAAAATATTCTCACCTTAACACAATCAGCATTCAAAAAATGGTTTGTATGCAGTATGATTACAGTAGGTCATGTGATGAAAAGACAACAATACTGTGATGAAAGATAGAGATATTTCCTTTCAGTGTTCTGCAATGGAGAAATATGTTAATATAAACACAGGAATGTGATAATAATAGAATTAATTATTTACGTTTGTATGGGATGGAAAGCCCCACTGGACGACAAGAATTTGATGGCCAAGTTTTTATCTACAAATTCTGATCCCATTTGTGGGATTTCCCTATCCCACAATATCACATATGATGGATTGGTATTGATTTATTTTAGAGTATTTTGTAAAGGTTGTTACATCATTGGAAATACTAGCAGTATAAAATGTAAAGTTCGTAGCAAGGAATTTTTTTTTCTTGAAAACAAGAATTATTATTTGTAAGCTGGCAAAAATTATCATGCATGACCTAGTCCAAATGCTCATGACATCCCAAGGATAATTATATCTTCCCGTCCTGTCATTGATTTCTTTCAAAGGCTGACTTTCACTCATATATAGAAATGAGAAAAAATGGGCAGTGGCATTGAACAGTGCTATTATATCTTCTGTCGTGTCAGTGATTTCTTTCAAGGGCTAACTGTCACTTGTATATAGAAATGAGAAAAAATGGGCAGTGGCATTGAACAGTGCTATTATATCTTCTGTCGTGTCAGTGATTTCTTTCAAGGGCTAACTGTCACTTGTATATAGAAATGAGAAAAAAATGGGCAGTGGCATTGAACAGTGCTTCCAGCGTCAGCACTTTATTTAAGTTCCATGTTCAAGTCTTTGCTTGTCAGGTATATAGGGGTACATCAGTGCATGGACTGGGTCTGTGGATCACTCATTTGAAACATAGTAAACTGCAATAGTGAAAATGTGCTATCAGGTGGTAATCCACAATGAATATGGTTGGTAAGTGGTCATTACTGAAATGTGTATATTTATGGTAAATTAAGACTGAGCAGTGCTGGACAGTTGGAATTCGGCATATATCATTGCCATTTTCATTTGTTTTATGTTTGTTTCACATTGTTGTCATCATAGTTGTGGTGGGTATTGTCATTGATTTCATGGTGTTTGTTGTTATCATCACACTGCAAATAACTATCACCATCCCTTTCACTACCACCACTGCTGCCATCATCTTTTTCATCATCATCTTTGCTTATTTTTCCTTTCCGTCATACAGATTAGCTCCAGAACAGATGCTGAGGAAGATGAGACATCTGACCAACGGAGGGGGACATCTCCCCCCATCCCTGCTCCCAGGCTGGGGTCAGCCAGCAACGCTGAGGGAGGGGTAACAAAAGCTGAGCACAAAATCAAACCAAAGAGACCATCAGCTCCACCCAGGGTGTCTGTCACTCCCCCACCAAAAACACCCCCTGTTCCACCTAGACCAAAATCCCTTTCAACTCCAAGTCAGTCATCTCGAGGTGGTAGTTTAAAAAAAGAAGCTGAAATTATGATTGATTACCCAGCTAAGGGGATTAATGAGGAAACTGAAGATTTATCCGTAAAAGATATTGAAGGAAATGAATTAAACCCCTTCTTGGTGGATGACCCAGTCAGTAAGTCCAGCAACAAATCTAGTCCAACTGCATCTTCAGGATTAAATGTTACAGACTTTTCTGAAATCACTGGTTCATTACCAAGGTCACACCGACCATATAATCCCTTTATTGCACCCAAAAGGGCCCCACCTCCCCCTTCTCCAAGAGCATCTGCTGTTATTGACAAATCTCCAACACATAGTGAACAAAAGTTGATTGTGTCAAATTCCCCTTATTCCTCTCGAAGCCCATCTCCAGTTCCAGATGGCAAGGTCATGACCTCTGACCCCTCAGCTTTGACCCCTCCAGTTGCTAGGCATCAGCCCGGAGCAGAGGCTTCCCCTGTGATTATAGTAAGTTTTTCCATACAGGGTGTTGTTTTTACCTAGGTTACCAGACCATATCCATATGCCTGTATACAGCTAACATTTGTATTTTTTTAAGCATGTCTAATCCACAACAGTGACAATTACGACATAAACCAAACGTTCTTTTAGGACTAAATTATGCAGTCATCTGACAATATTGTTGGATGCACAATTATTGAGCAAGAAATTAAGGAAACTACTGCTGGTAGAGTTTAATTTTTTTACATTTATCAAAGGTATTAAAGTTAATTCTGTGTTTCTACTAATGATAATATCATTTAAAGCGTCCTGTTTGATAATTCAATTATTTAGCTTTAATTTTAAATTTATTGTACAATTTTGAACATTATATATACCTGATCTCCTTGATCCTTTGGTACATTTATCATTGGTTTTCAAGAATAAATAAGTCATATACAGTAACATCTGTTTTGACTGTAATTACTTGTCTATCATCATCATGAATGAGAAAGGAAAATTAAACCTAATGAATATATTTCAGTTAATAAGTGCAGATAATAGTAGGTGTCGGTAGGAGAGAGTCAGATTGTCACTGTGATGCACAATAATCAAGGATATATAGTGTCAGAAGGCAAAAAGTCTTGCAGCTCCTGCAATGTCATGTAGCTCGAGTCACTCGCTTGATATATTCTTGCCACTTTCAGAAGAATACTGGAGTTTTGCCAGCTTAAAGGATTGTAAACATATGCAATCCTTGGTTCGAATGAGAGTTCTTTTTAGCATATGATCTTTCTTGTCATGTGCATGTATAAATTTGGTGAATTGGATTGCTCACCTGCTGTAGTGTAGCTAATTAAATGGTCAAGGACACTGTTATATTAGGGATGAGGAGTTTGCATGCAAATAGTAATTTGGGCTACCATTCTGTTATTAATGAATGCCAAGAAAATATTATATTCATTGGTGAGTGGACAATAGAATTAAAGAATGCATCTAATATAGAATGTTATACAAGAAGATTGGTATATTTAACCTTGTGACTTGTCATACAGGTGAAGTGAGAAATGTTGTCTCTTTCCAAACAAAGACACCACATAAACTTTGCATTATTGACATATTCATGCAACTGTTGAAATTTCTTGTAGAAATAAGTGGATATATTATCAAATGTCGCTTGTATTTTCAGTGACATTAACATTTTGTTAACCAAGAGGTGGAACTGGTTTTGTTTTGTGTTATTTAAAACAAGACCAGAATACACATAAACCTTGTTTCATTTCTCATATAGACTATACAATTCCAAACAAGAGAGAAATATTATGTCAGAAAAAAAACATAGTTCAATATGGAAATTTTACATTCTAAAACTTGATTTGACTTTGTTTTGGCGTCATATTTTTTGGCTATTTGCACTATTTAGTTCTCCCAATTTCTTTTAATAGATAAAGAAGAGAGAATGTGTACATATTTTAATACAAGATTTTCATATCAATCAGAAACATTAAAATTTCAGTTTATAAGACATTTTTGTTACAGACTTCTGACACTATTTATCCTGTTTTCACACAATTTTTTTGCTGAAGTTTATCTTTACTATAAAATATTGAATTGCCTTCTCAGAATTTAAAATATGAAACAAAGCAAAGGCACAAAAGCAAACTATGGTGGGGTCTGCCCATCAAGAATACTGCTAGTACCATAATATTTTGACCATTATAGACATGTCTGTGAAATCATTAGGAATACCCATGACAGTGGCCATTATAATGTAGTTTCTGTGATATTGAGATGACAGTGAAGAAAGCTTTACTGTATAATATTATAAAAAATATCTTTGCATTGGGTGATACAGCATAAAGAAGGATAGAAAATAACACAAAATTTATGACTGGTTTCAAATCAGTTTGATAGCTGCAAGTTGAATTTATGTCACTATTACACTGCATGCTATGTAGATTAATGAATTTTTACAATACTTTCGATAAATTTAAAAACAAAATGTATTTGTTTCCAGTGGCCACACATAGTTACCACTTTTCAGCAGCGAGAGGCAATGGTAATGACTGTATCAACAATGTTAAGTCTGATATGAGGGTGGGGTGGGTGAGTGGAAGCAATATACATCAGTGCATGGATGTTCGATAGACATGTTTCATGAATGTTTTTGGTGTTGCCCTGGTTATGGTTGTTGAGGGAAAAAACAACCTCTGTGTGGTTGAAATCCACAATAACCAATAATCTAGGGCTACCAGCCATAACCAGTTTTGAAGGCAGTCGGGCAGGAAATCTTGTTGTGTCCACAGTATCATACATAGGACTGCATTTTATACTTGTTAGCAAGCCCATCTTGACATTCACATGATTTGGTGATCACTTTGATCAATGTTTATATGTTTGTGGAACTATATGTAGATCAGTCCACATCCTAGAATAGCCTCAGTGTTGTAGGTCATGTCCAGCTTCTAATTGTTCATGTATATCACATGCTTCACCAACTTCCTGGCTTCATTTTGTCATAATATATGTATATTTGTAATCAAGTTGCATTTATATACCATACTTTTGGCCATGGCATCATCCATGTAATATTGGTGAGTATTGCCATATATAATCCATTACAAGAACCCAACTGCAAACAACATAGACCCTGATCTGCTGATGGGTTTGTGCACTGGGTTTGTGCACTTTGCAGCTGGACTCTACTTAAATGTAAGTATATGTGGTATTTGCTGTGCACAGTTTGAATTGGATTGTTACTAAATTCAGGCAGTTTTGTGACAGTGATGTAGTGACATAATTTCATCAGGTGAAAATATTTCAAAACAAATTGAGTCCAACTGCAAAAAAAAAAAAAACACAGACCCTGTTCAGCCATTGCATAAAGCACCAGCTGATCAGGGTTTATATTGTTTGTTCTACATTTTATTCAAAAGTGCATTATCTGCCAGATTATTATGCAGTAGTAGATCTGGCTGGGTCAGTGCTGTATGCAGTTGGACTTTACTTACAAGTGTATAATATATATTACATGTTGTACAATATTCCAATGTCAGCTTTCAGTAAATCTAAAACTTAAATTTTATTTTGAAAAAATTTGTCTTCTCTATTCTTAATACTAATCTTATGAAACCAGTCTCTCTATTTGAAATAAATTCTCTTGGCTTATTATAAGGGCAGATTTTGTGCACAATACATATGCAATTTAAAAGTTAGTCCCCTAAACTTGACTAAAACACATCTCTCTCATCTTCTGATCATTCTGATACCAGTCTATCTATTTGTATATATCAATGTAGGTATAGTTATCATATGTACTCACCTATAAGTCAAGTCCAACTGCAAACAACATAGAATCTGATTTGCCATTGCAATATTAGGTGCTAGCAGATCTGGGTCTGTGTAGTTTCCAGTTGGACTCATAAGTAAGTTGATATGGTAGTATTACACTGAAAACTTTTATTTTCTGATGATAAGCCTATTCCCAAGTTTTACCAAATTTACACAGTTGACCTAAAGGGTGTGGGTTCAGTTGCCAGCATCACCGATTGGCTGTACTGAAGTATCCATTTTACTTGCCTGGCCATGATATAGCCTTCAAATGTCATAACACACCAAAAAGTAAACCAACAAAACAGAATTTTTCTGTAATTAACCTTCTCTATTAATGTGCCTCATTTTTAGGGCATAACCGACTTTTGATCCGGAATCGGATTCCACCGGATAGTATGAACTTCCGATTAATTGGAGTCGGACAAGGCATGAATGACCGATTCGGATAATAAAAATAATAAAGTTGAATTTCTATAGCACCGTGTCTAACACTGCGTGTCATTTGATATTGCGTTAATAAAGTTAAATAAGAAGTCAGAAAAGTCCAGTATGGTCAACACAACCACGCTGTGAGACAATTTATTTGAACTGGCGGGTAAAAACCGGAAATGAAGCCAGATATGATAAAGTACTAAGTAACATGCTAGACATGGCAAAACCAGATACCAGAAACCCGAAAACGGAAGATGAAATTTTTTAGAAAAAAAAAATACGGATTTAGCATTTCCGATTAATTGAATCGTATCTGGAATCAGAAAATTTTCATGCCCAAAATCTGGAATCGGAAATCGGTAGAAAAATGCTAATCTGTTATACCCTACTCATTTTACAGTCCATTCCACACCACAGGCTTATCATTAAAGAAATATTGTATTCTGTTATCTGAACATTGAAATAATTTGTTTCTCATTTGTCATTTGTGATACTGTACATTCCCATGAAACATGAAATTTTTACTATGGACTAAAATGGAATGCGTTAATTGTACATTTGTAACATATTTCAGAATATCAGCTAATATCACTAGCACACATGTTAATTATATTACCGTATATACTCACTTCTAGACATGAACTGTAAAATAGATAAAAAGACACCCTGATCCGCTATCATGTATAATGTGACATCAGAACCCAGTAGATTTTGTTTTGTCTTTTTACTGATTACATCATAGACCCAGATCTTGGAAATGGCAGATCTGGGCCTGTACAGTTGTATCTGGGTCTGTACAGTTGTATTCAGTGTAAAAGTGAGTACATACAGTAATCATCCTTTATGAATGACAGTTAACAATTTGCTTTGATTTCATTAAAATAATAGAATAATAATTGCTTCAAATCTTTTATCAAACTTTTTCATTATTTGTTTTAAAAAATGTCAAGGAATCAAATATTTTTTGGTTACATACAGATATGCAGCTACATGCATTTGTTTCAATTCCAATTTTGATTTCTTTTATAGTGACATAGGTAATGTATCAACAAATTAAAACTACTCTCTCCAAGCTTTGGCAATTATCGTATTTATCAAGTAGATTAGTGGTATAAAAGTAATCCAGATTTAGCACACAAGAATATATCCATATGAATATCCAGAATAATTGATGCTTTTGATGAGATTTCCTGTGTTTTCAAAGACACTCAGTATTAGTATGAAAGAATAAACAATAACTTAGATTGCTGATATTTTCTAATTTCTGCTTGAAATTCTTTAAGTCCAGTGCTCTCAATTATATATATATATATATATATATATATATATATATATATATATATATATATATATATATATGTATATTAAAAAATGTAAAGCATGAAATAAATAAGTTACAGAAGTAAACTAACTGTAAATCAGAATTTTTATAAAATCAACATGTGCAAATAAAGTTTCAATACAGTTTAAGCTACGTGCAGTAGTTACTATATCCAGTATTTTTTTGCATTTGGTCTTTCAAGAAATTAATTCTTCAGAGTTTAAGTAAGAAAATGATATAGAAAATAACAGAACCTGATGACTTAAAACTGTTACCAGTCTTTGTAAAACACCTCCAGTCATGTCAATGTTCTAGCTTGTTTTGCACTATCCTCAGGCTTGTTCAGTAATCTAATGCAAAGATATTCTTGTTTGCTGTATTCAACATGATACCCAAACAAACCTTAATAAGCACACACCCATCTCTCTCTGGTCAAAACATGTATAAAATTTGTCAATTACTAATGGTACCTTCTTGATTCCAGAACACATTGGAGGAGAGAAGCTACTAAAATCTTGCCTAGAACAGTATTTTAAGGACTTGCTGCTGGTAAATAGTTACATCAAAACTTGTTAAGCTCTGTAAGTCTGAGAATGAACTTGCATGTGCTTTATTCAGCACAACCCACATTGGAAGAGAGAATGCACCTCCTCGGTGGGGAGTCCAGATATGTAAAGAGAGCTCACTCTTTTAACATTTGTATATGCATGATGGGGATGTTGTTTATGAATTCATCGGTGTGTGCTTATTATGATGGTTTTAATTTAATGAATTTTATCAAAATAATATATATTTTTTAACTTAGTCTGGGTATTGTGTCAAATACAATATTTAATATTTTCATTGCAGTCAACATGGTCTCAAGATACTTGTTCAATTAGTTACCTCACAGTCAAAAACGGTTAATATTATCTGCTAAACAGTTTTTGGAATTCTAACATATTTTAAGTGCTTTGATAAGTGAGAGAAAAATGGGCCTGAGATTTAGTACAACTAGATAATATAATCATGCATAATTTTAAAATACTAACTTTAAACCAGTTCATTCCAGATAAAACAATATTTTTGTATTTAATGTTTTTATGTTGGTTTTTTTTAATTGTTACACAAAACCTTTTGTTCATTGCCTAAATAAGGAAAAAAAGTGGTATCCACGTTTGTTATTCCATCTGTTTTCCATACATTACATTAGTTTCTCTGTCATTGCTGACTGCAGAATAAGACAACTTTGTTGATGCATCTTTTTTAGTACAAGGATAATAAATATGTCACTGTGACTTGTATTTCACATCTCAGTATCTTTCATTTAGTTTTATTGTAAGATTATTTATGGGTCATTGTAGACTGTAGAGTCAGACCTTATCCTCTTGGGTACAACACCATTCTGCAAGTAGGTCACTGTTGTATAACACTTATCTCCCATGAACACTTCTGTGTTAGTATTCTTCTCTGATTATATCTCAAACTAAATATTGATCAAAATTATTAATTTCTCTTGCAGAGAATGATTGGATAGAATTGCACCCAATATTATTTTAATGCACGCTACCATATTTACAAATTATTAATTGACAACAAGCTGATGTATATCATTAAATATCTAAAACCTACTTAATGGGCATATTTCTGGTAAATTCCTATGGTGCAGTTTTATTAGATAGATCCTCAAATAGAAGGATAAGACTAATAGTTATTTGCTGCTGTTCATATTTTTTTCTTAATTTGGGCCTAACAATCACATATTTTGTTTTTAAAGTATTATGGTGTGCAATTAGACAAACCACATGGTGTGAGGAGGACCTGATGTTGGAAAGAGCCTAGAGCTCTATAGTTTTTGATAAGTCAAATAGATAAGCTTTCACAACTCTAACAGACGTGTCCAGCCAATGCAGGGATTTCAAGATCCCTAATGACGTAAATTGCAAGTATGATAAATAGAAGCACTAACACAAAATTTCAAATTAATGAAATCAATACCCACAATAAGTACAAGAATTTTTTTAACAATTTAATATGCTACTTTTTTTAATTGAGCTCAAATTGTGTGATAGAAAATTATTTGGGAATGGCTGATAAAAAATTATTGACTCAATCTACATAGTATCTTGAGACTGACGTGATCTGTTTTTTTTGGTTTTTTTTAACTAATCTTTTTCTGCTAATCACCCACACCTAAGTTATTTTCCTCACTGATTTATAATATCACTAATTACTTTCTTTTTATCTGCCAGGTGCAGGAAGTATAACCTGAAACAAGTGTACAGTTTTAGCTTGTGTTTGCTTCATTATTTCTATGATATACAGATCGCGGTGTGTTTTAGATGGGGTCTAATTTTGCATAGCCCCAGTGAGGACTGGCTTTAGGTATTCACCCTTGCGTCATATTGAACAAAATGGTACTAACAGCTGCCTCACTAGGTGCTCAGCATTAAGAGGTTAGTGTTATGACTGGTCAACCTGGTGTCAGAATAATGTGACATTGTGGGACATCATGCTACATGTTTGCGGCATGATGCTCCAGTACTAGACATCACTATAAACTGTCACACTGCAGACATCATAGCGATATGACTGAAAAATTGTTAAATTAAAAATCAAAATCACACACAGTTTTGTGTCAATATTTAACAGCTAAGTTTTGTGATATTATTTTTACTTTAATCTTTGAGAAAATCAAACATGATAAATACATTAAGGATTAAGCATATTGCTTTTATATTACCATTTATACTTGCTTATAATTGGCTCCAACTGTAGATTGCACCACCCAGCTCTACCATTTGTAGGGACTGACCAGTAGAACAAACAGCAAAGACTTATTTGATAGTGCAGTTGCTTGCAATTAGACCCAATGTTTGGGCAAGTATCTGTCGACTGTTTCAAGTCATTAACCCAAAAAAGTTGTTTTACTTTAACAGTGTTAAATTTACTTGCTTTGAAAGTACATATTCATAATAATGAAGATAATGCAAAGATTATGCATGTAGAGATGGTCTTCAATATTTTAAGAGTATACCCCATATTTCTTTGTAGATAATCAGATACTATCCCCCACCCCATTCCACTACTTAACATCACATTTACAAGTCAGCCAGCACCACCCCACAGCACCACCTTCATTGCTACTACAAGGTTGTTACCATTTTTGTGTGTGGAGGAAATGCAGCACTTTACTACATTTCATCAAATATTTTATTTCACTTTGTAAATGTTTTAAAAGAATTTTATGCCTTTTATCAGCGAGGTAAATCATGGGGTATGAAACTGATTAGGAGAGAGCCTGTCTACAAACCAATGAAAAATGTGAACGTTCATCAAAATAACACAGACACTATTGTTTAGAAGCAGGTATACGTCACTGATTTTGATTCTTTGAGTTTTAGGTGTGCTGTTCCTGGATTTTTTTAAATCATTTTTGTCTGGAAAAGGGTTTGCAATTTATTCTTAACTTTAACAATTAAACAATAAAAGTATTTAACATAATACTTAATTATTTTACCTAGATTTGAAAACAGGCTCTAATCAGTGTGTATGTGTGTGTGTGTTAACAAATTGCACATGATTTGGTTGCAAGAAATATAATAGGCCTCAGTCTTTTCAATTAATTTGACATATATATTCACATGTACATTGGGTCCAACTACAAACAACCTAGAACCAGATCTGCCAGTATATAATGTGACAGAAGATCAGGGTGTATGTAATTTGTTCTGCTGATTACTCCTAACAAACCTGATAGATCCTGATCTGCTGGTACATAATGTTCTTGTAGATTTGGGTATATGCAGTTTGTATTTAGATCTGACGTGAGTGTATACAGTAGTAAATCAATTTTATTATGGAACTATATGCATATATTAAGCTGTAAAGTACGAAATCATTATCTTTGATTTAATGGTGTTTGACATTGAATAATTATTTCTTGAAAAATTGACCATTTCAAGGTTGACCTTAATCGCCCATATTACCGCAAAATTATTATTTATAATGATTTATGCAATGTTAGAAATTTCAGCTTAATCAACTTTTTGTGAGATATTTAAGTTTAAATGAGAATGTCAGAATAATTCCCTTTGGCCATACTTTTTTGGGCAGTTTCCTTGACTTGATGTGAATCACCCTAGTTCTATTACATGTGTTTTTAAGTGTGAAATTTCTCAAGATGTTTTTTCAAATTGTTATTCAGCATTAGTAGGTATTGTTTAGTTTGTAGCAGTATGTCCTCAACATGATGGAAAGTAGACTAGAGATTTTTTCTTATCAGTTAAACATCAAATGAAACTTCAGCATATCATATCATTTAAATATTTTGTGAGAGAGAGAGAGAGAGAGAGAGAGAGAGAGAGAGAGAGAGAGAGAGAGAGAGAGAGAGAGAGAGAGAGAGGAGGGTAATTAAGAATACTCAAAACTGCAGAAGACATGTACTCATTTGTGCAATATATGCACTTTTTTATCCAATGTCAGATAAACATACAGTATATAGGATGAGGAAGTGTCACATGCTCCACTATTAAAAAAAACATGTTTAGATTTTTAAAAATATGTGCCACTTCATAATCATGTCTTGGTAAATGCTTGTTCTTGTCACAAGCATGTCCATCTAAAATAGATGCATACATGTTAAAGTCCCATTATTGACAAAGGTGTTTCTAGCTTCACGCTAATTATTTTTACACTGATATTTTAAACAAAATTAAACCATATATCCAAGTCATCATGGTTGTGAGTGGTCACTATAAAATTTGAAGAATAATGATAAATGATTTACAGCTAAAAGTGAATTTCATTATTTTCAATTAACCATGATTCGGAACAGATGCAAAATAAACGGCAAGAGAAAAGTTGATAAATAGGAAAAGAAGGATTACAGTAGGTGTTAAGCAAAATGGGTAATTAGTTTCAGCACCTTTAAAATAAAATATAATTAACTTGTGATTGTATTATCAGCTGAAAGACAACTAAAAGTACTATTTACTGAATCACATTCCATTGAGAGAGACACCTGAATTGCTGAAAACAGGTTACTATAGCAACAGATGAGTTCAAGGCCGGTTCAGACTGTTTGTTTAGTCCCCACCCACACCAGAAATTGCTGACAAATTATATAGAGAAATAATTTTTTCCCAACCGTCAAAAGTCTTGGAATTTCACAAATATTGATTGAAACCAGGTAATTTTCTGCCACCACTTGATGCTCAAAACCATTACATAATTGAGTTGTGGCTAAACTGATTGTGAGTTAAATGCATTGAGTTCTAATGAGATGATTCAGAGGGTGCTGTATGGACCATTTGGGTGCTTGCTTTGTTTTATTGCTGTAATAGGAATTGTTACTTTCTATGATATATTTATATTTATATATTGCTATAGAAATCTTTAGAAATAAAGGTTTGAAAGAAAACAAAAAATAATTTCTATTCATTATGTTGTTCCCACTTAGCAACATAATGCAGGTCAGCAAAATAATGTTAGACTTTTTATTCTGTACATTGAAATGACTTTAAATGCCAATTTATAGGAATATAATCAAACTTGTTTCATCTGATACATTTTGTGGTTTTGTGCATGATCAACTTTTTTTACTGATATTTTGGAGAGTCTTGAAAGAGAAACATCTTTAGATTTAGAAAATGCTTGTTTTATAATCTAAAATGTTTTTTAATTACATTCAGTAATGGTCATATGTGAACCTTGAAAAGATTAATTTCATCCCGGAAAAAACTCTGGGAAATGACCTGGAGATTTATCTTTAGAAGAGCATGGAAACCATGTATCATGAAATCATGACATTTTTAAAAAAACACTAATATTGATTTAAATTGAATTTCACTTATTATAATATAGACAATTGTCAATCATCAAACTTATAGTGATGCGGGACTACAGCTGTTAAAAACTACTCCATATCAGGTGGCGTCATGTAATATAAATGTGCAATCATGCATGAAATTTGAAATAAATTAAGATTTTTGTTTATAGTATATAGCTATTTGTGTCAATACTGCCTAAACAGGTGCAGGGTCTGTGCAGATGAGATAATAGCCAGAATTGCAGGATAAATAATCTGAGAGCCAGTACATGTTTGTGGGCACTGTTGATACAGAAATCTAAACCAGTCGTGTTGCTTTTCACTACCTGTTTTTTTTATTTTTTTATAGTAATGAATTTGCAGTGAGTGGTTCAATAATGCAGTGATTCAATAAATGCATTTTGAGTTTAGAGTTTTTGATTTGCAGTGGTCTAAGTGTGTATTTTGAAAATTATTTTTTTGAGTATTCACAACTCCAGTTTTAGCGAGATATATTTATATGGCTCATTTATATTCGAAACACACAACCTCAACACATCACAACCATCCTTGTCAACTGCATCCAGGGTGACAGTATGGAGTAGGTTGCCGTTTGGGAAGGGTACTAACTTTGTATGCTTTAGGTTATTCTTTGTATTAAGCTCTAGATTTTAGGGGCATGCTTGATAGATACCGTTATACCTAGAATCGTGAAACTCAGTGAATGGATGCATCTTGATGAATAAGTTCTACATTCGCACCAAAAAGCAAATCACTAATCCAGATTTCATGCTTCACTATCTTGGGTTTTTAAAAAAAAAAATTATAACAAACTATTAATGCTAGATTCATCATTCTAGATGATTTTATATATCTCTGTTAGTACCACACCTCATGACTAAAATGAGGTCATTATGACCTACATGTCACATGTTACTGGTGTAAGTTGAAATTTTAAATTTTGCTCATGACAACATGGGCATTTTATCTGCTGCATGCATATTGTTAAACCTGGATTTTTAAAACCTAGTGAACGTAAAGCCATATTCACCTGACCTGATGCGTGATATGGCCATCTTGAAATGCTGCCAATTTTCAGTATGGCCACTTTGGCAGCCAACTTAAAAAAAAATGTTTTGGATACTCATAAAGAGAAAGTCTTATTGACATTGGGTTTTAACCAGAAGACTTCTTATGGTGTCTGATTGGGGCTAGGGTGAGAATCTTGTTATTTCTGCTCCACATGAATGAATGGTTGTATTAACATGCGGGGGGGGGGGGGGGTATTTTTCTACTGAGATACTTCTTATTATGTCTAGTTGGTCCCTCACAGACATCCAATACAGCTACCACAGTGGCCATCTTGACTTTTTTGGTGTATAGTTGGTTATAAAGTGGTGCATATTTTACCATCAATATTGCCACCACAACAGCTATCTTAAAAATCTGAATGGCTGGTCTTCTTGTTAATCTTGTTGTCACAACTCCGCTTAATTGGAAAGCTGTTTTGACATGGAGTTTTCATTTGAAGAATTCTTTTGAAGTCTTGTTGATCCTAAGTGATAATGATATAAGTTAACCTAAATCTTACCACCATGGTGGCCATCTTGAAAATACTGTCCCTACTCCTCTCCTGAATGGACAGTCATATTAACATGAGGCTTTTGTCAAAAGCCTTCCAATGATGTTGACTTGACCCTAAATGAAAATGGTTCCTATCACACATTCACCACTTCAGATAATTTGAAACTCTGTATTGATTTCCTGAAAATGCTTTTTGCCTAGTTGAGTGTAAGTTTCATTGATGGACTCTAGTTTTGCATTGTAGTGGGACCATTTGTGTTGTACAAAGACAGATTGGGTTGGGATTGGATTTGAGGTCAATATGTTTACCTGCTACATGTTTTGTTTCTGTACATCTGTATCATCAATCATTACCAAACTTGTAAGTAGCTCAGTAGATCAGAGATCAAGGGCACACAGACTGAAAGAAGAAAATTGTTGCCTAATGATTTGCATTCCTGATTTTTGGATCAAGATGTGTAAACAGCATGCATTTGTGATGGGAAAGACATCCTTTGATTTTAGGGTCAACATATTCAAGGTCAAGGTCACTGTGGCTCAGAATAAAATGGTTTCTGCACCTTATCTTGAAACAGGGAAGACATTCTTTTGTGGTCAAAAAGTCAAAGGTCACAAAAACTGAAAAGAGGGGGAAACTATTTCCACAAACTACTCAAGTTCTTTACTATATGCCTTGACTAAACTTTGTAGTGGACAACCATTTAATACAGATTTGATTGTATGATTAGAGATTCCAAGAAGGAAAACAGTTTCCATAAAATAACTTTAGTCTCATGCCACAAACCATGATGACTAAACTTGGAAAAATTTCTTGCCTTTGAGACAAGGAAGGTATTTGCTGATTTTGGGGTCAGAGATCCAAGTCACTAGAACCAAAGTAAGACAAAACTTTTTCAGTAGAATAACTTTACAGGCTGGATGTATAATGAGCCATTCATGCATGTACTAAGAAAACAAAAAATGACACGTATGTTACTTTAATTTGTAGGTATTATCTCCATTTCACATTCTCTTTAAAACTGTATGTACTCACTTATAAGTCAAGTCCAACTGCAAACTGCGCAGACCCAACTATACTGTCACATAATGAGCTGACAGATCTGGTTTTGTGATGTTCAAAGTAATCTGTATAACAAACAACATAGACCTTTATCTGCAGGTGCATTATGTTATAGTAGATCAGTGTCTTTGATTATGCAGTTTGACTTGACTCATATGCAGGTACATACGGTTTGACTTAAACTGTTATGTCCAAATTAAAATACATACCTGTCATGATTTTAATTGATAGTTCTTTGGAATAATTACAAGCAACCGTACAAATAACTTGTAAATGTATTTTAATTAAAATTCCATATTAAGGCTAATATTGGTGTTAAAGAAAATTTGTGATGTAAAGAAAATATAGCTTAAACTTCTCATTGGTTTAAGTTTCCAATATGTGTTGTTATTAAGCCCCTAACAAGAACACTTTTTTTAACAAACAAATTATTGCCAAAATCTTCAAGGATAACAAATGTCAGTCAAATAAAAAGTGAAAATGTTCAGTTAAATATCATGTACAGTATTACACAGAACTGAATTGTAACTCAATCTGTAATTTTTATTTTAAAAAATGCTGAAATCTGCTATTAAGTCTTATGTGCAAGAGCTACCAGTAATTAAAATTGATGATTTCCCTTATGTATGATATTTTTAGCATAATCTACAGACTGCTGCAACATCATTGTTATCATGAAAGTTGTTTTTTACTATCATTACTTTATAAACTTTTGTTGGTACATTTTGAAATTATTTTTTCATTCTTAATGCATAATTTTCAGATATAATTTAATTTGTGTATTTTAGGAGACCTCCTTCACAGGAAGCAAACCTGCCACACGGAATGCCTCAGCTATTAGTTCGAAGAGTTTTACAGGTGCTAAGACCACTGTGACACAGGTTGTTACTGTAGCACGACATAAATCTGACTCTGGGAAACCCAATTCTGTCAACGGAAATGAACTTTCACCGTGGCATGTAATGCCTCCTGAGAAAACCCTTGAACGTAAAATAACACTGACAACAGAGCTATAGTTGATGTGTATCAACGTTTTACTTATCCAGTGCAATGTGTTGTCAGAATTTTTGTAGAAAAATGTTCAATAATTGAAAACAATCAATCCAGTTTGCGTAAAAAGCAGGAATTATTCTTGGGTCCACAAATGGTCAATATTCCAGACAATTTCTGTTGACAATTGTGATTAGTTTTGTTTTCCATTTATTTTACACACACGGTCATAAATCATTTTATTTGTACCTTTTATTACAAGTATTTCATCATTTATACATAATGTCAGTTTTTACATATCATTTCAATTTCCATGTGTGTAGGTCCAGTTTTAAATAATTGTATGACTAATTTGTGTGTTAGTAATTTATATATGAGATCAGTATAACTATGTAAATCATTACCTTTGGTTTCAGAATGTTTTAGCAGCAATACTGTATTTGATTGTGAAATAATTTTATTTTAAATGTGTTAGAAATTTAGTTGACTTTTAAATTACAAGCTGAATTCAGTCCGTTCTTGGATGGAAGAAAAAGTCTTACGCTGGTGTTGGTTTTAAGTAAATGGCATCAGTCACATTATGCCAAGAAAAGCTAGTCATTTGTTCAAAAAGAATTGTATTGTGTAAGCTTTCACCAGATATTGAAATGTGTATCATAAAATTTTCACAAAACTGGTTGGGGATACAAAGGGAATTAACTTGGTTAACATCTTTTTTCTCTTCTTCTGGCTGTGGTAGTGAACAGAATTCCGGATAGACACCTGATTGATCAATGATCAATAACTGATGCTGATTGTTTAGATAACCAGGCCTGATCTCATACTTGTACATTTATAACCGACTTATTGAAAACACTGTATTTAATGGTTTGTGCAGCATTTGAACATATATTTAATGAGATATAGTCTAATCTTGTCAATCCATTTCAGATTGTTTATATTAAAATTGCATGATTAACAGAGATTTGACGTAAATAGTCATCCCTCACTATTAAGTCCCCTCATTATACAACAGCCTCTTATACTGCAGGGTATGCTTGTAAATCCCAGCAGAATTTATTAATATTGTGCTGTTATTGCTGCTTACCCATATTTATCTGCTTGTAAATTGCAGCCAAATGCATACAGCATAAACTCTGATTGGCCATCACATAATGAATCGGCATATCTTGTTTTATTCATTGCATAGACTCCGATCATTGGACAAATCATGCAACCACATATCTTGGTATGTGCAGTTTGCATTTGTTCTTGATTTACAGGCAGGTATTTTTTGTAATACCTCGATTATAAGAACCAGGTGTCATCTGTTTTTTTTTATATACAGACAAATCCAGTTTTTTTGGTTGTATTTATAATTTGACCATACAGGCATGCTTACATTCTATTAATACCTCAGTACAGTGTGATCTCTCTTAGGATGCTTAACACAGTCAGAGATCACATGAACCTCACTATAGTGAGAAATCACTTGAAATGAGATTCTGACTGGGCAGTAATGGGTCATTTTTTTTATTTATTGCAGTTTTCTATCTTTAATTCTTTATGGTGTTATATAAATGTGATAGGAAGAAAAACCGACTAACAAAAAACTAGAAATGAGTTACATGTCATGGCAAATTTTTAGCCTAGTATGCCAATCATCATAAATTCTTAGACTTACTTGTCAGTCATACTAAATTCTTAGACTTATACTGTGGCATACTAAATTCTTAGACTTGTATGCAAGTCATGACAAATTTTTAGCCAAATATGCCAATCATCATAAATTCTTAAACCTTATGTCAGTGGTACAAAAGTCTTAAGACTTGTAACCCAAACATACACAAATTCTTTATAAAGTGACATTCAAAATTGTTTTCTTTTTTAATCTTAGATTAATAAAGAAACAAAAAAAATCTTACAAGTTTAATTTTAAATAATATTAAATAATATTAATCTTATAAGTAAATATAAGCAAAGTCTTAGCTTTAAGATGCAGACATACTTCAGTGCTTATGCCCAACATACTAGAAGCTTAGACTTGTATGCCAAACATAAATCTGAAAATTTTAGGAAAACGTAAAAAATTTAAACTTTAAAAGGAAATATACTTAAATTTTACATTTGTATGCCATACAAATAAAAAAATCCAACAAAAAACATGGTTATTTTGTACACTAAAGAAGTTAGTAACTGATGGGTGTATTAAAGAAATGAATGTACATGCCATTATTGTCAAATCAAGATACCTAAATCTATCAACAATTAACATAATTCATATTACTTGAATCATTGGTTTTATTACAGTTAGTGAGAAAAAAGTTTTCAGAGCACACTCTTGCTCTATTTTCCTAAGGTCTGCGCTTTTATTTTTATTTTTATTTTTAAAATAGAAGGAATTTACTCAAGATTTTAGAACAATGCAACTTTGTCCGTATTTGAATTGTGTAACTAGTGCTGGAATTATTAGAAATAATATTTTGTATGTTATATTTCATATTTCTGGATTACCCAGATCTAAAACATAAAATTTAGAGTCATTATTCAATGGGAACCTTGTTAATAACATAGCATTGTCAAATTAACCTCTTGTCCAATAATTCAGCTTAATCTTTTATCATCCTGAACAGAATTTCCAACATATTACACTATATCAAAGTTAGACAAACAATAGTCATAAAAAGTCTCTGCTGTATAATTACCTCCTTTTCTGTGGCATCAAATTAATTTGCACTGAATCTGTGATTTTTAGTAAATGTGTAAGAAAGGAAATGGCAATTTTTTTTATCTTCAGGGTACTAATATTGTTAAGTAATTGATAAGGGAAACTAATGTTATGTTTGCTAAAGGTTTTAGGTTATAATAAAGAACACATTTGACATTTTAGGAATTTTCCTGCCTTCTAGTACAAAGTTTTTCAAGAAGAAGCCAATAAAGTGTTTGCAGCATGGAGAATAGTACAAAGAAATTACATCTAATGCAGTGTGCACAAAAGTATTAGAATTTTTTAAATAAAACTTTAGGTATACAAGAGAAGAGAAGATATTGAACTAATGGGAATTGGACAGCTGTAGAGGTGCAGCCATTGCTAAGTTTATATCATTAATTCAAGATTGAAATATAGGTTTGTGCAGTTGTTGTTGCAAATCATAATGATCATTGGCTGAATCAATTCTAAGTGATTTTCTTTGACACTTTAGGATTAGGAATAACAGGTTTGTTAATTGCCAATATCTTTTTGCAAAAAAATAAGCAATACTTTTAAGTTAAATATTATGACAGTAAGTACTGTTTTTTATCTGTTGGAAGCACAACCATCTTAATACAAGACTTTTATAAAAGAATTTTTAGATTAATATAAGAATGGAACATGATCAGGTGTTACATCTTTTTTATTTTGTTTCAAGAAAATTTACCAATATGTTAAGCAGCTGTGATATATCATCTTGTGCAGGTGTTTTTTTGTTGTTGTATCAGAATCTGACTGAAATTTATGTCCATGTACAAAGAATACATAAGTATTTTTAAAATTAGCTGATAGATTTAAGAGACCTAAGTCAGAGTTGCTGACCTGAATGATTTTTAAAAAATTGATGACATACCATGGAAAAGGAATTGACATTTTTGGTTCCAATTTTCATAGCACTGTAGCTTATCATATTAAATGAATGGATCCTCTTGCCGGTAACTTTAGCTACGTATTTGCAGTTACTGTGAATTAACAATTTTTGTCAGGTACCAATTTTTTGTGGATTTATTTTTCAAACCACAAATTGAAAGACTCCATAATCTTTGAAATTTATGTGCAAATAAAAGGACTACTTCCCAGTCGATGAATCTCAGTACATACAGGAATGTAATTTGTGTGCAAAACGTCAGAGATTCATTTCCATAAATAGTAAATTCATTCACAGTATCACATGATGATGCCAATGTGACTGCTTTAATCCAATTAAAAACTAATGTCATCATGAAAGTGTAAAAATGCAAAGGCATTTTCTTCAAGACTTATAGTAATTCTCATTAATCATTTATAAGCTGACTATGAATCAAAGCTATTTGAAATTTGTGCTTGTTTCAAACATACCTTTGGTTAATCATTGAATAATTTCATTCATTTGCTAGCCAATCTTTGCAGTGGTTTAAAATATTTGAACATATTTCAAGAATGTTATTTAAAAAATAAAATGTTTATTAATATGCAATATTATTTTCATTATTCATAGTCTTCAGAACATTTTGAATTATTTTTAATGAAAAGGAGGTCCAATATTTATCCAAGGGAGGTTATTATGAAAAACTTCTGATGCCGTGATTAAAACTATCAACTACAGATTCATGTTTTTCAATGTGAATGGGCACCAAGTTTTGTAGTTAAGAAAAAAATATATATTTTGTCAAGTCTTTTATTTCTGTTTATTCTTTGGATTGGAAAAGGATTTCTTTTGTTGATTAGGTCTTTAAATTCTTTTTTCTTCAGCTATTGCAAAATCCACAACAATTGGTATGCCACAAAAAGAAAAGAATTCAAAGGATTCTTGGCAAATCGAGAATAGGCCTGAAAGTTTTAAATGGCATGATGAATTTATGTTTTAGTACACATTTTTCCTGTATCATTTGTAATAGATTAATGGAATAAAACATTATAACATGTGTAATCATTAGTCATTTAAGCAGTACTTTTATCTAACCTAATTCACACTAATTATCATCTTATTATGTGTCCAGGACAATTTGTCCCAGAACACTTTATCATAGGATTATTTATCCCCTGTTACAATTTGTACACCTACAGTTTGTCTTTACTCCAGATTTTGACTTCTACTTACATTACCTATGTAAATTGCATTACTAATTTGCAGTATCATTTGATCAAAACTATTTTTAAAAGTAAATAGTCATGAACTTTATTAATAGATAACTTCCATTTTATCAAACTCCAGATGTTCTATGATATCATCAAGACAGAATTTGAATTCTTTTTCTATTATTATTATTATTATTATTATTATTATTATTATTATTATTATTATTATTTAAAGTTTAGACATCACATACTTGTGTATTGCAGATCATAGAAAAAGTTACCAAGAAAGTTTTTTTTAATTATAGCATGGCATATGTTTTTGTAATGGGTTTATCTATATTTTACATTAATTATCTCTGCACCATTAACTCTCAAGAGGCTATACTATTCATGGACACAATCTAAAAGACTGATGATTTTCCAGGATAAATATTGTCATAGGGGATGAGTTTTCCTAATCAGAAAATTGCTCTAGAAACCAGAACCACATATACATGTCCCTCAAAATATGGAGATGTGCTACAACTAAACATTGTGTATCCAATACCTCTCCAATCCAGACATTTTTGTTCACCCATGAAGCATGGATACAGGAAGTTATATTGCATGTTGATATGCTTTAACCTGATCATAGTAAAATATGTATCTCTGCATAATTACATATTAAAAGTTTTTTGTGTGTGATAGATCATTTGATCTTTATTTTTAGATCTGGTTTAGGGCAGACAATGCATTATATAATATATATGTAGTATATTTTGTATCATGACAGTTTTTAAGAAGCAAGAATCTTTTTAACATATATGATTTTTACAAAGTTTAAAAATTAACATTCCATACATACATTTGAAGAAATGTTTACAAATTTAAATATTAAATCTTTGTGATCCATTGAAAACAAATCAGTTTAATTTATGCATAACATATTTAACCTGGTTTTAGTAAATGGATTTAGAATTCATTTTTTATGTCCATATTAAAAAAAAGCCAGGAAATGTTGTTGGGGAAGCCTTTTAGTGTGCATATTTTCTGTCTTTCCATTACTCTATCTGTTCACGCTTCTTGCAACTATCAAAGCTTTGCCCACTTCACATAATTAGATGCCATTTTAGAGTTGAAACTGCTTATAAAATGTAGATGTGAAAAGGTTTATTTTATTTTGACAATTATGATGTTATGAGTTATGGTTCTTGATAATTAGCTTTATATCTGTACTTGGAGTGTTGCTTATAACTGGCACTGTGCAAGAAACATTTAATTAACACATTTGCATGCAGTATGGTATTAACATTGTCTCTTTGACATAGATGAGCTATGAATGAGTGTTAACTTTTAATTAGAGTTGTGGCAGTTAATCTTGGCATGGTATGTTGCTTGTAACCAGCTCAATACCCCTTTCAAAGTTTTTTATGCAATTTGATATCAACATTGTTTCATAAACCAAGTTTGCCTTTTATTAGTTTTGTATCATCAGCTCTGTTTTGGATAGAATTTCGAATCTGAATAGTTGACTGTGTGTTGCTTGTTGTATGTGTTGCTTGTTGTATGTGTTGCTTGTAACTAGAATAGTTTCTAGAGGCTTAAGCCTAGAAATTCATGGGTTAATCCTGTCTGCTCCAATGTTTAGGGCATGGTTGTCCCCCTTGTTAACCATATTCTCTTCACATGGAAACTTTCAATGTTGTTTTCAGTCAGTACAGCTAAGAATCATGCAAAATATTCTGATGGAATTTGAAAAGAAGATTGTGCCTTCCACCTACATGTGTGTTTTTCCACACCATTTTTAATGGAGTTAAAACCTGTGTCAATCATCTTGATATCTTTACAGTGGATGTTGCTTGTAATAGATAAAAAGCTCAAGAACCATTTAAGATGTTTTTAAGCAGTTTGATTTGAACATTGTTTCATAGACCTGTGTGTCTTATCTATTTCATTTTGAACAGAGTTACGTTTCTCGTTGATCAGCTTTACATTTTTGTATTTACTTGGGATACTGCTTGTATTGGTCCATCCTTAGAGGAGTTCAAGCATTCCATATCAGTAATTAGAAATGTTAACCTCTGAATGACAGCTGTGTCCAAATAATTGTTTCCCAACTCTGTTTAAGGCCCCCACCTATAAAATCTAGTGTGTGGGGTCCTTTCAAATGAATGACTCCTTGTTGATGCACCACAAATAGCTCTTATTTAACTTTTTGAAACTGTTTTACCATAGATATTCTTTTTTTTATTATGTTAAGCTCATTCCAGTTCACACATTATATTCAAACTTGTGAAAACATGGTTGTGAATAAATAATTTATATATTTTCTATCTTTGTTTTGTCTTAAAGATAAGAATGTTTTGTCATAAAAATCAAGTTTTAAAAATCAAGCATATAAAATGTCCAACCAACTTTTTAAAATAGCCTGTTTTTTCTAAATTTTACCCATTTGTTACCTCTGGTTGTCATATCCAAAGTTGTGCCAGTTAGTTTGGTAAAATGAACCAGTTATTTGCTAAAATGTCAACATTTCAACATTTTTTTAAAAAATGTTGTAATTATTAGAAAAATTTGTTTTAATAGCAGCTGTTTTTTAATTTTAAAAAATGTACTCTACATTCACTCAGTTTTTGTTCAGATTTGTTTCAGATTTCATTTAGCTTTTGATTCAATAGGGTCATAGTTTTGCTTATTAAGAACGTTTTTACTCACTTTCTGTAATAATAATTTAAATGTAAATGTGTTTCTTTTAATGTTTATTCGAAATGTTATGAAGTTTTCAGTTTAATCGCTTTTTGAGAGGGGCATGCATTTTTTTAATTGGTACCACCAGTTGAAAAGAATAAAAGCTTTATCGACACAAACAGAAAAAAATGCATGTTCAGACCCCATCCCTGCAGAAATAAAATTCATTCTCCCATTCCCCAGGTAGATTTAAATGAGTAATATAACAGTTTACACATGTAAATTGAAGATATTTTGAACAGAATAACCAACCTGGTGTGTGATATAGTAAGGAGGGGGATAATTCTACCACTGTCCAATTTTCGTTCCTTGTACATTTTTGTTTCATGTTACTAACTCGATTTATTCAGTGAATTTCAGCTAAAATTTGTAAACATCAGTCAATTTGCATAAACTTTCCTCATCTATTAAAACAGAGGGATATAAATTCTCCACATTCAATATATATTTGTTGTCATGGAACAATGACAAATAGAATAAATAGTACATAGAGGGCTGGACTTTGGGATCCAAGCACACAAAGAATAAAAATCAAGATTGTTGGAGTTTTGGGTACTTTCAGCAAGCATGGTGGTGTGGGAATATTGTTATTTATAGACATCTCTTGTCGTTAGGTTTCCACCTAAAAAATTATTGTGCATGTATATAATTCACCTTTGTTCAAATATTGAAAATCATTTTGACTTTAGTATCAGTGAGCTTTTTTGTAAATACGTCAGCATGTGCCTATCAGTATGTAAATTTTAATTTTTTTTTTTATGATGCTGTATTTTAATTTCATATTGTTACATATTCCTTGACATTCAGACATGAATGAAACATATCATACCTATTTTTACCTAACTTGTATTTCCTTTTACCATTTTTGTATCATTTCATGCCATAATATAAAGTTACATTTTCATCTACTGTAGGAAATATAGTTTGTGTTAATGAAATTTAATGCATGTCATTTGTGATCTCTGTCTCTGATAATAGAATGATTTAGAGCTTTTTACAGGCCAATGTGAGACAACCATCTTTTTACTAAAGTCTGATAATAGGATGATTTAGAGCTTTTTACAGGCCAATGTGAGACGACCATCTTTTTACTAAAGTCTGATAATAGGATGATTTAGAGCTTTTTACAGGCCAATGTGAGACAGCCATCTTTTTACTAAAGTCAGACCCCAATCTTCCACACCGTAGATCATACTCTTACAATGAGAATGAAATTCGTAGTAAATCTTGCCCTTATTTTCTTCTCTTTTTTTTTAATTAGAGGTGTCAGATTTCTGGTTACTGTCCAGGGTCAAATACATAACCATAGAATGGGGTGAAGGGTCAGTGGTCACAGATTAGTAGTGCATAAAATTAAATTTCTTAGATGTATTAACTAAACGTTTTGCCTTTATTGAAATATTCTCTGTCAATGTTGAAAGTGTGATGTATTTCTTTGCATATGATTTTAAGATTATAGTGTAATACTAATAATCCTAATATTTTTAACAATCAGGCTACATGTATAGATGTATTGTTAATGTAAAGTCCACTGAGACTACTTGTGGCCATTAACTTGGGTCTCAGAAATAATAATGTTGGCAAGAAATGTTCAGTTTAAAATATATTTCATGTTACAGATGAGGCTTCTTTGGTGAATGCCCTACTTTCATGAGCTGTTGTAGAGAAACATTAAGGAATATCAAAATGCATGCTTACTGTTTTGAAACAAACGCTGCACACTGTGTAGTGACAGTTTGAAGAAAATAATTTCACATTGAAAAGATTTTATGCTTTTTACATGTATATTGGATATGATGCAGAATTGAAACTAGATGTATACAACTTTAAATCCGATTATATTAAAACATAAGTGATGCCATAATCTTATTATCAGTTTTGTTTTTTTGATATTTTATTTCTTTGTAGCTTTCATGGTATTCTCAGGGGGATACATTTCAGTAATTCATGTTCTTTCAATCTCGAATGAATGCTATTCAAAGAAGTACCGTAAACATTTACAGACGTGAGGTAACATACAAAAACATCAAGAAAGTAAGTATAAGGAGCACTGCCCTATTAAGGCCCCTTTGTCATTCAACAAAAGATGGTTTCTATGTGATAACTAGAGTCTACAGCCATCCACATTACACTAATCCTATAAAGTGTACTGCCCTTGGTGGATATGAAGGATACTATAGATTGTGGTTTCAAGGTCACTGTGATCCCAAAGATTGATGTTGGTTTCAAGATCACTGCAATCCCTAAGAGTGATGTTGGTTTCAAGGGCACTGCAATCCCTAAGAGTGATGTTGGATTATGCATGATTAGGTTTAAAACATCCCATTTTGATCCAACTTCATGGACAGATACATTTGTGTGGAGACAGCTCTCTGTCAATTATCTCATCAGCAGGTACAAGAAAAAGTTACCAGAGCAACCAACAAGACTTCTGTCTTCATAACAACTCAAGTCACTTAATATCATACTACCATACGTATCTGCATTCCAAATTCAAACAGCACAGACCCACATACACTTGAATATGTATGCAATGGCTATTCAGGGTCTGTGTTGTTTGCAGTTGGTTGTCACTAATATGTATGTATAGTGGTTAAATAAATGGTTCAAAAAAGGGCAAAAATATTTTTAAAACATTTGGCTAATTTGATCTCGTCTGACCTTCATTAAGATACAAGGTCATATTTGCCAAGTCTTCTCTTCAAGAAGATATTACACGTATAGTAACAAGGCTAATAATCACATTATTTGATCATTTGAAATGGATTCAGTTTGTAAAATCACATTTAACAAAAAGTCTGATATGTTTTTGTTAATTATCTTTGTGTTATTAGCTGAAGGTATTCTTGTAATTTGCTTTTAATACTCAAATTTTCAAATTAAGTTTTATCTTTTAACTTCTAAAAGTAGTTTTGTCTCAATTGGGCCTATAAAAATTCACCCTTTCTATTAAGATTTTTGTTAAAGGTATTCTAACAAGTAAATAAAATGTATTTATTTTATCCAAGTGCAAAATATATTTTCTTTTACTCATTAAAATAATAATTTGCAATCATTTCACTATGATCTGTGTATGCTGCTAAAAGAAGTATATAAAGACTTGAGTTTGAGATATAAATTACCTTTCAAATGTACATCATTCGTGAAATGAACAAATTCTGAACTTTAAAAGATGAAGAATGATCTTAAGAGTCTGGGACTGGTGCTTTACTGAATGAAGAAATATTTCCAGAAATTAAAGATAAGACCATTTGTACCCCTCAGATTTAAGGTTGGCATCATTTTCATTTAGAAGAAAGAAGACAGCATTGAAAGGCTATGGGTGAAAAGCATATATCTGAATGACCATCCATTCATTGGATGAATTTTAATGCAGTTGTCATGGCAGCCATATTGGATATAAGAAAACCAACATCGTTTTCACTTATGACCATCTAGGTGATAGTCTTTTGTTGCAATTACTACAATGACGAAGACATCAATTTGGGAAAGGGGAGATGACAATATTTTCATTTTCAATTTCATAATGGCAACACGAATGTTCAGATCAACAAATAGTGTCAGATTTTCAAAATGGCCTCTGTGGCAGCCATATTAGACAAGAGATTGGAAATGTTTTCATTTAGGACTAACTATGCATCATAAGCAGTTTTCTGGTGAAAACAACACCTTGTCAAAATGACAATCCATTCAGGAGTAGTTGACAACAAAATTTTCAATACTGCCATTGTGGTAGTCATATTAGGCTTCACCATTTTCAGTTAAGATCTTTGGAATTTTTTTTAAAAAAAAACATGTTGATTTGACTTTCCTTTGGAGGATAAGCGATTGCAACATATCCAAGATGGATGCTTTGGCTGCCATATTGCAAGTCTAAATGTCACCCTTTTTGCTAGATAAACTAAATGTCACCCTTTTTGCTAGATAAACTAAATGATGGGATGATTGTGTCTGCAAAGTTTAGTGGCAATCCTCCAAATAGTTTGGGCGGAGTAGTGATGATAAAACTTGTGCTAACAGAAGACAGTCGATGGATAAAAGACTTGTCTGCAACTAGTAGAGCTAAAAATACACAATGTGAACAATAAAATAGCTAATTTCTGCCCTTACATGTCAATGGTACAAAACAATCCAACAATTTACATGCAAAAAACAATCATCTTTATTCAAAATGTAATCCGTGTATGAAAACAATATTATGAGATGTAAAGATTGATATGTATGGTAAAGATGCAAGGCAAAGATCTTAAAGACCCAAAGAAGCCATCCATTTAGTACATATGCATGTTTTTTTTTTTTTTTATAATCCAAATGCATACACATGCATATGGGGAGGGTCTACTGATCATGTAAAATCAGTGATCATGCATAGGAAACTGAGTTAAATTTACACACCTTATTTCTTTGATCCAACCAGACATTCAATCTCGGTGGACCTTCAGTTTATTAAAAATGTTAATATTATTAATCCTTGATGGATTCTGTGTGGACTAAATATAGGCTGTTATATAGAGGGGGGGGGTATCAATCGTACATATGCAGGTGGGAGGGTGTAATAAGAAGTATGCATGTGTACAGGGAAGGGGGTAAAGCTTTGCTAGATTTTTGCACACATAATAAATGGATGGCCCCTAACAGCAATATGCAAATCAAATTTTTTTTTAAATTATCTACTTTACTATACTTAAATTTCTATGCACTGTTATGGTGAGCAATATATTTGGAACTTCTAGACTATACCAGTCCTATAATTAAGAAATTAAATTCCGTACAAATGTCAATAAATCACATATTAAACTTATTTAAAAGCTAGTTCAATATTTGAAATATTAAATAATGCTAGTTTTTATATATCTACCACATTGATGCCATCTTCCCTAACCAAAAGTTACTGATCCACTTGTTTCATACTCAAGTGGAACAATGTAGATCACCAACACTTGGGTAGCAACGATGCCAAATCTATTTAAAAATCATTAGAGTGTTCTATGAATCATTTTTCATGCCTGAAAACAACTTTTATTTATACTTTTTTTTTTTCTTAAGACATTATGAAAAAAATCTTTAAGGTTGCGAGCTAGAATGATGTGAAATCAAGTTATTTTAATGTCCAATTTGTTGTACATCTTTGTTTAAAAAAATTTTCGATGTACCAATAATTATAGGTAAAAGAAAATTTCTGTAACTCATTTTGTAAGTACAACAATTTGCTCTCTTTTTTTAATTTTAAAGGAGAAATATATAAATATAAATATATAAAAAATTTGTATGGATTTTTGGTATATAGGTAATTAGAGTGTACAATAAATCAAGAGAATGGTAGTAATTAAATCATGAGTGTGGTGGTTACTTTGCTAAGAGTACTAATTCAATAGTCATTGGTTTTACACTTACACCGACCAGTCTTATGGTCTACCAGCCAATGATATGGTAAAGATGCCAATAAAAACTACTGCTGACAAAATAAACTAACACTACAATATTTTCTGGTATAATGTGCTTCAAGCTGGCCAGTGTTCTTGGTATAATTTTTAATAAAAATATTAAAGTGTAGTCTACATATGAGACAGTAAAGAAGGTTCAAGTTGTTCACAGGATGGGGGAATAACATTTCTTCAAAATCTGTCCAACTAAAAAAAGGAGGTAAAACTCCAAAAATTTCAAAAATCTGAAGAATATTAAAACTGCTGCAAAGGCCTGAAAATCTAGGCAACTATTATCTGCCTCATGTTACACCTGCTTTACATTAAAAAGGTTTTGGTGAAAAAAGTTCAAGACCAAAACATTCAAAAAATTTGAAGAAAAAAACTGACCAGTCACCAGAACCGATGATAGGAATCAAGCCAGTGCTATCATGTATTATCCAATGATCCACCACAGCTCCTCACTTATTTCAAGTATCGATCCGTCCATCTGTATATGCATCCATAACAGACAAAAATATGCCAGTATTTGAATGTTTTTAAAACATAATGATATAAGAAATAACTAGAAGAAAAAAGATTCACAATCCATATAGAATATTATAAAATTAAATTAAATGGCTTGACATGAGGGCTAAATTTCTAACTGTATTCAGACTTTTAAATGATAGATAAATAACAAAAAAACAATGAAATTAAAAAATAAAAAAATTAGCATCTAATGTTTGAATTACTAAGTATGTGTTTATTTCAAAATATAATTACAAATTTTAAAATATTTTGATTTTTGTTTTATATGAGCATAATGTAGAACATTGATATGCAATCATTCCGATCAAAACAAAAGTCACTGACTAAAGCAAAGTATTTGGTTGCATATAACTGTTAGAAACTATTCTAACCCCAGGGATGTATGGAAAGAGATAATTTGTATGGAATAATTCAAATAACAAGACCAACAAGTGATGAAGTGGAAAGTTCCATGCCTGTCTTGTTACTCTTTGACAAAGCAAAAATCTTGCCAAAGTCAAAGTCCTTTTTTTCAAGAATTATATCTGCAAAAATTCTGGCTTTTGTAAAGTTTTATTTTATCAAATTTCTGACAAATCTATGCCCAAATTGGTATGAATGTGACTCAAAGTTAGGGTTTTAATATAAGGGATTGCAAAAAATGCACAAAACTTCAGTTTAGGTCCCCTCAAAAAGGGTTTCAGTTTCAGTACCTATCCACTAAATTTAAGGAACATAAATGTTTTGGGATGTACACAAGTAATTGTATGCACCAAGGTGAATCTAAGCATGCCTTGAATCATATATTTACAATTAGTCACGACTCTCTTCACCATAAAATCAAAAACTGAAAAATAATCAGATTTAATGTAGAATACAAAACATTTTTCAGAATAATATTTTTCACACTATAGTTAATTTCTGATATTTTACTAAGGTTGAAAAGTAATTTTTTTCTTTAGATTCTTAAGCTCAAAACTGTACTCAGTTCACAGGCTCTGAAGCCTTGCGTGATAAATCTGTGCAACAAAATTAGACGTGTGCTTAAATTCACGTTTAAACCATGATTACCTCTCAGCAGTGATGGAATTTATCTATATATGTACTTAACAGTATACAATAAAAACGTCCAAGTTACCAGACATACTTGAAGTCAGATCCAACTGTAACCTGCATAGACCCAGATCTGCCACGTCATAATGTGCCAGTAAAACTGATTGCATGCAGATTGGAATCATCCACAGAACACAGACCCAGATCAACAAATGCATCATGGAATGATATCACTAGGTCTTTGTTTTCAGTTGAACTTGCCTTGTATGTACAGTAAATTTTGCAACATTCTGTGTAATACAGGTTAAAACTGCACAAATTCAAATTGGATGTTCAAGATGACTTGAACTGCCCCAAAATATAAGGTCCTTATTTTTGAAAGTATCACATTTTTTTCATTGAGAATTACAATAAAGCTTATAAATCATGCTGTATTTAATGCCATTTTCTTATTCCATTCTGTTTTCAGACTTTTTTTATTTTCAAGAAAACATTGGAATTAGATTATTGACATGTTCAAGATCATCTGCATTGCAGTTCATAATCTCACCAGCATGCCATGCTCAGGGTGGCTCATTTTCGCCTGTACATTAAGTATACTGCAGAACAGGATTTTATCTGGATTAGTGTCAGTAAAATGGGGGGGGGGGGGGGGTGATCAAACATTTCAAGTAAAACAATATAAAAAAAGGTCTGTAAATGAACACAACATAAACTAACTCTACAAACAATAAACATAAATGTTAATGACATATAAAACACTATGATTAATATATTTCGCCAAAAGAAATTAGAAACATATAAAATAAAATACGACATTAAACAATGGAAGCATGAAGTGTTGCATTTTGTGACTGTAAATGTTAGACAAGTAAAACAGAGATGCAAGGTCATGAAAAAAAACTGCTATAAAAAACTTTTTAAATGTTTATTTTTCTTATGTAAAGAAATATTTCAGCATTTATGCATTAATAAGTACTGTTTTAAAAAATCAAATTTCCTACCACACTGGTATGCTTTCATTGCACGTCTATTTCAGATCAAGCTGTTCATATATTTAAATCTCCTGTAACATCCTTTGGGTCGACCAAGTTATTGATAGTTCTGGTAAAAAATGTTACAACATTGCTGTGAAAATACATTTTCTTGCTTAAACTTATTAAATGAAAGTGAAAAAAATGTGATTTTTTTTTTTAAATATGACAACCCAATATTTCATCCAAAGATGTTACATGTTATAAAACAAAAGATTAACCGAGTTGTTTTACTTCCTCTTTGGTAACCATGCTGCCTTTTTATTATTGGGCATTCTACCAAAAATATATGAAGAACAAACATCCATTTTATGATGATGATCAAGTTGTAACATTTTGATATGCATTGTTTTTTTTTTGTCTTCTCATTTTGCAGACACCATTAAAGAAAAATAATTATTTTTTGTCCTCTAATATTCTGTATAAAGGTGCAAATTGTAGGTACTAGAGAAAAATACAAATATATATTTTAAGCAATAATTATTTGAACAAGTTCAAAACTAAGTGATAAAAAGTAAATGAAAAAATTACACATGATGTAGTAAGATCTGATAGGAAAAAGATACTTAAAGAAACAAGAGCAAATTAGGTTAAGTGGAATCATTAGCTTTAAAATTTAAAAGCAAAATAATCCAACTGTACAAAAATCTTCAAACATTTCTCCATATGCAACACTTTGTTTCAAATTTATACATCTAAACCCAATCATGTACCAATCAACATGTGGAAACGTGTCATCAATGAGAATTATTATTGCCATTAAAATGAAAATTAAATGATTCATGTGTCATGGGGAGGTATTTCATACTGTATGTGGTACACATGCATAGGACTGGAATTAGTCTGTACATGAATCCTAATAAATTACTTTCATTTCAATCAAGATACATGTACCACAGTGTTGTTTCAAATTCATGTGCGATGCACATGGTATACTAATTTCTATTTCAAATGGATTTATTGCATTATTTTAATTACTTTATGTTATCTTTGGGACCTACATAACTATCTAAGGCTTAAATCACCAAGAATCAACCCCTAAAACACACATTAGTTGCTGGCTTAAATCCCCTAGAAATTTACTCCAAAAACTCTACAAATCATTTCATATAATGTAATGTACCATGATCTCCACAGATCAAAATCATATCTGGATTCAATTTACTTAAAACCAATTTTTAAAAAACCTCTTCAAGTTGAAACATATAAAGAGACTCTCAAACATGGCCGAATGCTCAAATGGCCTAATAGACATCATAAGAAGTCTTTTAGCAACCCAATGTTGATAAAACTGTCCATTAGGTAGAAATAGTGATATTTTGAAGAATGCCACTGTGGCAAACATACTTAAAGTATACTTCGGCACAATTTCAATTAGAGCACATTAGACATCATAAAAAGTCTGTCAGTGAAAACACCATGTGGACACAACCATCCATTCAGAATTAACTTTGTTTGATGTTCAAAACTTCCACTGGGGCAAATGTATAGGTGTTCAAGAGGCAATATTTTCAATTAGGACAAACTAGATGTCACAAGTCTATTATGGAAACCCGATGTCAACATGGCTATCTGGCAACAACACTAGATGTCACAAGTCTATTATGGAAACCCGATGTCAACATGGCTATCTGGCAACAACACTAGATGTCAGATCAGCACCATTTTTTATTTAGGACCAAATGGACATTGTCAGAAGTTTTAGTGAAAACTTTATGCTGATAGGACCATCAGTCAAGGAGGTGAAGTAATCAACTAGTTTCAAAATGGTCAGCCATGCTGGATGTCACTTCTGTACCTTTTTCATTTAGGGCCAATAAAGCAATATGGAAAGTCTTTTAGCAAAACTTCCATTTAATATGACAATCCATTAGGAAGTAGTATGGAGAGCATGGTGGCCATAATGAATATTTAAAGGTCAAAATCTAAATTTAGAAACAGCTAGATCATGGGATGCATGTATTTGTCAAGTTTCATGGCAAGCCTCCCATTAATTCAGAAGGAATGGCAATCACAAACTTTTCCTAGTGGACAAAATGGTTCAGGACATAAGGCCATTACATGAACTCTTCTGGACAATGACCATAAATAATAAGGAAAAGTTCAAAGAAATATGTACAAAGACACAAAATAACGATACTTGTGTCTACATATTAATACACATTCCTCACTGAAGCACTTGGGACATTGATTTAAATCTAAAGTTCATTTGCCATGGAACGTAAACAATACCTGCTGTATACAACACATTTATACTTTTGAACATAAGTAATAATGTATGACTACCAACAGAAAGTTGTATTTCTTTTAATATCATGCCAGCAACAATAATTAATATAACTTTGTGAATCATGTGAAATTATAATATACCACTGAAATATCCTGCCAGTGGCACTGTATACATATTCTTCCTAAAAATAAAGCAGTCCCATTAAAAAAGTCCATCAAATGGTTTCGATATTTTTATTTACACTCTTTAACATTACTTTAAGTCACTATTAAATTTTACAATAAAAATTTACAGCTAAAGATTATTTGTGCAGTTGCTGAAGAAATTATTCAAACATGCATCAAAAGAAATTTTCTTTAACAGTACAGAAGTATTCATGCACTAGTCAGCTAAAGTTATGCTTTTAAAAAGATAATTTATTTTTAGAATTAACAGAATTTAAGTTTCTTCAATTAATAAAATAATTAAGCAGACATTTTATCCATTTCACTGTCTAAAAATAGCAATGAAAAAGTAGGTGATGATTATTAGCATAAGTGAATGTTAAAATATACATTTTTAAAGGTTTCGTTTTCTGGTCAATTTTCAATCTCCATGATTTCTACTCTTGTTTGGGTAATCATGATGTAAAAAAACAAACAAAACCCCCAAAATGCATGCAATGAAGCACTCTTTGACATCAAATGATTTTGTGCGCTATAATATAGAAATGATCAATTGTTGTAAATCTATATAATTGTCAAACTAAAAATTCATCAGTTTACCTTATTAAACTGATTTATAATCCTGCAGTTACTAAAAATAAGAAGAAAAAAAAACAACAGACATTCCCCTAATTTCAATAGAGTGATTAAAATTGTCTATCATTATCAATTGAAATGGTAAATACATGATTGCATGGACTGATTTAAAATATTGTCTACATTGTTATATTAGATGAAGAACAATGATTACTACTGATGATGTCTTACTGCTATCCTCACATTACATGTATCTTGATTTCAGTCAATACTTGATTAAAACATGAAGATTTAGTTTACCTTTAGTTCTACTATGTAATCAACTTACTGTTCTAGCAGCAGCAGGGGCGAATCAGACAACGTTTTAGAGGCGTCAATTTGGCAAGCAAGGGCTTCCTCCAAATCGAAAAAAAAGCGTAAATTTGGCAAACTTGCCAAATCGACGCCTCTAAAAAGTTGTCTGATTCACCCCTGCTGCTGCTGTTCTACCAAAATTGGTCATTATTAGTAAGAATTATTATTATTATTATTATTATTATTATTATTATTATTATTATTATTATTATTATCTAGTAGTGATTGACAACACACATTGCCCTTGTATTATGTTTCAGTGGTGTGGCAATCAAGGATTTTGGTCTTTTTTTTTTTGGTTCCAGCTGGCTGGATTTCTTTTGAGGTATACCTTGCTCTTCTATTCTAGCACTACTGGGTCCAAGGGACCTGAGGTGTACTCTGTTACATGTGGCAAGAAATATGATTATATCTAAAACACCCGTCAGATTTTCTTGTGCATTTGTTCAAATAACTCCTAAATACTACCATATGTACTCATTTATAAGTCCATGTGTGAACGGCACAGACCCAGATCTGCTATCCCATAATTACCTGACAGGCCTGAGTCTGTGCATTTGGTTAGGAATATTAAGTAGACCCTAATGTGCATGTGAGTTATGCTACAGCAAATCTGATCTTTCTTGTTTGTACTCCCCCCCCCCCCTTAATTGAGTATATATGTAATCGTTTCTTAACGAAAAGGATCACATGCAAACCCATACAAAGCTTCAAGGATAAATAAATTATCTGATCAAAGCAATGTTCTCAAAATAGATACTGCATGTACACAGTACATTATGCCCTCACTTTAAAGTACCTTCGAATAAGACCAGTTTTTCAAGCAACCATCTGTGAAAAAGGATGAATTTTTTTTTGTAAACTAGAGAATTAGTAAGGCAAAAAAATAAAAATAATAATAAATAAATTTTAAAAAAGTATTTAATATATATATATATATATATATATATATATATATATATATATATATATATATATATATATATATATATATATATATATATATATTGAGAAAGAGAGAGACTTGTAGTGAACAATTTATGCAACTTAATGAGAAAAAAATAAACTCTTTCTTTTTACTTTTCTTCAAAAACAAGAACAAAAGCACACTGTTACAATGACTTTGGTCCAATTTCACCATATCTGTTTGGAATTACGTACCATATATTCATCTATCTAGTTTATAATTATTTTTGTAGAAAATCAATGATCTAGATTGCTTACATGGTACAATTAGTTTTCAGACCATGTGGAAGGTCAAATATTGAAGCATAATAGAAAGAACTCAAGATGATTTGCAATCTGCATTTCTTATCATATGTCCCAACAACAACAAAAAATAGGAATTGTAGGGTTATTTTGGAAAAAGTTGGGGGAAAAAAAATGGTCTAATAAAAAAGATTTTTTAAAGAAATATTAGGAAAATCTACAGGTCCTGGAAAAACTTTCCGACAGTCCCATTGATAAGGCAGTAAGCTTATTGATCCCATTAAATAGTACAGTTATATTATGGATAAAATACCTCAGTATAAGACAACCTCATATACAAGATGGTCCACTTTAATGGATCCTTCAACGGCATTATAATTTTGAGGGGGTACCATGTATGTACCCACATGGGTGAAAATGACACTTAATTACTGAAAATGTGTATTAAGTTACATTTGGATGTATTATGACATTTATCCTTGTCATAACAAAGGGTATGAAAAGACTAATCAATTCAATTCAAACCTTGTGTCATTGAAAGAACATTCTAAAATTCTTGGCCTAGAAAAGTGTGTATTAGATTGCAAGCCATAAAATGGGTAATGAATGTACATACTACTGTATTTCTGAAACTCTGATCTGCATGTGTCAGCATGTTTTGTTTCATGTTGTTTTCTTGAAATCAAAATAAACTGTGCAGACTGATATTATGGCACACTGTACACATCTAAAGACTAGGCTGGTTGCATGTCATACAGAAAATATGGTATATAAAGTCAGATCAACTGGTGGTAATTTCACCAATGAAGAAGAAAACTTATTGAAGTTATATGAAAAAATATTTCACAGTTTAGTACAAAAGCCATTAGTGATGGCTGTGCTCACTAATATTGCCTCCATAAGGTATTAAACATGAACCTGAAGCTAACCATCTCAGGCCATATGTCAGCCAATAGGAACTTGAAATCTAAAATAAAAAATCCAGGTCTATGATACAATGCTCGTACCAAATTGCATTTGAAAATACTGAATGGTTGATCAGCTGTGCCCACTGCAAGCAGCATCCCTTATGAAGATATGGAGTCACTTAAACTAACTTGCGCCAAAATAATAAAATTGAGCTGACAAGACAAAGTATATAAATTGAGATAACAAGATACAGGATATAAATTGAGCTGACAAGACAAAGTATATAAATGGTGTTGACAAGACAAAGTATATAAATTGCACTGACAAGACAAAGTATATAAATTGTGTTGACAAGACAAAGTATATAAATTGTGTTGACAAGACAAAGTATATAAATGGTGTTGACAAGACAAAGTATATAAATTGCACTGACAAGACAAAGTATATAAATTGCACTGACAAGACAAAGTATATAAATTGTGTTGACAAGACAAAGTATATAAATTGTGTTGACAAGACAAAGTACATAAATTGCACTGACAAAACAAAGTATAAAAATTGCACTGACAAGACAAAGTATATAAATGGCAGGTCTAGATCTGCAAGGGAAAGTTCATAACATATCACATTTGAATATGCTCATTGGTTCTTAAGTTATGCGAGTTATAAACTACATCAAGTGATTGTCAAGGGCCATAACTCTTTCTAAAGTGACAATGATGAGCAAAACACAAAGATGGCACATCTAGGTCTGCGAGACAATGTACACACCAAATTGCATCAGAATACACTGAATGGTCCCCAAGTTATGCTGGTTACAGGGATCTGAATCAGGAGAAGAAGAAAGAAAGAAAAAAAAAAAAGTATCAGAACAAAGGGCCTTAACTCCATCAAAACTGGACCTGAAAAAAAAGATATCTTTGAAAGGCCCTCCTATGTCTGATAGGAAATTCAGCTATCAAATAACATCCAATTATGTTTAAGAGTTACAGAATTTGGAATAGATGGACAAAAGGACTAGTACATGGTCAGTAAAGATGATTACTGTAAGGTACCTGCATCTTGATGCCTGGTCCTAACAAGAAGCTGACCATGGCTGGCAAGCTATATTCCAAATCAACACGAGTTAAAATGGTATTGAAAAACAATTAAAAGCCTTTAACAGAAGTTAATCTATGTTGTGGACGGCTAAAGAAATATAACACAGACACCAAAATGAGCACTATGTTTTGCTTCCATTGAGGCAGCTTGTAGAAAAATTGAAAATATTAACCAAATAACCTATGCCTCTCAAACTGACTTCACAGGACTTCTGATGAAAAATTAGGTCTTCCTAGGCCTATTACACCATGAACCATGGGAATGGTACAGATAACAACCACTCCAATACAATAGTAAGTCAAAAACTTGTATGCTGTTTCGACCCTAGGATCTTTCTTATCTGGTTTCTCCAAGCCAAGACAGTATGATGCCAGTTTGATAGAAAATGACTTAACAACAGTTCTTATCAAAGCTATTACAATCACTCCAATAAAAAATCTAAGAATGCTTGTGGCGACTAATTTTAAATTAGGTGCTACAAGCGGGAAAAGTTCTCCCTTTGGAACAATGTGTGTGAAACCATACTGGTAATTGAGCCAAGATCCAAGGCAGATCCCAGCAACAGACGACACAATCTGGACTGCATCACCTTTTCCTGTGGTACCTTTCACAATTTTTGGATAGCAGATGGTACAAAGGGCTAATGCAATGGAGGTAGCTACAAATGCTCCAAGTGGATGAGTCTGCAGGAAAATGTCAATATCCTCCATAAAAAATGACAGGAAACAAGTCAAAAACAGGGCCAATGATGCTCCGCAGATTATGTCCTAAAAGAAGAGAATTATTAAAGATGAGTAACTTTTAACTATTGGTTCAAATCAATACTCAGTGGGTTTTTTTCCATAATGCATCTTTCCACCCTTTTCTCAAAGTAAAATTTAAAGGAGTATGTGAAAACCAGCTATGTGTCATCAAAGGCCTTTAAAATATAGTGGTCTATATTGTATGCTAGATTGATTTTAGCACTGACAATGCAGCATGGGTTTGGTCAAACAAGATTACTTCAAGCTTTGATAATGAAGTAAAAGGAATTAAGGAATGTCCCACTTTATTAAGGTGACAACATCAATGTAGGTGATACAGACTAAATGTATGTATATATTCATTTACAAGTCAAGTCCAACTGCAAACTGCACAGACCAGATCTGCTGTTGCATAATGCAGTGAAAGATATGGGTCTGTACAAATTGTTATGGGTAATCAGTAGTACAAACAACATTGACCCTGATCTGCGGGTGCATTATGCTTGGAAAATCAGGATATTTGATGCTTGCAGTTTACCGAGACTTATAAACGAGTATATGCTGTAATTTAAAGTATTATGCATTCATTCAGAGCTTATAGAAAATAAGTTAATTGAAATTAACAATGATGAATAGGAATAACCATTAGATCTATCAAGAGTGACATATTTAGCCTATCAAGCAAAAAGAATCACACACAAAATGCAATAAATACATGTACACTGTTTATATCCCAAGTTAAAGATAAGATATTTCATCTAAATGTTGAGTAGTGAAAGCATTTCCAATTATAATCTTCAGAGACAAAAAATTCAAAATTAGCCATACTGAATGTCACTAAACATTGTAAGAAGTGTTTCAGTGAAAACCCTATGTTGATGTGACCCTCAGAAAAAAAGTGATAAGATTTTCAAGATGCCTGTTTTGACAAAAATACTTTCTTTCGAAGTGACACCATTTGTCTTAGGACCAAGTAAACATAACTAGAAACTGTCTAGTGAAAACCCTATATCCATGATTTTCTGTTCATCAGCAATACAATTTTCAAGATGGCCACAGTGATGGCCTAATTGGAGATCCAAATGGTACTTCTGTCATTTAAAACCAACTAGACATCATAACCTACTAGTGGAAACTACATGTAGATGTGACTTTTCATTCAGAAGAAAAGTAAAAATAACAAGATTTCAAGATGGTGACCATACTGAACATGTTTGCCAATGCCATTTACAACCAACCAGACACCATGAAATGCTTCCTAGTTGATATGACTGTCTGTTTTGAAAGCGTAGCATTATCAATATATTTTAAGCTGGCTATTGTAGAAATAAGAATAACTTAAGCTGGCTATTGTAGTAATAACAAAAATTCAAGCTGGCTATTGCAGCAATAACAATATATTAAGCTGGCTATTGTAGCATTAACAATATTTTAAGCTGGCTATTGCAGCATTAACAATACTTTAAGCTGGCTATTGTAGCATTAACAATACTTTAAGCTGGCTATTGTAGCCTTAACAATATTTTAAGCTGGCTATTGCAGCAATAACCATATTTTAAGATGGCAATTGTAGCATTAACAATACTTTAAGCTGGCTATTGTAGCATTAACAATATTTTAAGCTGACTATTGTAGCAATAACAATATTTTAAGCTGGTTATTGCAGCAATAACAATATTTTAAGCTGGCTATTGCAGCAATAACCATATTTTAAGATGGTGATTGTAGCATTAATAATACTTTATGCTGGCTATTGTAGCATTAACAATACTTTAAGCTGGCTATTGTAGCATTAACAATACTTTAAGCTGGATTTTGTAGCAATAATACTTTAAGCTGGCTATTGTAGCATTAATAATACTTTAAGCAGGCTATTGTAGCATTAACAATACTTTAAACTGGCTATTGTAGCATTAACAATACTTTAAGCTGGCTATTGTAGCATTAACAATATTTTAAGCTGGCTATTGCAGCAATAACGATATTTTAAGCTGGCTATTGTAGCAATAACAATATATTAAGCTGGATATTGTAGCATTAACAATATTTTCAGCTGGCTATTGCAGCATTAACAATATTTTAAGCTGGCTATTGTAGCATTGACAATATTTTCAGCTGGCTATTGCAGCAATAACGATATTTTAAGCTGGCTATTGTAGCAATAACAATATATTAAGCTGGATATTGTAGCATTAACAATATTTTCAGCTGGCTATTGCAGCAATAATGATAGTTTAAGCTGGCTATTGTAGCAATAACAATATATTAAGCTGGCTATTGTAGCATTGACAATATTTTAAGCTGGCTATAGTAGCATTAACAATACTTTAAGCTAGCTATTGTAGCATTAACAATACTTTAAGCTGACTATTGCAGCATTAACAATACTGGAAGTTGGCTATTGCAGCAATAACAATATTTTAAGATGGCGATTGTAGCAATAACTATATTTTAAGATGACTATTGTAGCAGCGTCAGTTTCATTTAGGTCCAAGCAGACCTTAGGATGAATGTTTGCATCATGTTTCAAGGCAGTCCTCCAAAAGATATTCAATAACAAACTTGTACTGACTGCCAACAGATAGACAATATGATGGGCATGAGTAAAGTGACAACGAACCACCTTATTATCTATCCTGGGTTATGACTAGTCAAGCTAAAAGCTGCCTTTAAAATGCAAATTAAATTTCATTTTGTTAGCATGCATTAACTTCTAAGAAAACACAAAATAGCTTTTGTGTGTGTAGGCCATGTTATTTCAATTCTATACAAATTCTGATATCTAATAAGAATGTTATAATATCCCAAAAATAATTTAGTATCCATGACAATGACTAGGACAAATTTAATGCAATGGTATGAATGAAATGCAAATAAACATGCAGGACTATGATGATATACATGTAAAAGTATTAAGTAAATAATCAAACACATGTTACAGACAGGGCCTAATGAAAGTCTGATGGGCCCCATTTCTTTGACTGACAACTGGAGAAAATATTTATACCATTATTGCTAAAGCCTGATACTGCCTTGTAAAGATTTAAAACATGACAAAAACTGTTATGTCAGGATGCCATACTTGTATAAATTTGTAGAGATCAATTAATTTGTTGCTGCTCACAATAGCAGAAACAAAGTTTGAAGCAAGCAAAATTGATTTGATTAAAAAATGGATATTTTCACAGCTGTTATGAAATGAAATTACTCCAATTTGTATAAAAAAGATTTCCAACAAAGCCATGGCATTTTCGGTGCAGTAATTCTGCCAAATTAAAAAAAAAAGTTTGATTTTAGATTTTCCACACATTCTGCATACTTTTGGAGAATGGTTGACTATAAATGACAAAGAAATTATTTGCCCATATATTTTGTTAATTCTAGCATGGTATATCATTTTATAGTTTCTTTCTTTTATTGCACAGAAAATCCATGCGCAGGGAACATACAAGACCAAAACAATATAGGAAACCCATGATCACACACTCTTTGTAAAACTGTTTTTCTGATTAAGGTTAAAACACATGTGTGGCTAAGCATCACATTAATCAAACCCAAAAGCAAAACTAGAGCAAAGTCTTGTTTTCTGTGTACAGAACTTATGTTAATCTAGGTATAACTGTACCAAAAATGTTATGTCAGGTCATTGATGAAGTTAAGTAAAACCAGATGACCTGGAAAGAGCCATGCAATCTGGATGACTGACCCTGGGATCTTGTACATGCCAATTCTGGGGTTTAATCAGGATACCCAAGATGCAAAACAAGTGTTGTTGCTGCCATTGAAAGTTTGCTATATAATAGTGCTATCAAATTTTGATAATACTTGGACACACTTCTCCAAATATAACTGATGCTTTTGATGTTAAAACGGGCTCCTTTCCCAATCAGAGACTAGATCATCTTAAAGCATACTCATGAAAGACAGCTATGCTTCCATACAGTGTATGAGAAAGAAAGAAGAAGAAAAAAATCAATCTATCCAGATATGTTTACTTACTAAAGGAGAATGGACTCCAAGATACAAACGGCTCAAGCATACTAGAACCATCCACAGAACTGCAAGGCTACATGTCAGACCAAATGGCACCTGCAAAATAAAACAAAGAGTTATACAGGATCTAGTAACTCTTCTGCAGAACTCAAGGGCTTGCATATTACTTGGTCTAGAATACCTTCGTGTTCTGAATTACACTTGATTTTAATCCACATTTTTAGTTTCAAATTATAAAGCATTGTTTATTTATTGGATTCCAACAGAGTCTGATCATGTGTCTGATTGCTATATATACTGTACATATAAAAACAGTCTATACTCATGTGTCAGAATGCTATGTATACTGTACAAATAAAAACAGTCTATACTCATGTCTTTGTGGGTGTCAGGGATTTGCCATATGTGGTGAAAGAAAAACAATGTAGATATCCCAAAAAATAATTACAAATAGTTAATAAATATTAATCACTGATTACAAGGAATATGGCAAGTCTTAAAACAACACCTTTATAACAAAATGTCTTAAACTGTCTATTTTGTTAAGGAATGAATTGCCAGTTTCCATTCCTGGTAACCCACAAATTTACCATCTGATTCAAGAATCTGATTTTTATCATGCAACATATATAACTTTCATTGTTACCCAAAAATGTGCAAAATGCAATTTAAACCCCATCCCCAAATATGCAAAAGACACCTATGTATATTTTGCACTGAGCTTTATTGATTGTACTATGTAGATGCTTCTGCCTCAGAATGAAAAAAGAAACGCTAATGTAAGCTATACTGGATCTGTTACTTAACTAATGAACACGAAACACACAAAAGTGTAATTGAACTTGAATGAGCTACCACAGTGCTGAATGAACACTAGATACACAAAAGTGTAATGGAAATAGAATTGACCTACCACAGTGCTGAATGAACACTAGATACACAAACGAGTAATGGAAATAGAATTGACCTATCACAGTGCTGAATGAACACTAGATACACAAAAGTGTAATGGAAATAGAATTGACCTACCACAGTGCTGAATGAACACTAGATACACAAAAGTGTAATGGAAATAGAATTGACCTACCACAGTGCTGAATGAACACTAGATACACAAAAGTGTAATGGAAATAGAATTGACCTATCACAGTGCTGAATGAACACTAGATACACAAAAGTGTAATGGAAATAGAATTGACCTACCACAGTGCTGAATGAACACTAGATACACAAAAGTGTAATGGAAATAGAATTGACCCACCACATTGCTGAATGAACACTAGATACACAAATGTGTAATGGAAATAGAATTGACCTATCACAGTGCTGAATGAACACTAGATACACAAAAGTGTAATGGAAATAGAATTGACCTACCACAGTGCTGAATGAACACTAGATACACAAAAGTGTAATGGAAATAGAATTGACCCACCACATTGCTGAATGAACACTAGATACACAAAAGTGTAATGGAAATAGAATTGACCTACCACAGTGCTGAATGAACACTAGATACACAAAAGTGTAATGGAAATAGAATTGACCTACCACAGTGCTGAATGAACACTAGATACACAAACGAGTAATGGAAATAGAATTGACCTACCACAGTGCTGAATGAACACTAGATGCGCAAACGAGTAATGGAAATAGGATTGACCTATCACAGTGCTGAATGAACACTAGATACACAAACGAGTAATGGAAATAGAATTGACCTACCACAGTGCTGAATGAACACTAGATACACAAAAGTGTAATGGAAATAGAATTGACCTACCACAGTGCTGAATGAACACTAGATACACAAAAGTGTAATGGAAATAGAATTGACCTACCACAGTGCTGAATGAACACTAGATACACAAACGAGTAATGGAAATAGAATTGACCTACCACAGTGCTGAATGAACACTAGATACACAAACGAGTAATGGAAATAGAATTGACCTACCACAGTGCTGAATGAACACTAGATACACAAAAGTGTAATGGAAATAGAATTGACCTACCACAGTGCTGAATGAACACTAGATACACAAAAGTGTAATGGAAATAGAATTGACCTATCACAGTGCTGAATGAACACTAGATACACAAAAGTGTAATGGAAATAGAATTGACCTACCACAGTGCTGAATAAACACTAGATACACAAAAGTGTAATGGAAATAGAATTGACCTATCACAGTGCTGAATGAACACTAGATACACAAACGAGTAATGGAAATAGAATTGACCTACCACAGTGCTGAATGAACACTAGATACACAAAAGTGTAATGGAAATAGAATTGACCTACCACAGTGCTGAATAAACACTAGATACACAAAAGTGTAATGGAAATAGAATTGACCTACCACAGTGCTGAATGAACACTAGATACACAAAAGTGTAATGGAAATAGAATTGACCTACCACAGTGCTGAATGAACACTAGATACACAAAAGTGTAATGGAAATAGAATTGACCTACCACAGTGCTGAATGAACACTAGATACACAAAAGTGTAATGGAAATAGAATTGACCCACCACATTGCTGAATGAACACTAGATACACAAAAGTGTAATGGAAATAGAATTGACCTACCACAGTGCTGAATGAACACTAGATACACAAACGAGTAATGGAAATAGAATTGACCTATCACAGTGCTGAATGAACACTAGATGCGCAAACGAGTAATGGAAATAGAATCGACCTATCACAGTGCTGAATGAACACTAGATACACAAAAGTGTAATGGAAATAGAATTGACCTACCACAGTGCTGAATGAACACTAGATACACAAAAGTGTAATGGAAATAGAATTGACCCACCACATTGCTGAATGAACACTAGATACACAAAAGTGTAATGGAAATAGAATTGACCTATCACACAGTGCTGAAGAACTGACCAAAATGCAAAACTTAACCATAGTAATATTTTTTTTTTATAAATTCACCTATAACTAATTCTGGTCCAGTGTGTGTGTGTGTGTGTGTGTGTGTGTGTGTGTGTTTCTAGATTTTTAGGGTTATTTTGTAAATATCATAAATATCATATTACATGTACAAAGATAATTTATGCCCCTAATTGTTTATTATATTTTAAGATAAGTGTTATTTTTAGATAAACTTTTTACTTGGACCTACGTTCAGAAAACAGGTTTTCCCCTCTTGAAATCTTTAATTCCTGGTCAACCTTATGCTTGCCATAATCTTTGCTAAAATGTAAGTAAAACACCTGAACTTGTTTATAACTTAGAATGTTCTAGAAATAAACTTTTGACCCTCATCCTGGTCCTCTTATTGTGTATTAAGATTTTATATTAAGGTGCTTTGTTTCAGAATAATTTACAAATCTTTTCACATGAAGTGAGTTAGTCTTTTAATTGTGCTCAGTTAAAATTTTAGAGGATTTATTTTATTTTATTATTAATTGGAATTACTAAGTGTTCATTTACTTTTTGGATTAATTCACTCTTTTGGGATTATTGTAAACTTATTTAAAGACATTCTGGGTTATTTTATTGTTATACATCTTGACTGTTAGCACATTAGCACTTCCAATACTTCTCATACAATAGAATATTCAAGACTGAAATTATCTCGGAACACAACCAGAATTCATTCAGAACACTGTACATCTGAACTTGTGATACATCTTTTCGGGGCCTTCGGGCTATTCGGAAATTAAATTCACAATACTATATTTTTTTAAAAAGTTCTGGTTAATTTTTTGCTTTGTATTCCAGGGAAATAAATTATTTGTTGAATTTTTACAAAACCTGGTTTTTGCTTTTTCATGTTTCTACGTTTAAGACCAGAGGGTCTTAAGATCAGAACTGGAAGGACCTTTACTCTTTACTGCAAACGTCCAAATAAGCGAAGGATTGGTCCAACAGCGAAGTCCGTCTTTTGAATATCTGCTACATTAATTAAAGACGGGGAAAATAACAATTATTAATGACCACAGAAAATTCGGACGACATTTTTATTTGTACATTCTGAGGAAATTTAGTGAAGTAAAGATGTACAGCGGTGACTTGAGATGTTCTTGTGTCTAAAATCTATTCAATTCTTTTGATTAATGATGCAAGCTAACTTACAATCAAACAATGGTTTTCTAATTTTCACAGCGCCATATACGATCATTGTTTGGCCTTTTCTTCTAATCTGTCCTCAACTTTGTAATTTCTTGATCAGTCTGGTGTTGATGATGAAGGGTGTACGGTTGATTTATTAGCAATAACCTTTCTAGTGCTGGTAACATTCTTGCTTGTTTCATGTACTATCAGTGTGGTCAGTTTTTGTGTCTTGGCATAAATTATTCCCTTTTCATCATTATCTACGTGGTATGGTAAAGTCTTTTCTCCAAGGATCATGGAAAGTTCGAATAATTTTTTGTTATCTTTGTCTTTATCTTATTTTGGAGGTTTAGGTTTTGCACTGGAACACGCCTTGTAGCAAAATAATTACCTGTGGCTGATTCTTTCTCCTGGACCAACATGTTGTTTTCTGCCTTGTTTCTCAGACACTTGTCACGGAAGAAAATAAGGCGGAGAACACCTTGTTGGTCTCTTTTCACCCTACAGGTAAATTCATATTGAAAGAAACTCGCAAACATCCGTCTTACAGAACAAACGTTAAACCAATACTCGTAATACAGTTTTAGCTACGGTTAATAATAGACAAACGTTTGACGATGATCAAACCAAGAGCAGTGATCTGCGTATTTCAATCTGAAACAAGGGGTTCGTATCTGAAGCAAAGGGGTTCGTATCGTTCTTTACAATTACCCATATCACTCATGCCCTATGTAATAATATTATCTAAAACCTGACAGGTATGTTATATGGTGAGTGTATACATGAATTTACCCATAATCAAGTGCCTGTGTTTCCTGTGATATTTTCTACCAACAGCACATCTTCAATTTATTTGAACAAGATTTATAGAAAGAAACATTGCGTTAACAAGATATAATCGAAGGAACAGTGCGTTAACAAGAAATAATCAAAGGAACAGTGCGTAACAAGAAATATACAAAGGAACAGTGTCTAACCTGCCTGTAGATTTAAAAGAATCGATCAAGGGTCTCGCATCACTGAAATTTTCAGGCCTTTATATAAAATATGGTTGGATGGCTGAACTAGAAAACCAATAAGTCGTTCTCAGCCTTACTGTGCTCTCTCTCTCTCTCTCTCTCTCTCTCTCTCTCTCTCTCTCTCTCTCTGTTTTTTTGCCTCTTATTTATTTCTTCTTCTTTCTGACATGACCGATGGTGGAAAAGCAATGAGACAGAGAACTAGTTGCGCCGAAACAAATAACTGCCATATTCCTTGAATTTGTTTTTTTTAAATAGATAAAAGTCCATACAAAATAAACCCTACTTTTTCTTTTCCTTTTTTTTTTCTATTTTTTTTTAATAGGTGCACTCACTATACCTTGAATTTTTTTAAAACCTCCAACTACACATCTCTCTCCACAAGCAGGGTTTGTGAACTCGATCATCTATGACTAATTAAATGACATGTACATGTAAGGGTGCTTGAGAAAATTTCTTACTGGACTGGGGTTAAAAATTAAATGAATGCTGATGTATGTTCTTTGTGTATCTTTCAAACTTGGTATATTCAAAAACGTTTGTTTAAAACTGGGTTTAGAAAGGGAAATAACTCTCGATAAATCAATGAAATATGCAGACGATTGAAACAAAATCTCAAAGAAAGTAATTTATTCACAATGAAAACTGCACACTCTTTACATTCTATTTAATGTGACCTGATAAAGACAGTTCATACTCAAAGTCAATGACACGAATTCTTCATTAAAAAGATCCAATTTAGACTGAATTACAAGAATGCGCGTGTTTTAATACTAATAAGTTGCAATTCCCAAATATTTTGTTGATTTTATTTCAATATTGATTATAATACCACGTGTTGAAACCATGCTCTTTACCCGTCTGTCTTGTAACACATTTTTCTTTACAAGAGCGCTTGAATGGTTATGAATAGATATTGTCGTTTTGCGAACAATGGACTGTTCAGAATTTTAACATTGAGATTACCTTTTGAGTAGCTGTTTGAATTTCTGGTGATTCAGCAAATCTAGAAACTTGCTACAATGTAATGTACTTACTTCACATGTTGTCTTTGTATCTTTTACATGCTTTTGACGTAGCAGAAGAAACCATCTTGGATTTTCATAGGAATGCAGTTTATAGCACACAAAAAAAAAGTGTCCAAATGTTTACATGTTAGTTTTATGATCTTCATCTAAATTGTAAAAAAAAAAATTGTTTTTAATAATATTTTATCTTCTTTTTCTTAAATTATACATTTATTTTGGAAGGCTTTATCTTACTAATCGTACAACTCAACATTACATTTTTTTTTTAAACTGACCACTTGACTTGGCACCACATAGCCATTCTTGTGCTAAGACACCATAAACATCCCAACAAATCTGCCACAAAGTGCCGGGGCAATCTATGGTCAACGTGATAAGCAAACAAATGTTCCAATACTGATTTTGTTTTAACCGTTAACTTACATCTCAATGTGTGACATTAAACATGACTTATTTGGGCGGCGCCCTAGGGAAGAAATTGCCCATCCTTAATTGTATTGACTAGCCACATACAAGGTAGACAATACAAGTAAAAACCATAACACATCACTCATTTAAACATGATAAAAGTTGACACTACGTTTTATACTATGCCACATCATTCATGATATAATGTGAACAATTAAAGCATTGGATAATTTTCCACATGTGGATTGATGGGTGTCGTATGGGTGTTATTATAGTGTATCCTTTTAAGAAGGAATCGGTGGTATTATGCGATATAATCACACAAGTTGGATTCAAATATAAATATCATAGACCATCAGCTGATGCTGCATAATTATGTACTGGCAGATCAGGGTAACAAGATGTTGCTTGTTCTTCTGTCTAATCATAACCACGTAGACCCAGGTTGTTCTTCTGTCTAATCATAACCACGTAGACCCAGGTTGTTCTTCAGTCTAATCATAACCATGTAGACCCAGATCCGCAAACACTTTACGTCGGATCGGGGTCGATGTAGTTGGATCTAATCTGGATTAGAGTATTTACTGTACTTTTATCCCAAAAGTCGCAAAGTTGGTAAATAATGTTATATTTCACAGAATAATAATAATATAAATGGTGTAGAGCAAACAGTAAAAGATTTCTTAGTTTTCCACACGTGCAAAGGAAATGCCAGTGATTATGACTGCACGTGCAAAATTTGAGCCAAATACTGGAAATTCATGTATATACACCATGGTTTTTAATTAGAAACAGAAGTCACTGCAATCATTGAACATGTTATATGACATGTACCTGCATACGTTATTTCTCCCAGCTTAAGATCACATGGCATGGCTTGTAAATGTGATGCAATGTTTGTTTTTTAATATTGAATCGGTTTATTATTGGAAAGAATTTTCTAAATATAAAAAACAAACACTTAATGATAATTTTGTCTATATTCTGTACCGTTGAGGATGGACTTTTTAAAAAAAAAAAATTATATGCATTTGTACATGATGCAATAAATTCATTTGTATAAAATTATACCGGAGATGCGTGAACGATTATTTCCACCAAAACCTTATGAAAGCTGATCTAGACTTCCTCTTTTAGCAACTAAAGCCTCATTTACAATATTGCTATTTTATAATTTTAAAAAAAACACCAAAGCTAACAAATTACATATTTATACATTTTTGCCATAAATTATACCAAGTTAACCATGTGTACAATAAAGCTCATGCATTCTTTAATTTATGTAGTCATTGATGTGGTCGTGAATGATCGACAGCTGAAAAGCCAATGCATGACGGACACCCATGGAAAGATTAAAATTTACAAGTGAGCAGACATCAAATGAATCGCCATTTAGGTAATCTTTCATGTTTTGCCCAAAATACTAGAGGAACTGAGAGCAGCACGTAAACATTGATTCTAATACTTGTTGAGAAATAAACTAAGCGTTTATAATCAAAATAGCACGTACGAAACAGCAAGGAAGTCAACCGGCTGCTAAGGATAAAACGGCAATACTACAACAAATGAAGTAAGAGAATCATACAGGATTAGAGTTTGGGACGAGCCTAGGCTCGAGCTCGAGGCTCGATAATTTTGGAGCATTTTCGGCGGCTCGAAGCTCGAGATCGAAGCTCGTCGAGCTTACTTACGCCTAGAAAAATTCTCCGCTTTTTTATATTATCGGCCATGATAAACCCGTGCGATAATTGACTGTGGGAATGAGCGGCTTTAAAGATTCACACGGCCTACGCTTCCCTATGTGTTGGTTGACCAGGGGGCGGTCGTTGCCTTGCAACATCATCGCTGGGGGCTCCTAGGATAATGATTCCGACTATTATGATTGCGGCTAACGAGAAGGGGGTTTTCAACTTATGCAAGCGAGAAAACCGGTGAACTTCTCAAGCGTTTGGCCTGACAATGAGTGGTGCTGGAGGGGCAGTAGGCGCACAACTGACGCCCGAGGGATTTCTTTTAAACTGATTGTTTAACAGTTCAAACAACATAAACGTGTTATCAGCGATTTTTCATATTGTATCTGCTCTTTGTTTGTTAATTTTTACTTATATTTTATTTCTAACGCAGTAGCGATGTAAAAAAATAATAAGAAATCGGCTGTTTTGACTTATTTTAACAAGCACGAAAAGGATAATTTCGCAGCTTGAAATGAATGTAAGCAGACAATTTCATGTCCACAAGGAAACACTTCAACAATGCGTCGACATCTGCTTAGCATTCATCGTAGTCATCTCTACTCCAGCTCGAAAGCTCGAAAAAATTATTGAGCTCGAACGAGGTTCAAATCCACGAGCTTTCCTATACTCTATACAGGATAATCATAAAAGAAAGGGAAGAAACATAAACTAAGGTTTTCCCGGGTTCTTCCTCCACCAATAAAACTGGCCGCCATGTATAGCCTATCGTGTGCTGAAAAATGTCGTTAAACCCTACAACAGCAACAACATAAACTAAGAGGATACAAATTATAAGGAAGAAGAAACAAAATGGCAGGGTGTAAGAAAGAAAGCATGAAAGATCGGAGGAACATTGGGGACAAAAATTCAAGGTTACAAACATCGAACATGACGTCGACAGTTACTTGCAGTGTGATTACAAAGAAGGTGCCCAATTTTTGGACATGTCACCAATTCCCAGTGACAATTTCCCAAGCACAAAAGAGCTTCTGGTAGCAATTAAAGAAAAAGATCCAGAATATATCAGGAAGCTCTACTCCATAAATCCCATGGGGTATATGAGAAGACCAAAATTTAAATTCTATACAAATTCTGATATCCCCAAAATAACTTAGTATCCATGACAATAACTAGGACAAATTTAATGCAATGGTATGTATGAAATACAAATAAACATGCAGGACTATGATGATTTACAGTAGAACCCGTCTTGAAAGACCACCCTTTCTGCCATAAAATTATGGTCTCTCATGACAGGTGGTCTTTCTTAACAGGTCACAATGATATATAATTATCAAATTCGTGCCTTGAGAATACGGTCTCTCAAGACAGGTGGTCTCACATAACTGTGGTCTTTCAAGACAAGTATCACTGTACATGTAAAAGTATTAAGTAAATAATCAAACACATGTTACAGACAGGGCCTAATGAAAGCCGGATGGGGCTCATTTCTTTGACAACTGGAGAAAATATTTATACCATTATTGCTAAAGCCTGATACTGCCTTGTAAAGATTTAAAACATGACAAAAACTGTTATGTTAGGATGCCATACTTGTATAAATTTGGATAGATCAATTATTTTACTGCTGCTCAAAAACATAGAAACAAAATCTGAAGCACGCAAAATTTATTTGATTAAAAAAAAAACGGATATTTTCACAGCTGTCATGAAATGAAATTACTCTAACTTGTTGTATCAAAGACGAGTAATTAGAGTTTTCCAACAAAGCCGTGGCTGTGGTCACCAGGATTTTCTAAGTGGGATTAATTTTACATTTCCTACCCTTTATCATGCATATTTTTGGTGCAAGTAATTCTGCTAAATAACAAAGGGAAAGGTTTTAGTTTAGATTTTCCACCCATTTTGCATACTTTTGGAGGACGGTTGATTATGAATGACACAAAAAAATAGTGCCCATTCATTTTGTTAATTCTAGCATGGTATATCATTTTATAGTTTCTTTATTTTATTGCACAGAAAATCCATGAGCAGGAAACACATAAGACCAAAACAATATGGGACACCCATGATCCCCAACTCTAGACATGTCACAAGTTCCCATGGACGATTTCTCAAGCACAACAGAGTTTCTGAGAAAGGATCCGGAATATAACAAGAAGCTCAACTCTATAAATCCCATGGGGTATAAAGGGTATATGATAAGACCTGAAGAAAAACAACTCATCTTACCATACGGGGAAATGATAATATTGAAGGGGGTTATAACTGTGGAAACAGAGAACAGGAGAGTTGAGTGTATCTGATATTTCTCTAGAGATACCATTATAAGCAGTGGTTAAGCACTTTGAGGCCAAAATTCGCCGCGAAGGTTATTTCATACTGAATGGAGACCATCCCGACAACAACAATCTACGACGGGATGAGAATCTTAGAATTAGAAAAAACACAACAAAATTATATCAAGGGGTCATACTTTATCCATGGTTTCCTTGCGAAAACTTGGTACAAAGGATGCATGTACGATATTAACAAAAATGTAACAGGTGTAATGAAACGGGACATACCCCTTCAAATGTCCCCTAATAATGAGGTGCAAAGAGGAAGAGTACAATATCAGCAACAACAAGACAAGGGGATACTAGAGATACAACAGCAAATAAAAATAAAAAATCCCCACACACATAAAAAATAAAGGACGAGTATCACTCAAAACATAAGAATAACCAATCAACCACAGCAGGCTCAACAAAGCAAAACCCAACAGAAAGAGAAATTATAAACAGTGAACGAAACACTGACCCATCTGAAATAATATACAGAGAAAAGACCAGAGATACAACAAAGCAAAAGTCCGACAGAAACAGCAAATACAAACAGTGATCCAAGGTAATAACATACAGAAATAAGACACAAGGCGGCATGAAGGCAATATTACCAACGAGAGAAATGGAAACAACATAACTGAGAGAGAGAGAGAGAGAGAGAGAGAGAGAGAGAGAGAGAGAGAGAGGGGGGGGGGGGGATACGAAGGAAAGAAAAAAGAAGGGAACGGGAAAGAACAGAAGAAATCTACAACATGATACAAAACTTTTCACTTCAAGATGACGAAAATATATAAATTATTATTTTATATACAAATTTGAAAAGAAATATTTAAAAAATTCATATAGCAAACACCTAATATAAGGACAGGAGGACCTCCCCAAATGGTCTGAGAAGATCAACCGGGAGCTCCCTAAATGGTCTGAGAAGATCAACCTGGAGCTCCTCAAAATGGTCTGAGAAGATCAACCTGGAGCTCCCCAAAATGGTCTGAGAAGATCAACCGGGAGCTCCCTAAATGGTCTGAGAAGATTAACCGGGAGAGAGCACTTTCCACAAAAAAGTAAATTTTTGAATTGCACATTATACACCTCCCCTTTTTGAGTTTATATACATGCACCAATTTTTATTGAGCCACAACGATAATGACCTTTGACCCATTTATTCCCAGAATAGACAGACCTTTTCCAAACAGAGTGCAAGCCTACTACAGACATTAGTTACAAAATAATTTCACACAGACAACCTGTTATTTGAATAATTTTCATACAACACATTTGGGCCACTAAAATCTGATTTATTTGATCACTTTGAGGACCGTGCCTTTCGATTTTGCACTGCATGAATGCTTTAAAACGTATTAACAATATCATGTCTCACTTTAACCTTGGAAGACATTACGACGTTATCTTCAAAACAGAAGGCAGCATTATGCGATTTACTGGTGCAAGGAAAATCTCGTTCAGAACAGGTTTGGACGTGTGCGTGGGAATGAATACCAACAAGTAGTGAAATACTGTCACATTTTATTCTCAGCATATACAAAAATAAACCTGCCGCGGCACCAGTACTTGTTTTTGTTCGTGAAGAATAAAGCTATTGACAACATCAGTTCTATCAATAAATTTTCTTTCTTAACTCTGCAGTTTTAAACCTGCTCCCTCACAGTCTGTTCTAATTTTATTTATCTCATCGACAAGTTCAGTCATACATTAAATATCTCAACAACAAAAAAAAAGAGACCTAACTTTGTACGATTACATATCAATTAAATACCACTTTGGGAGAAATATCTATGTTGCTTTGCCAATATAAATTGTTCGCATGGAATGAGCGACAATAGGTTCTGAGAGGTGGATATTGTTTACCCTGGACCATAACAAACAACCACAACCAATGTGAAATCAACGCAATATATTTCTCTATGTGATACACCGGTAGTGTAGATTTCAATTTCAACCCAAATAGACAATATGCTAATCCACAAAGAAACAAAAGTGGTCGTTAAATATTCTTAAAAGTACTTAAATATACATTTGGAACACTTTTGGAATGTTTCCTTTATGCTAAACATCATATTAGCATAAGATAATTAGCACATAATTGGCGAGGTGTGAGATATTGATTAAAGTATAACGGCACGCGTTGTACAACCCCAGGTGTGCGGAGTTTAAGGTGTAGGGAACATTTGTATTCAGAAATAAACAACATAACGTAATTGCTGTATTATGATAAAATTGTTCTTTCTGTCGGACTTAAAAGGTGTCGAGTCTCTTGGCAACATGTGAGATTATGGTCATTCATATCCAGCTCATATTTTGTAGTCGTTTTTTTATTATCAATAAATGTGATGCATCTGATGTAACTGGATAAGTCTTATCCTCGATTAGTTCCATCAGTTATCACTCCTTAAATGTAATCGAACATTGTTCTCTATGACAGTGTGACATGCATGCTGAGGTAAGACATAAAGTATATTTATTTCACAAATCATTAACACTGAGGTCTGTAGAAAAACAATTGGTATCGTGATACCTTCTTACGTACCACACCACTATGTGTTAATTTGATGAGGGCGAGTGCGTGTTAACAACAGTCTTTTTTGTTGTTTAATACTTGGGTTTTACGCTATTTTTCAGTACAAGATTTACTATACATGGCAGCCAGTATCAATGGTGGGGGAAAATCCGGGGGGAAAAAACCCAGAAGAACCACAGAAGCAAGAGACTAACAAAAATGAATGCCCGTGCCCGCAAAAACAGTCTCGTATAAGCTCTTGATTTAAAGAATAAGTCAAACTACTAATAATTATTCGTGAATGTTGAAGGTTATAATAACTTTAATACCCTAATTATCGTTTTGTATCCATTCGCCACTTCAAGCATCGATATTTTTATCGATAGGCAATATAATTAATGAATCGTTTCACCCTTAGTGAAAGGGGTGTCCTGGGAGAAGATAACACCCATGTCTGGATAAACAGTCATACTCTTTCAGGGGTAGGTATCTCGTCCACCTTTGGCCCCCACTTGACACTCAGCTCTTACATGTGGCTTCAAGAAGCTGTGGCATGCAGCGACCACATCCTGCAAAACGGCCATGACTGGCCGGCTAAACCAGGCTAAGGGTAGCCGACGGGTCTTAAACCCTCTGAGTTAGGCTTTGTCTATCTAGCATGTGAAGACTGGATTCGGCAGCCTCCGCAGAGGAAACACCAGTTGGTCAACGGGCAGAAAGGCGATTCGCAGCAAAGCGCCATGACGTCTTGGTCATCCACTGTCTCAACTCTGTCTCCGGCCGTCTCAACATTGTCATGCTGCTGGACCCAGTTGGTTTTGTGCGACATAATAATGTTGACGAACTGCGCAAATAATCCTCACTTAAAACAAAGTCACCGCGCAAGTAATTTTTGTCATCCACACATCCCATTTATCACCCACTAAAGTCCTCTGGCGACAGGCAAGCGACAAAGCGGCAAGTGTGGTACACTGTCAGCAGTACCCACAAACATGCATACAGGCGGCTCAGGCCATTAGGGTTGTTCAAAATTGACAGTGGGGCCCAGCTGCCCCCTGAGCGACAAAATAGTCCTCTTCATGAATGCACTGCTCACCTCCCTGGCATGAGGAAAGGGATATAAAAAGTGCCATAAGCTGTGCCTGCTCTAAACTTCCCTAGCCAGCATACCGCGGCTGGCTGTAACCCTCCTACAGCTGTTAAAATACAAAACAAGAAAATAAGGATTGTTCCTCACACTTGGCGTATGGAATGTACACACCTTAATGGACTGAGACGATGCGGAATGACCCCATATGAGAACCGCCCTAATAGGAAAGGAACTCGCCAGATACAACGTGCACATTGCTGCCTTGAGCGAGACCCGGCTTGCAGGAGAAGGCAAACACTGAAAGGAACTCCGGATACACTTTCTTTAGGAGCGACCGAGAAAGTGAAGATAGCAGTGAGGCCGGTGTCGGCTTTGCAGCGAAGACAGCACTGACTGGACCTCACAAGGGAGTAAACAACAGACTCATGGCCATGAAACTCTCCCTCTTGTCTTGACGAAAGCACCTTACCATCATCAGTTGCTATGCTCCAACCTTGACCAAACCAGATGAGGTTAAGGTCAAGTTCTATGAGGATCTTCACTTCGTCAGCGCTGACGCTCAAATTGCAGATAAGCCCGTCATTCCTGGCGATATCGATGTAAAAGTAGGATGTGATCACGTTGCGTGGGATGGAGTGCAAGGGTCAATGTAACAGAAGCGGTCTCCTTTTACTCCAGACGTGCGCCGAGCATGAACTGCTGATCACCAATACTGTCTGCCGCCTCCCTACCCATACCCGGACGTCATGGATGCACCTACGCTCTAAGCACTGGCACCTCATCGATTACGTCACTGTCAGGAAGAGGGGCAGGCAGGATGTGCGTATGACCAAGTCCTGATGCAGCACTAACTGATGGACAGACCACCGCCTCATCATCACCAAGCTCAACATCCGCATTCAGCCCAAAAAACGCCCAGGAAAGAAGACTTCTAAACGACTGAACATCACCAAGTTGAATGCACCAGTACCAAACAGTCTCTCGTGGATGCCCTAGACGAACATCTGAAATTCACCCCTCTCGACAATCAGAATGTGGAGACGACTGACGGCATTTAGAGAGCTGGTTTACAGCACAGCTTCGAAAATCCTAGGAATCTCAACCAGAAAAACTCGTTTGATGAGAACTGCGACGAGATCAAGCAGTTGCTGGATGAGAAACATCGCCTTCAAACCTACCTCAACAAATCCATGCCCACCTCTAGGAAAGATGCGTACAACAACATATGCAGAACTGTACAACAGATGCTCAGTCAGATGCGAGACACATGGCTGAGCAACAAAGCTGATGAGATCCAGTGCTACGCAGACCAGCATGACATAAAGAAATTATACGATGCCCTGAAATAAGTGTATAGACTTGTATTATCTGGATCATCCCCCATTCTCAACGCCGACAGGAACACACTAATTACTAACAAAGAAAGGATTGTTCAACGATGGGCTGAGCACGATGGCAGTATCCTGAATCGCCCTTGATCCATCAATTATGAAGCCATCAGTCGTCTACCTCAATTATCCATCAACGAAGCACTGGATGACCCTCCAACCTTGCTGAAGATACAGATATCATCGATATGCCTTTTCTCCAGTGGCAAAGCACTTAGTCCAGGCTCAATCCCAGCTGGAGTCTACAAGGAAGGGGGTACAACTCTGGTAGAAAGGTTCCACCGTTATGACTGATGTGACAGCAAAAGACGATCCCCCAGGAATTTAAGGACGTTTCCATAAGTCATCTGTATAAGCGCAAAGGGAACCGCCAGGCCTGCGACAACCACCTCCTTACTTCTTACAGTATCAAACAGTCTCTAATTGATGTCTGGAAGAATGTCTGAATTCCATCCCTCTCGACAATCAGCGTGTGGAGACCGACTGAGTATCAATCAGAGAGCTGGTCTACATAACAGACTCTGAAATCCTAGGACCCTCAACCAGAAAGCATTAAGAGTGGTTTGATAATAACTGCGATTGCCAGCAAGCTGAACCAATATACTTACTCTCACTTACTGGAAAGATACAGATTCCTACTGAACCGAATCCCGTTTTCACGCATGCACTGTTTCAAGATAGCTACGTCGGCCAGCATCTCTGAGAGGCGTAACACTATCCCCACCACCCACACCCAAAAAAAAATTCCAAACTGTAACAAACAAATTACTGGTCGTAATTAAACTAGATAATGAAATGGTTTTTTTAAAAAAATAAGTGTATAGGAAATAATGTTCTTCGGACACAATACCCATTCGATATATAATACAATCAACCTAGAATAACGTGATTTTGTGACAAAAATTATCAACGCGTGAGCTAATCAAGCAACGTACAAACTTGCAAGCGCTTCCTTTGTTCTGAAGATAATACATAATCGGTATTTACAAAGTGTCTACTTAATTTTGAATTTAAATATGCTTACGGACAGTTTTAATATTTAAAATGATAAGTACTATATAAATTAATTCAGATCGCAAAGAAAAACCTGCTTCATATTTCTCACGTGTAACGAGAGATTGTTAGTGTTCTTAGCTTTTAGATAGTATGCATACAAACTGATATATCGCCACTTGTCAATCATGCTGATTAATTAACCAATCAGTGAGTGTAAATTAGACACACCTCCAGGCATTGCTTAGGTCCGCCATTTTCCTCCGATAAGCTGCTTGTGGCAATAGTGAATTGATTATGATAACTATTTAAATTTGCAATGATTTGTTGAGTTCTCTATTGATAAGGGTGAAAAGAAGTCATAGAGGGCCTTGTAATTCTGACCGTCGATATCCAGATCGTCTAAATAGAAGAATTAGAATTAGATTTATTCCTTTTACGAAACATAGACAAAACTTCAATAGATAAAGACTTTTTGTGGTCGCAATTGCAACATGTTTGTTTGCATAAAATTATGCAGCAAAGCGAGTCCGACGATGACTTGAAGGATAAAAGAATTGAAATTAAAAAAATATATGTAAAAAGAGTTTCTATAAATATGGGAGAAGACCACCCACTCCCACCTTTCGGGCTTTGATGTATAGTATTTTTCTTGTATATGAAGCACTAAATCAATTATTCTATTATTTTAAAGGTTAGAATTTTTTTACTTTAATGTTAACTTCTTGTTCCCAAACAATGATTTATCGTCTCGATCATTTAGACACTTGAGTGACACTACTTTATCATTGGCTTGTAGGAGAGGTGGGGATATAAAATGTAATAATAACGAAATACAAAGACAATGGTTTCAGATAATTACTCTCTCTCTCTCTCTCTCTCTCTCTCTCTCTCTCTCTCTCTCTCTCTCTCTCTCTCTCTCTCTCTCTCAGCTTATCCATGAGAAAATGGTCCAGCTTCTTGGCACTGCGTCTGCACACCACCGTCCAGGTTCTGCAAGCATACATCTTAGTCGACAACAGTTGCTTTGTAAGCTTTAAATTTTATTTTTAGGCAGCTCCTTCTGCACTCCCACATACATGCGCGTAGTCTGCCACAAGTCACAATTGCTTGAGCAATGCCGGCGTTGGTTTCATCATCGACGTTAACTGCACATGACAGTGTTTTTCCAAGCCAGGTGAACCTATCCACTGTCAGGAGGGTTTCCTGTTTACTATTATCGTTAGACCAACAAGCGGGAGGAGGTCGCAGGTTCAAACCTGTCCGAGTCATACCAAAGACATATATAATGGTACTAGCAGCTAACTCCCTTGGCGCTCAGCATTAAGAGGTTAGTGTTAGGGTGGTCGGCCTGGTGTCAGGATTATGTGACTGCATGGGACATGCTACTACATGTCGGCGGCATAATGCTCCAATGCTAGACATCGATATAAACTTCCACATTGCAGATATCGAAGCGATACGACTGAAAATTGTTAAAGCTATGCCAAAGATCCAAATCACACACACACACGTTTTTCCTAGTGCATCACATCTGTCTTCTTCATAATGAGTGTCACAAACTGAAGCAATTTAGCCATATTCTGTTGCATGTCAGATTGTAAAATTTGCATTCAGGTAACAATCGCCAGCAATTAGGAGATCACTAAAAGTTACTTTCTTTAGGTTCGTCTATCGCATGTAGTCTCCTCATATTGTAGAGTTTGCCGTCAGTCCGGTGTCTGTCTGATGAACAGATGCTGCAGGATTCTATCAAAATCGGGGAGCTCTCCCATTTTCACCAAAATAAGGGGGTGGGGGAAAAAACGGGAGGAGAAATGCTTGTGATTTGCAAAAATGAACACATCGGACCACTCTGCTAATATTTTTGGACTGTCAGATTTTATTGAAATTTTGACAAGTAGAAATATTAAATTGCTTTTACAGCAACTGCTTTAATTAGTTATGCCTATCTGTAATTACAATGATGTAATCGAGGTACTCTAATTAGTTAGAATTAATTATATAAATTTTAATGAGGTGATGTGAAGTCATAGAGAACAAGAGAACATTTAACTGCATCGCTGCTAATAAACTTAACTAACTCAACTGGCACAGAGCCACTAACAAATACAGCGTCACACATGTCATGTGGGTACATCTATTATGTTTTAGCAACATATTTTTTTTTAATTTGATTGTTTTGTGGCTACATGTAGCAGCAAGTATATTTGGTAGAGGAAGACACAGCAAGAACCACCAACATACGGGAAACTACTGTCAAGCTTTCTCACACACCAAGCCCAAGACTCGAACCCTCGCGGATAAAGGTGAGATGGTAGCGATCTGTTAAGGCAAGCTCTTTAAACTACTCGGTCACCAGATAGAAGTGAGATGTGAGTGATCTGTGTTTACAGCAGTTGCCATCTTCCAAAACTATATTTAGAAAGTGCTGATCATTTACTTCTTTGGTAAAACACAAATTGCCGCATACATATTGATGTTTCCAATGACGATAGTATGCTTTCATCTTCGACTCAGAACAGGTGGGTTACTTTTCAATCAGCCATTGAATCACATGCCTGAGAATGTGCAGAAGTTTCTCAGTGCAGTCGATATCAAAACGAGCCAAGGCAACGGTTAATTAATTAATGCATATTGACTGATACTACGGTACTGTAACAATACACCTGTGGAGAAAATCTCAAAGGTAAAACTACAATCAGTCAGTATATTCTTCAAATACCAAGTCATCCAGGTCACGTAAGTGTTCAACACGCGCTATTTTAGTATTGACAACTTTGACAAACGCGCTAACAGGATTGATGCCCGGTTCCGATAACGAAACATTTGATTTACACGGGTCATGCCTTACAAGTTTCTACCTTCGTCGTTATACAATTTCTCAAACTGAATCTTTGGAAATCTTGCGAATACATTTCAAAATAATAATACTTTAAAATATTTAGTTTTAAAATAAAAATAGCCGGCTAGAAGGATTCCGTCGCTATGAAAGATAATAGTCTAAAAGGATATATATATATATATATATATATATATATATATATAGAGAGAGAGAGAGAGAGAGAGAGAGAGAGAGAGAGAGAGAGAGAGAGAGAGAGCTAATCACATACTCGAATGCTAAAGATAGATTGGTTGAATGAATGCCGGGGATAATGTCGTGCCGAAGTTATAAACGGGTGTGATGTTTTTAAAATTTGAATATAGATGTCTTTAAAAATCAAATTTCTTATTTAATTTGAATCCTCATTCATTCATTTTCTGTCTGTTTATAATATACAAGACTCATTAAATACACAAATCTTAAACCATCGTTGTGAAAACTGGACTGAATGTTATGCGCTGTCGGAAAAAGAGCTTAATAATACAGTGTTATTTCTCATGGTTGATCTGACATCCTCATTTTTGACCCAGCTTGTTACCTGGAGGTCTACCGAGGCGTTCGCATTATAATTTTCGCGGAATGTGGTGGTGTTGGTTGGGGGGGGGGGAGGCGTCGAACATGTAGTCCCCGGTTCTTCCGCCACCATTAATACTGTAAAGCCTATCGTGTGCTAAAAAATGGCGTGTAATCCTACAACAACAACAAAAACAACAACAACAACAATTCTCAGACTTTTTACTGCACTTTGAAAACATTTAATTTCAAATCATTGTTTATTTCATACATCTCTATCCCTCCAAGAAGAATGTACTGGAGCTCGAATTGTTCTAGTAAATATAACTTTTCCCCGCATAAAAGCAGACGTAACACTGATTAAACAAGTGACAATAATTACGCACTTTTAAACGTCTGCTGTCAAACTTGGATCATACAGCTGTATTAACGATATTTATCACACTTGCCCACTTTCTTGCAGGGCACAAGGATGGCAGAGTGGTCTAAGTCGCTTAGCGGCCAGTGTATTTCAGAAAGATTGCTTGTAGCATCCAGTTAATCAGTGGTTCTGCGTGTGCTGAAAAATGGTGCTAAACCCACAAACCCAACCCGATTAAAACCAGATCTCCATTTGATCTGACTGCGAGTGCTTTGGGGTCATGTTCTGTGTCAGCCGATGGTAATGCAACTTTCAGAAATTTGAAAGTAAATAAAACAGATAGGCACACACTGATGCTCTTCAGCTACAATGCCCAGTTTCCCAAACATGAAGATCTAAGAATTTATCTGATTGGCTGATAAAATTGGCGATTATGGTAATAACATAGGTCATCAGAACATGACCTCTAATCGGTCGTTGTCATCTTCACGTAGGACAGCTAAATCAGATTTAAATCAAACTGCCCACAAACCACAACCAAGTTCTTCCACTCAGTAATGTGATCATTATCTTAAGGCAACTGATACCGCTCCGGTGGCCTAGTGGTTAGAGCGTCCGCTGCGGAACCGGGAGGTCGTGGGTTCGTTAAAAATCCTAATGAAACAAACATCACAAAACATACCGGTATCTGAAACGGTATAATTTGGAAGGAGATATCTGCAGAACAAACAACATAAACCCTGATCTGTGTGCACATTATGGAACGACAGAGACAGGACCTTCAAACAGATTTAAAGTTGAAGGGTGAGTGTGGAGGTGGGCTGCCAAAGAAGGCGGGGGTGAGGTGGAGTTAATCACGAACTGTCCCTTTTAAAACTAATTAATACAGAGAGGACGATGGATGATTAACATCAAATTTTCATGCTATTTTGAAGCATAAACTGTGTGCCTTCTTTTCAATAATGCACAGTATAATCTATAACAATATTTTATTTCTTAAATCTCTATCAATCTTTGTACAACTAGAAAATGGGTAACATTAGCAACATAGCAGATCTGCTGGTGTTCCAACAAAACCTATTCTTAATAGGTATCATTACTTGTTATAAACAATGCACGGTGCTGTCAGATGGCCCTTGGTTAGAGCGTCCGCCTAGGATGCGAGAAGTCGTGGGTGCGATCCAAGGCCGAGTCATACAAAAACCTTATAAATATGGTACTAAAAGCTGATCGTTTGATGCGCAGCACTAAGAGGCTACTGTTTGGACGGGTCCGCTTGGTGTCAGAATAATGTGACTGACTGGGGCATCATGATACATGTCAGAGGCATGATGCCCCAGTGCTAGCATCACTACAAACTGCCACACTTCAGACATAATAGCGATATGACTTCATTTTTTTTTAAAAAAAAAAAACGTTAAAAATCCACACACACACACACACACACACACACAATGCATTTCTAAATTTAGACGCCATACTATTACAGTACATCTAAATACCTGACAACAAGTTATGACTCAACAAATCTAGATGACAGAATAATCGAATACTGTACACAAGTATTTAGACAAGGCATACACCATGAGCCTTGCGTTCCAATAACCTGACTGTGCGACAACCTCATAACCGTGTTTAATTTATTGGTTAGTGTGATAGTGGTCTGTAGTTTACCTTGTCTAGGTATGCAATCGATTTATGTACTTGTATAAACACTTGACCTGTTTTCATTCTTTTGCCAGTCGCACTGCCTGATAGAGAAATCCATATTGTTGACCCGTTTTCATTTTTTGCCGAGTCCTATTGACTGCTAAAGAAAGACTTACGGTTGTTGTTTTCATTTTTTTTTAACTAGCCACATAGCCCACTACATAGTGGGCCACAATGAAGAAGTACAACATGGGTTAAAAGTTGACCAATACCATCAAGCAGCTGTTCTGTGAGGGACTGGTTCCAGACAATAGTTGAGTACGTCAAGGCTGTCTCCTGTCACCCACGCTTTTCAACATGTACTTGGAGCGCATCGTGAGTGAAGCCCTGGAAAACTACCCTGGGACAGTCAGTATTGGAGGGTGTAACATCACTAACCTCCGCTTTACAGACAACACTGATGGGCTGGCAGGCAGTGAAGACGAGCTTGCCACCTTAGTCGAGAAACTGTATGAACCAACTACCTAATTTGACATGGAGCTAAGCGCTGAGAAGACAAAGCTGATGACAAATAGTGGCAAACAAATCGCAGCCAAGATTTAAGTCGGAGGATAGGAACTGGAAACAGTGAGCCAGTTCAAATATTTTGGTTCCATACTCACTGAAAAGGGATGAAGGGGAAACATTTTGTCACAAGCAGTACAGACAACGGCTGCTATGTCAAAGCTAAGACACATCTGCAGAGACAAGAATATATCTCTGAAACTAAAATCAGAATATTGAAAGCACTAGTCATCTCAATCTTTCTGTATTCATGTGAGGCCTCGACCCTGACAGCATAATTACAACGAAGAATCCAGGCACATGAAACAAGATACTACAGAACCATCCTTGGCATCTCTTAATGGACCACATCACAAATGAAGAAGTGCGTAACACCATCAGGCGCAAAGTAGGCTAATATAAGGATCTCACCACCACCATCAAAAAGTGAAAACTAAAATGGTATGGCCATGTCACTAGAGCCAACAGTATATCCACAACAGTACTGCAGGGCTGTGTCCAAGGTGGCAGAAGGAGAGGTAGACACCCCCCCCCCAAAAAAAAAAGTGGACTGACAACATCACAGAATGGACCAGGAAAGTTCTGCGGAGACACGGGCATTGTCACATGATCGAGGCAAATGGAGGGAACTGGTCAGTTTTCAGCAACAATATGCCTCGACGACCACACTAGGTCAAGAGACTGATGATGATGATGATGATGATGATGATGATGATGATGTCTTAATGATGATGATGACGAGTCCGCTACAATATTTTAACATGGTTCCAAATGACAATTTCTCAGTTTTGCAAAGGGGGGGGGGGGGGGGGGTATTGGAACAGTCATATGCCTGCAAGTCGAAGAGCGAAGCATTGCCACTTTAATAAGACCGCCTGACGCAATCAGGCTTGGACAGGTGGTGGGTTTCCTGATCAGGTTGGCAGGAAGTCCATAGGCATGACTTGATAACCGTGACATTTAACTCCAAATCAATCGAACCCGGATTGCATATTTTGGTTTAAAATACATAAAACTGGTTCTAAAACTGGCGATGACGTTTGAGTCGTCGATATTCCTTCATTACTAATGGCATTAGAATTGTTTTCCACTAAAGGTGAAATCGGTACATTTGCATCCAAAATAACTATCATGTATACTTAATTATTTTTAATGGGGGATTTTGATGCCAGCAGTACCTTACGAAGCTCAAATGACGCTGGGCTGGAGGTCTGAGATGGCGTCTCCTGTCGCTTATCTCATTTAGCTACACCGTTGCTAGTTATTTGACAAATATAATCGTTAACAAAACAAAAGAGTTTGTTACTATTGTATGGCCTAGTGTCGGTGTAATTTTGTAAATTAGAAGTTTTGATAATTAGAAATTTTCAAATTTAGAATTCAAATCTATAATAATAATTTAAAAAAATATCTTTATGTTGTATGATTGTCGTTCATGTCAGTGCCACATTGTAAGTTTGCGAGCTTTTACGGCTCCCAAGTCACGAATGACGTCGTTTGATAATGTTTCATTCACACGTCGTTCACTATCAGCTTTATTGACACTGAAAATACTGATGTCACAAATATCATCAACTAAATAATCTGCATTGCTAATAGTGTTGCTTGAAAATAAACAGCCAGAACAAAGTCGTCGTTTATGTAACGCAGCTCAGCTCACAGGTGCTCGAGGCCAGCTTGATGTTAAAAAACAAGAAGCGATAATCTTAAGGAAAAATTCATAACTTGGGTCAAAATCACCTAAGATTACCACTCCACCACCACCACGACCCGTTTTGGCATACATGTATCACCCTAAATATCATACTATAAAATTACACCAGATTACCCCCACGACCCGTTCTGACATACGACCCTGTCTATCATACTATAAAAGAACCTCAGATTACCCCCATGACCCGCTCTGACATACGACCCTGATTATCATAATCTTTTATGGTCGTATGTCAGAACGGGTCATGGGGGTAAACTGAGGTAATTTTGACGCTTGGTATGATTTTTTTCATTCAGATTGTATCTTTTTTTCAAAATAAAGCTCGCGTCGAGCACATGTGGTTCATCACTGTCAATATGATTATCAGCAGCTCAGAGCGTAGCTAGCGGGGGGGGGGGGGGGGGGGGCAGGGAGTACATATGTCCCCGGACGCCAAGGTACAGGGGCGCCAAAATGAGGCTTACAACGTTACATTATAATAAGTAAACAAGGGTAATAAATCGGTCACAAGATCGCTGGGGCGACAATGTTATAGTTCGTCCCCGGGCGCAAAATATCATCGCTACGCCTCTGCAGCAGCTTCATGTTGCTAGTGTTGTCAGAACAAAATATCGATGAGTAACTGCAGCGCCACGTGCTCCGATTGCTCTTAACGCTTTTCGCCCCGCTTATTTTCTGCTGCTAGCGAATGCAGTGGTTATTGTAATGTCATAATCTGAAACGTTAGTATCCGAACAATCCGATCTGATTTTCGTAAACATTACAGTTCAAATGTCTTTAATACTAACACTCACTTTACAAGAAATTACCCATGTATCTTATAAGCCGTAATCGTCACTGGTCCGTATCAACTAAAGTACAAATGACTCGAATTCGCCTTTAGTACTAAAGCTACACAAGCATATCAGTGACATGTAAACACTGCTAGCTGGAGTTACACCATAGAAGGCAGAAACCGGCATATCCAAAGGGCGACGATACCATCAAGGATGACATCACCAAACTTTCAAAATATTACCTCAACCCCCTTTTTTGCCTATCTTTACCTTTCCTTTTTCTCCCCCCCCCTTTTTTTTGGGGGGGAAGGGCAATAGTTTCCTTTAATTTTCCCCTTTCGTGCCATGTTGTCGAAGTTTATTTGCCCCATTGTTCCCAATTTTGCATACCAGTGGATAGCGAGTTAACATTTTGCTTTTGGTGCCAGCAGAAACAGCAGAATAGTCACCATCATTTGTATTTTACTGAGCAAGTTCATACCACTTTAGTTACAGTCTTGAGATGACAATAAACAGCAATAAACTTGGCAAATTCATCTACTACCGGTATACTATGGGATTCCAACCATTTGATGTTCGAAGGGGTAGGGTCTGCAACTGTTTTTGAGTCACGATATTATCTTCTTTATCAGAAAATATTTCTATAAAAATAACATAATTGGTTATAATATAGTGTTAATTTCTTCTACAAAATCAGAACAAGATATTTATTTCTGCTATTTGTGAACTAAACAATTTTTAAAAATAAAATAAAAACAAATCTCAGGACATTGTCCCAAGAAATTAATTTTTGGTTTGCCCCAATATAATTACTTTATATTTTGGTATATATTGAAACATGTTTAGAAAAACCATGGTATACTTAGGAACAAACTTTTTCCTCATATCCAGTTTTACCTATAAACATAATATTTTCAGTCATGAATTTAATGCAAAAGAATTATATTTGAATGACATCATACATGCATATGTGTAAGCATGTAAAATGAAGTTTGAAAAGCACATTTGCACTGTGATCTACCCTTGATTATAATAACACATATAGTATGTCCCAACAGCTGTTTTTCTTGGGGAGTGGGGTGGATCAGAAGAAATGTGTGGATGGCCAGGTATAAGACTAGAGCTTAAATACATCTAATTGCCAACAGTTATTGATGAATAATGTATTTGCATGTAAGTTGTGAAATTACTAGTAGTGGTAGTCAGGGCCATATTATCCAGTATAGACATAGTAGGCAATGTGCCTTGGGCCTATGAAACCATGTTACTGAACATTAATTGAGGCAGTCTCATGTCAATGTCAAGTGCATTATTAAAGAAGTCACTAGGGCCTATGAAACCATGTTAATGAACGTTGATTGAGGCAGTCTCATGTCAATGTCAATTGTATTATTAAAGAAGTCCCTAGGGCCTATGAAACCATGTTAATGAACGTTGATTGAGGCAGTCTCATGTCAATGTCAAGTGTATTATTAAAGAAGTCCCTTGGGCCTAAGAAACCATGTTAATGAACGTTGATTGAGGCAGTCTCATGTCAATGTCAAGTGTATTATTAAAGAAGTCCCTAGGGCCTATGAAACCATGTTAATGAACATTGATTGAGGCAGTCTCATGTCAATGTCAAGTGTATTATTAAAGAAGTCCCTAGGGCCCATGAAACCACATTACTTAAGGTTGTTTGAGGCAGTCTCATGTCAATGTCAAGTGCATTATTAAAGAAGTCCCTAGGGCCTATGAAACCATGTTACTGAACATTAATTGAGGCAGTCTCATGTCAATGTCAAGTGCATTATTAAAGAAGTCCCTAGGGCCTATGAAACCATGTTAATGAACGTTGATTGAGGCAGTCTCATGTCAATGTCAAGTGTATTATTAAAGAAGTCCCTAGGGCCTATGAAACCATGTTAATGAACGTTGATTGAGGCAGTCTCATGTCAATGTCAAGTGTATTATTAAAGAAGTCCCTAGGGCCTATGAAACCATGTTAATGAACATTGATTGAGGCAGTCTCATGTCAATGTCAAGTGTATTATTAAAGAAGTCCCTAGGGCCCATGAAACCACGTTACTTAAGGTTGTTTGAGGCAGTCTCATGTCAATGTCAAGTGCATTATTAAAGAAGTCCCTAGGGCCTATGAAACCATGTTACTGAACATTAATTGAGGCAGTCTCATGTCAATGTCAAGTGTATTATTGAAGAAGTCCCTAAGACCCATGAAACCATGTTACTTAAGGTTGTATGAGGCAGTTTCATGTCAATGTCAAGTGCATTATTAAAGAAGTCCCTAAGACACATGAAACTACGTTACTTAAGGTTGTTTGAGGCAGTTTCATGTCAATGTCAAGTGCATTATTAAAGAAGTCCCTAGGGGCCCCCGAGTGGCCGAGTGGTCTAAAGCGCTGTCTGTTGTGGATCACTGCCATCTCAACTCTGTCTGTGTGGGTTCGAGTCTAAGATTCGGCTAATGTAGTTATATGAGAAAGACTGCCAGTAGCTTGCTTGTGGGTCGTGGTTCTTTCAGAGGGGGTTTCCGGGATTCTTCCTCCACCATTAATACTGGCCGCCAGGTATAGCTATATTGTGCTTAAAAATGGCGTTAAACTCAACAACAACAACAACTGTCCTAAAAAGATATCCCTTTAGCAAGCCAATCCAAATTTGAGCATTTGCCATGTGATGTTCTAATAATGTATTGTACAGGCCATCGTTATATTTACTGCATTGGCAGAACCTCATAGGACTGGGCAAATTTACTTCAGTTTCTTAATAAAAAGAAACAATCAATAACCGCAAATCGGAATTTCCAACCAATCCTCATAAAATCAAATATAAGATGGAGTTGGACCATACACGAGTTTGTTTAGGACCTTAATCTGGCCATGATGGAAGTCCCCCAAGACAGCTCATGATATTAAAGCATCTATGGAATGCTAATGATTTATTCATTAACCATCTTCCCGAAGCTTAACGTTAAAGCGTGAACTTGTCAAGCACAAGCCCTGATTCAGGATCTTCAAAACTTGATTGATCATCAGCCACTACTAATTTAGTTAAATCAAATGTTCAACTGGTTGCAGTGGGTAAAAAAAAAATATACCAAGTATTATTTGATACAGAGAAAATAGTCCCACAAGAGCAGGTAGTCAGTAATGGCCTTAACAAACATGTGGCTCAATTTGTGGCAGTCCCTGATCATAACATGGGCCTTTCTGTGAATACAGCATTTGGAAATACACTTTTAAGCAAGTTTTATATGATATTGAACCTTAAATTTTCTTCCATCACTTTCAATTTACCTTCCCTTGATAAATATATTTATAAAATTACTAATGCATAGAGACCCTGTGAGTGCTACATTTAATTGGACCAAATAGCCATACAGATCAATCTGTTCCAAACTAAGCTACAGTAGTGTTTTTATAGAACACTATAACGTTGCATGACTTATTTGAAAAGTAACTGAAGTGCTGATGTACATACATTTTTAAAATGTGAGGAAATTTCTTGCCAAGTATGTATGTATGTATGTATGTATGTATGTATGTATGTGTGTATGTATGTGTGTGTGTGTGTGTGCAGATAGATATACATGCATGTATGTCCAGTTTCTTTTGAAACTGTAACACAGATCTTGGCTGGGCACAACATATATCAGTCACATGACAAACATTCCAATGAAATCCTTACTAATCTAATTACCCTGACTGGTGACTACCTGATTTCATTTTTACAGGTATAGTCTGGTGACTACCTGATTTCATTTTTACAGGTATAGTTTGGTTACTGGGATAAGAGTACACCCAATAGGAAGTGGGTCAGATGGAAAACCTTGGCTATATAATAATTCTTTACAATCCTTGAGCTTTTCTGTCTAATTTTCTTTATGTTTTCTGAAGGTAAATTATGTTCTTAGAAAAACACTCATAATTTAATATAAATAACTGTTAATATGCCACTGAAGCGTTCTCCTAAAATAAGTCACTGAAGCGTTCTCCTAAAATAATTGATGTTAATCTAGGCTCTATCAAGAGTCCAATGCCAGGATTTATTCCGTAACTGAAAACTATGGGACACAATTGCCTAACCTTTTAAAGCAGCAGGATTTTTTTCTAAATATCGGAAGGATTTAATGGGAAACTAAGGGTATCAAACATTGCATTTGTTCGATTTTTTAATCACATGTGACAGAATAGACGCTGCTGTTGTATCTACATATATGTACATTGTGCATAGCACATTTCATTTCTAGAAATTGAGTCTCAGATTTCTAAAAACTGTGACTTTGCATTTGAGATCAAAGAGAAACAATGTTTTTCTGTTAATGTGTGCAGTCTGTGAAGACCTTTGCCTTGATCATTAGGGACTGGCTACTAACTGTTTAAGTAATACCAAATAACTTGGATCAAACATAGTTTAATTTCGAGTAATTTTATCAATTAGAGTGAACAGTATGTAATCACAAGTACTTTTGCATTACAACATATTACATTTTTGTGAATTTGTTTTTGACAGTTTTCAAGGCAGTTAAGTGCTTTATTATAAGACAATAGGGCAACAATCTTTGGTTGGGCCAGACTTATTAAACCCATGTCTTTTGGGTATAAGAGTCAGTTACTGTACAGGTTTGCTACCCTAGAACCCTCTTACAACCAAACCCAATTATTTTCATTTTTAAAACTGACTAAACAACAGGATTGTAGTTAAATTTGGAGTATTTCTGACAGTTTATATCAAAAGCTTATCAATATTTTAAAATGGCCTCATTTACCAATTGCAGCATATATGTAGTTGTAACTAGCCTATGTTCAAGATTGAAAGATTACCATTACAAATAAAAATCATGTGGCAATATATCTAAATATTAAACTAAATTTATACTGCATTTATAGTTGAAGAACATGATATCGCAAACTTTTGATTAAATCATGATAGGAATGCAAAAGCCCCTCACTGTCTATAAATTAGCATTTTTTAAAAATATAATTATAAGATGAAAGGCCAAAAAGTGGCCTTTCTATACATGTGACCTTGTGCATTCAATCCAAGCACCGAATACCGTTATCATTAGTATTGTTACTATCATCAGTCTATTACAGGTATGATACTGTTATTAGTAATAGTAGTTGTAATAATATTACTTGATACCTGATGAGGTAGAAATATCCTATTGATATTAAGTAGAATATAAACAAAGTTACTGAGATTGAAATTGACCTGTATAGTTAAATAATTGACCCAAAATTTAGCAGCTGTATGTGTGTTTGCAACAAGAATTAAAATTTTCATAATATAGCTTTGTCATTATCAACCAAATTATTATCTACTTTTCAAGTTAAGATGAAAGTTCTTTTTGGGAGGTTCTGGTAATGTTTTAAAATATTATTGCTATTAGAAAAGAGTTTTGCAGGTTATTTCAGACTGTTTCTAGAGATGCCAGTGAGAATGCTGTAACTGCAATTTAACTCATAACTGATCAAGTAACTGCAACCCCCTCCCACAATCTGATCAAGTAACTGCAACCCCCTCCCACAATCTGTGCTCAGGATGACTAATCCTACAACATGATAAGACATATCACATGATATGCTTGTTTTAGTATCACTATAACGTAAATAACATGTGATATATCTTACATTGTAGAAACTACCAGGCAGACATGCTATTCTAACACCCTCTTTGTAACATGAACAGCCCACAAAAATACACCCAGCAGTATAATTGTTTTCTACTAAACAATATCCAATTATACATGCAGTATATTAGTTTTCTACTTAACAATATTCAATTATACATGCAGTATATTAGTTTTCTACTAAACAATATTCAATTATACATGCTATAAAAATGTAGGATGATTGATCAGTCTTTACATTAGTGCATTACAACAACAACAAAAAACATTAAAATAGACACGTTTTTGATAAACAAGATGGACTCGAAACTATACCGCCTAGTGCGTAATGAATGGACCAGCATCTTTCGTTATTAACAATACCTGATAACGGGAGGTTATCTCTAGCAGCATGGTCATGGGGATAGCTGTTCCAGCCATCGCGTGAGTTGACGGCATCGCAAATTCTTGAGAGAAATCCGTTTCCAATCGAATTACGGGTGGGGCGCATGGGCGCGGCCAACGTAACACATCCTTAATTGCTTGGCCAGTGTACATACACAGGCACCACACTAGCACTGTTCTTCTTATGACGACCGTATCCACATTCCAAGCTACGAATGGCAAAAAGGTCAAAAAGAAAAGTTCCTCTCCCAAAAATGAAGCGACACGGAAGATGTAATAAAGAAACTTGTTTTTAATCAGGTGCGGTGTCAAGTTTTTTTCAGATGGGAATGGGAACTGACCTTCACCTTTCCCCACTCCATTATCCGAGTCCGAGTCATCCTGACCGTACGGCGGTAAAAGTTGACCATTTCTAAAATCCTCTCTTTCAGTTAATTTGTTATTATTAATACCATAAACTTCCTTCAAAACGTATTTGCCATTCTGCTGCATATAGTCTCCGTTGATACAGTTTAAGCGAGTCCCATTGCATATATTAACAGTTTCTGCTGTCGCACTCTTCGTACGCTCCTGTACAGGAACCAAGCCACACATTCTCTGGAATTTCACGACACATAAAGGGTCTTGTAGCTTCGAAATTGTATCCATTTTTCGTTTTAGCTTCGGTTTACTTTTCCTCTCACTTAATATATCAACGGGAGGGTGTCACTCCGTCAACTTTCGAAATATCCAACGATAAAATATTAGCTGTCCCTAGTTACCTACCGGCGTCTACCTGACCGTTCTGAAGTTAAATTGTACCAGTAAAATGAATGCCGTAAGGGGGCGCTTGTTTAATACAGGTGACATATTACAAACGAATCAGTTAAGCTAGTATGGTTTCCACTGACAAAATTACTCATCGATAACGGAGAATATGTCGCAAGTATTTCTTTCTTTCATTCATTTTTTTGTGTACGCTATAGGAAAAAATATATTTTTATGACTGCACAAACACTCTGAAAGCCATTTATTGGCTATTGGACAAATCGGACCAAAGACAATTGGGCCCAAGACAATTCGGCCCAACTTGGACCGAAAATAAGACAATTCGGCCCAACCAAAGACAATTCGGCCCAATTTTAAAATACAACCGACAAGTATTTATTTGTAATATATATTTTGACAATTCTTATATAATATGTTTTATAATAAAATTTGTACCGAATTGTCTTTAAAGTTGGGCCGAATTGTCTAATTTTCGGTCCAAGATGAGCCGAATTGTCTTTGTTCCGAATTGTCTATAAGCCCCATTTATTGTCTTCAAAGTACTAACCTTACGAGTACCAAAATATGCATCCAACACCGCAACAGTAGTTGATACTGTCTTGCATGGATTGACCTGTTAGTTATTAAAAAGAAGGACAGTGACAGTGGATCCCATTCCACAGAGTAGTGATGAACAACCTGAACGTACTGCAGAATAACGTTTCTTTGCAGTGAGGCCACAAAAATGTTTCCGTTCGGCCGACCGTCACAGTTTTTCGTTGCCAACCCTTGCATCACCCACCCCCGTGGTAAAAAAATAAAAGTTATAATAATATTAATAGTAATAATATTACTAAAACTTCCTTAAATTGATTTGTGCATCCAATGAGCTGATTGCACCTAGTAATTGAAGTACTTAGTAAATATTATACACTATTCATTATAATATATTTAATGTTAAAAAGGATATCAACATACTCTAATTTAATAACCAGAACAATAGAAAACGCACCTGTTTTTATCTGATTTGATTCAAACTGAGCCCTGAAAACTATTAAAATCCACGATATTGCGTCTACATGTTTACAGACACGTACCCCAAAGAGTATTTATTGATGCATCACTTAAGCGTATCAATAAATCTGAAAATAATAGTTTTTGAACTTCACATGAACATGTTTTTGTTTTGTTGTATGGGCTACGGCCATTGCAGTGCCATCTACTGGAAGAGAGGAGGTTCAGACGGTGATGGCAGAGCAAACATTAATGTCAATGCCATAAATTAATTTACTGTACTTTTCTTTTTTATATTGCTTTGTGGCTTTTTCAAATACGTTTATATATGTAGGTGTGTAATTTTATTTGCTGCTATTTATTTTATTTGTGATGCAGTGTGCAGTTTTGTCATGGCTCAGAACGCGGTCCTCCCAAGGATTATCATCGACAACTACAAACTTGAGGTAGTCACTCAAGTACCAATGGGCCTGTCTAGAGTAAATGTGTTGACATTGATGTCAAGGGCTTTCAAATCGCGCTTGCAGGCATCCTTGAAGTGGAGATGTGGCCGTCCGATCGACCTTTTGCCAGAGGCAAGTGACATATTTTGGTACTCGTAAGTTTACAGCTTTGAAGCCAATAAGTAGCTTTCAGAGTGTTTGCACAGGCGAACATGGTTCACATACCTCGGCTCTACCATGACCAGCAACTTAAAGCTCGATGCTGAGGTCAACAAGTGGATTGGAAATGCATCAACAACTCTGTCCAGGTTGTCGCAAAGAGTGTGGAACAACAGTATGCTGACCCTGAAGCAATCTCCTGTATGCATTTGAACCCTGGACTCTCTACGCCTCACAAGCGAAAAGACTGAGCGCCTTTCATATGTGATGTCTCTGACGCATATTCGGAATCACTTGGAGTGATTGAGTAACAAACAACGAGGTGCTTAAACGTGTCCGCACTCTCAGCCAACGTCGCATCAGATAGCTGGGCCATGTACGTCGGGTGGATGACGGACGAATCCCCAAAGACCATTTTTTATTCGGAACTTGTTTCTGAAAAAAGGTCGATCAAACGGCCGATGTCAACACCTTGCTCTAGACAGGCCCAGCTGGCGACATGCTGAGATCACTGGTTTGAAAGCCGTCGAGTACATGCTAAGCTTGCTAGCTGGTGAAAAGCGATATCGGAGGAAAAAGCAGCAGCTACAGCAGAAACACTGTTTCAAAGCTGGCTGGCGAAGAACAGGAAGGAGAATTCCAGTTATCTCCCTTTCGCCCATTCCAGCTAAACAATTTAAAAATGCGGCCGATAATTTTGATAATCTAGTGCAATTCCATTTTAAATCGTCAACGGTTGTGTTAACTGTCCCAGAGATACCACTGTGTATAGCATTATTCAACGCCTAGTCAGTTGGACCTGGGAAAAGCGCATAGAAAATGCCCAGCAAGGATTGCCACTCCCGTGTTGAGCTACATAGTCACTACAGACGCTGCACAACCACCAACAAGGGCATCTCTCATGTGCGCACTTCCATAGTCTCTCGAGACTAACGGATGCAAACAATGTACAGTTCTGCTAATTCATAAGGTTTAGAAAGGAAATTAAAAATATGTTACGTCTAATCTGATGTCGCTTTTCATGAACACAATATATCAAGAAAATAGATCTTCTTTTAATTCTAACATTTGGAAAAGTGGCATTTATATTTTTTTTATTTCAAGCAAAGCTTTGATCAAATTCACTACTATTTAGAGGAGTGCGTCTCTCACTGTTGTTTCGAATAACATTTAACATTGCACTTTATTTGCTGACTCTTAACTCGAATACGACATGGCGGGGATTATTTCAGACAGCTTGCTATAGCTGGAAGCATAACAACTTTATTTGCTTTATTAGACAGGTTGTTGTTGTGAGATGGTTTAACGCCATTTGTCAGCACAAGATAGGCCAATATAACTGGTGGAGGAATAACCAGGGAAAACCCCGGGAAGAAACACCGACCAACGAGAATCTACTGGCAAGCTTTCTGACGTACCTACATTGACCGAGTACGAGACTCAAAGCCACGTAAACAAAGGTGAGATGGCATTGATCCGTACTGGTGAGTGCTTTATACCACTCGGCCGTTCGGGGGCCCCTTTATCACACAGGTAGATAGGAGAGTAGAACTAATTGTATCAGAGTTAGGCTGGGCACGTTTCTCTTCTGATTGGATAATATATTGTTTGTTTGTTTGATTAAGAATTTTAACGTAGCTTTAACAACTTTTCAGTCATATCGCTACGATGTCTGCAGTGAGACAGTTTATAGTGATATCTAGCACTGGGGCATCATGCCGCAGACACGTAGCATGATGTCCCACCTAGTTACGTTATCCTGACACCAAGCCGACCAGTCCTAACACTAACCTCTTAATGCTGAGCGCCAAGTGAGGCAGCTGTTTGTACCATTTTTATAAGTCTTTGGTATGACTCGCCTGGGGATCTCCAAACTCGTTTTTGCTGTCAGCGTGTGCTTCCTGAACAAACGGCTACTCTATGCATCGACGTCCCCCACCCCGCTAATAATCTTTCATAACACAGTGGATGAGAAAGATAAAGATATCCTGTGCACCAATCAGTTAAAATATATAATATCAATATATACTAATTTATATAATATATATATATATTAATAGTCACACATGCTAATTGATGTTAAATATGTATTAATGAGTGTGCGACCTTACCTGGTTATGTGCGTGGTCTTGTATTTTTATTTTGTGGTTTTTTTTTAAATACATAGCCAATTACAATAACTGAGGACCACATGTCAGATAGGTCAATCATGACCGAATGTGTTATCCTCGTTAAAGATAGTTGTTTTTTTTAAATTATTATTATTATTATTATTATTATTATTATTATTATTATTATTCGAATCCGCCAGACAACCACTAGTATTTGGGCTTATGGGAAAGGGTAAGAGGGATTAAATTTTTGAAAACAAACAGTCCGTAGATAATGGCTTTTTGTTTCTGTACATGCTTAACAGTAATATGTTTGAGGTAAAATTAATGTCCTAGTGTGAAAATGACATACATGCATAAAATGGTGTTTGATTTTCCTGTGTGAATGATAGAATTCAGATGCCGGGAAAAGCCACTAAATGGCTGTTAATTGCAGGAAAATCGTTGGCGGCTAGGGTTCTGGCGCGGGACCCACCCTTAGGGAGTGATCTGACAGCGTTCCCCCCAAACCCCCTAGCTGGTGGAATGGGCATTAACGCTACTGGCCCTGGGTGTCAGTTATCCTTAATACGCCACTGTTTTAGACTGATCTTGATACATATCTGTGACTGTGTTACGCAATATCATCATAATTGATCTAGTCGTAAGTATGTGATTAAATCAATAGTGTTAAATAAATTATTCGAACACATAATACAGGTCGATACTGAAGACAATAATCAGTGCATATATTTAGTATGCAGACGTTTCAATCCATGATCTTGTACTGTCCAAGATTTGTGGCAGACGATACAAATTAGGCCTGTATACCACTACCTGCCCATTATGATAGATTTCATGTATCATGTGATACTATATGGGTAAATGTCCACTATAATACACTAATTGACAATAACACGGCTTTATTACACACAGGTGCGAGGTTTACATCATCGGAGGTATATATAAAAAGAACATGAAAATATTTTGTAATAACATGACACAATGCTTGAAAGGATCACAGAACTCTGAAAGAAATAATCTAAGAACGTGCAAATATTTATTTCAAGAGTTACCTGCATTTACAAACGTTAATCCTGAAAATGTAATAAAGGGGCATACATTTTTTTTGCCATTCATAATGAAAATAAAAACACGATAGAAAATCGTGACCAATCACCTGGTTTATTGTTGCTATCAGTATGTAATATATTTAATGATAGGAAACATTAGCCCCCCCCCCCCATTCAGTATGAAAGTTACGATTTGCAGTTCTTAATTAAGCTGTTGGATACAATTGTTGATAATGAAAAATAGTTATTTTCTAATTCCAAGCTATTTTTAAATATATTGCAATTAAGACCTTTAGAGGACGTGTTGACTTTTGCTGCCCAAGTTTTTCTGTATTGATTTTATTCAAGTTTTCAGACATGTTAACCGCTTAACTGACAACAAAGCTTTGATTTTTTTCCCCCCATTCTTATCTTAACCCAACATAATTTAATATAGAATTTACTTCTATTATCCATTTGTTGTTATAGGAATTATCACATGTTTGTATATGAGAATAAGATACGAGTGTTTTTCTTCATAACCATTAAGGAATCTATCCCAATATTTTACCATGCGAGTTTTAATGCTAATGACTCTGAAGTTAGTACGATAACTTTTATTAGGACAGAATCTTTATACAAAGTAATAAGACTAAAATTGTCGCTAAATTGTATTAAAGGTATAAAATATATTGAGATTGATTTCATTAAATTCTATATATCACAACAGTATACCGTTATAATACAGATTAGGCCCTTATGAGCTAAGGCAAACCTCTCTGGCACCGAGCAGTTTATCAAGTTAGCTGTTTAAAAAATTAGTGTTAGAAGAAATTGTGACTCTAGAAGAAATCATCGATCACGACCAGCTACTTTATCGTTTGTTGAAGTGATTCGGTAAAATCAACTAATATGCCTACTAGACATTTTGTAATTACATGTCTTGGCTATCTGTATAATCGAATGAGGTATAGCCAGAGAATTAGCAGTACATACACTGATTGTCCGTTTCAATTAGTTGATACCAGCAGTACAAATTAAGCACTAAGTAGAAAATATAAACCATGGGATAATCGCAGAACGAATTATCTTGGATCTTGGTGTCAGCAAAAGTACCCTCGGTAAGCTCTAGAGTTTACGGACAAATACATATTAGAGATACCTCGTGATTAATTAAGAAGGCTGATGTAGCTAATTGACTGACTAATAAGTATTTTGTTACCATTGGTAGCCTGTAAAATACTATGAAGTCTCACTTTGAGATTCTGGCGAAACACAGGAGCTGGGCATGTATATAAAGCAGTGATATTAGAACGAACAAGCCGTTTCCACGGAACTCAAAGGAGACTTATATCATTACAGGTAAGATACCGTCTGCGTACAATTTTCTATGCAGTATGGGAATTTTTAGTGTTAAGATGTTAATCTAACATTAGATTATTTTAATATTTCTTTAGTATTCTTTAATATAATGTATTGGAAAGTGTAATTGTTGTTGAACTTATATTTAATTGGACATATTCTTGATTATAGTAAAATATGACGTTCGCTACCAACTTCATACTCAGTATTAGTTAATTCAGAAATAAAATACTATTTAAATAATAGAGTTTAATATGTTGGCATTTTAGATTAAATTCAGTAAAAATTATTTCTACTAAATGATTGCAGTAGTAATCTGAAATTTTATATTCTTTAGCTATCTTGAATTTATCCGATATTTAATTACCTGTTCAAAATGGCAGAACTCATACAAATATATGATGTTGGTAAGTTAGGGAATATCGTAGTTTTATATGTATCTCTTATCTCTCTAAATACGATAAATGTCAACCTGACACTTGAAATTAATACAATTTTGTCAGAAGGGATTCAGTTTTAGATGAAATTTAAGACATTTTTCAATACTAAAATCTTATATTCAGACTTTCAAGCCTGTGTTAACATAACATTTCCTATTTTCATTTTCATTGTGTGAAAATGCAGAAGCTTGAACCCGGTTCAGTCCTCCAATTTTAACAAAACTAAAGATAGAAACAGCAGCAGCAGCAGCAGCAACAACAAC